>CANTFK010000909.1:0-213993 GCA_947646735.1 Peronospora farinosa | reverse complement strand
GATTCACGCCATCTCCACCCACATTAGCAATCAAAATTATATAGTCAGAAAACCCTACCCGGCTTAAGCTTAAAACTTTGCCACCGCCGCCACAATGGTCAAGTACTTGCTTACTATCACCATATCATGACCTCAGTAGCTATCCCGTCGACGTTAAAAGCTCTGATTTAGACTCGCCATGATACACCAATGAGGACCGACGGGGAGTAATTGAGGATTCAGTCCGGAAGGGACCGCCTTCATCGCCGTGGCTTCTCTTTGTATCGTTGTCAGACACCACAACAATTTTCTCTATTGTCGATTACCGGCGCGGGCTAGACATTTCAATGCCAGCCACAAGAGATCCACTCACTGATAACGTAGTGGAAGCGGCAACAGCCAGAGCTGAAGCGACCTCACTAACGTCCCACGTTGAGCGTAATAACAAATAGAATCATCGAGCTAAAACCAAAACAATCAACGAAGTATTGACGACAACGACTCCATGGCAGCCATAGTCATGACATTATGGCTGACAACGCAGAACAAAGGGGTGTCAATCATTTGTGAACAATGTACACGGCGAGTTACATGTACCCGGAGGCATGAAGTGCTCGACGGTAGGCAGCAATAAAGCGCAACCGAACAAATGCAACCGAACAAGTGCAACCGAACAAGTGCAACCGAACAAGCGCAACCGAACAAAGCGTTTTGCATCAACAACCACGCAGATCCACTGTCACACTGTTGTCATTTACAAATGCTGTCTCAAATTTTATTGCGGTGCTACCCTACCAATGCACTTGACATCCGGAAGCAGTAACCAGCTAGTACACAAGCTTTAGCAGAGTTACTGTAGTGCATCGAGCACCGGTACTGGCAAGTGATGCCAGTAGGCAATGAACATTCGACCCATATATATATAGCCAATCAGTAGTTAAGTATATATTTAGTTATAATTAATTAAATATAGCTCAGTCTTGAATTTGCTTAAACATACGCACCACGCACGAGAAGCTGAAAAGCTTCTGCGTGACGTCGGTGCCTTCTTGTTAAGAAGTTCGTTGCACTCTCGTTTAAGCGAGAGGTAACTGGTGGTACGACTGCTTAAGCAGTCGACCAACCTCACTAACCACCCTCGCACGCGAAGGTAAGACGGTCTAACCTTTTCCTCGCTTGTGCTGAAGGTGTGTGCTAGTAGCACGAGGCAACTTCGTAGAAGTGCCCGTCTATACAAGTCGTCGCATATGCATCGGCCTGGCGGCAGCAGCTCTTGCTTGCTGTTATCTTAACAGCCTTAAATTTAAGAAGCCTGCTGCCTCAACAAGTCAGCTTGTTGAGCGCCTTGCTGCGTTAGTAAAATAAGCTTTGCACTGCTACGTCAAGTTCATGTTGTATAAACTTGGCGGTGGTTGCATGTTGCTCGACTTCACTAAAAGATAGCATCATGGCACCGACGGTATCAGCCATACATACCATCCGAGAACAATCAAATATTAGATGTCATCCGTTAATTTAATAACGGATGAGTCGTTGGTCATTGAACAGACCACGAAGTGCTACCAGGTACCCTCCCTCCGATTATACTGACACAATATAATCTACTTACACTGACACCATGTCAGATTTTTGAGAACTCTATACACTGAGAGGCAGAGAAACTATACGACTAAACGGAAACGTTTTACAATTATAGAACGATATATAATACCGTTAAAGGCATATTTACACTATATTTTCTATAGTGCTGCTTTTTGTGCTGCTCAACCACACATCTCTCCTTTGAGATGAAATATCTATTCCACTATTATACGTGGCTAAACTGGGCGCATGACTATAGACACAACTTCACGAGTTCACACGACACGTTCTTTAGGTGAAAACATTTTTTCAAGCTATATTGCCTTCTCTATCTACAAATATTTTTTGGAGGACGTTTGTAGGTCCACTTTGATACTCGTCAGCAGGTCCTCGGCAAGTACTTCAGGTTCCGTGACATTTTCAGTGTGGACATCATTTTGGCTAGTGTCCTTCTCGAGTGTCCTCAATTGAGACATGCAAGTCCATGCTTGCGTCATGGTCATCCCGTCAAAAAGGCCACAGGCTGCCGCCGTCGCCAATGCGCCCCGGAGTCTTCCAAGGCCAAAACTGCGTATCGCTCCCTCTGCAAATCCTTGGTCAAAGCCTTCTTGCAGCGTTCCTTCTTTGCCGAGCTCCAGACCGTCCCGAATGCCCATCTACTTGTTTATTAAGTACATGAGCCCCCATATAAAAATACGATATTTATCCCATTCTGACCTTGGATACTTACCGTCTTCATTCGACGTTCCAGAGCCACACTTTCTTGACTCAGCAGCGTTTCCTTCTCCTCGTCTTCATTCAAAAAGTCTTGAAAGCCATCGTCTGAGTCCCTGTCGGAATCAAGCCGCGCAGCCATTACTTGCAAATAGTATGGGCTATTTATTTGCTTATCCAGGCGTTTATTCGCTTTAATGAGTTGGAAACATGTTAAATAATTAAATATATATACCAAATAAAATACGGAAATAAAAAAAATTGACAAGAAGAGCAAATTAAAAATATACCAAGGCGCCTACTCGACGTATAGCATGAGGTGGCTCCAAGCCAAGAAATTAATCATTCGTGTATTGTCGAAAAGTTACAAAGCATATTAAAAAGACAAAGCTCTTTGCTCATGAACGACAAGGCGCAATTCAGCAGCTTTCGCCTGTTTGGCAACTTACGCGTGACTTGACGTTGAGACAAACAATGACATGGACGTCTTTTGTTCTAGCGCCATGTTCGACACTGACGTGTTAAGCAGCTACTCGGACGATGTCTCTTTTGGCTTCATTTATTTCGATCTAGTCATGCCGACTTAGTATTTTGGGTTGCGAATAAAGGTCGCTCTTAATTATATATGTTTACACAGATGTTGACAGTGGTGAGTGATGATGCACTGAAGGATATTGACCCGATAATATTATGTGGCTGGGAGGAAGCACAATTGCACATGTCCCCGATGATCTGTTGCCATTTTCTACGTAATCGGCTCGGAGTTCGTGGCTGTTCGAGGCATTATCCAAATGATCTGTTCGTAGCACACCCATGTGTAGCTGAACAATACTAGCGTTCCAACAAGTACATTCTAATCAGCTGTCAATATACTAAGCAGCTTGTTCGATCAAGTCACGAAGCGAGATTTATTTTGGTCACTTTGTAAGTTTATCATTTCTGTTTTATGCAGGTACAGGCATGTACAAGGAGGTTATCAAGAATTGTACCAAGTTACTGAAGAACAGTACTGAAAATTTAGGGTGGTACTGTACCAAGGTGACGGCTTCGGAGGACGGTGATGCTTATACTATTGAGTGCGACACTGCAATTGGTGATGAGCAAGATATCAAAAATTTGCTGGTCGTCGTGTCTTCACGTCTGGGCTGGGAATGAACAGATGAGCATTCAGACGGACAAGCTCGGCCACATTGAAGACTATGACGCCTTATGTACACAGGTACCTGATATCTTTACCGTCGGCGATGTGATCAAGAGAGCTACAAGGCCGAGGAGAAGGATGGTAAACATTGCCGGTAAGCAGGCTATGTGAACTACGGTGCTATCCCCATTGTCATCTACACGTCTCAGAGTTCGCTATAATGAGCAAAACGGAGGAGGAGCTATAAAGGCGGAAGGCGTGGAATACATCGTCGGAAAATACTTGATAATGGCTAACAGCCGTGCACGCATGGTGGCTGAGTCCGACGGGTTGGTGAAGGTGCTGCTTGAAAAGAAGATGGACAAGCTAATTTGCGTGCTCAAAATCGCCAGCAATGCCTGTGAAATGGTGTGTCATCGGCTTGAAGACGGCGCTACCGATAGGGGCCTTACGCACATGTGCGACGCTTACCCGACTCTAAACGAGGCGTTTAAGGAGGCCTTTCACACGGTTCAGCTTTCTCAAGTACATAGATGTCTCGACGAAAACTTGAACGTTCTCGTTGAAGTTGCGCATACCCTTCAGTTTGATTCTATTTATAGTCGCACTTATAAAGGTACTCTTCCTACAAAAGTGTGTACACCACATAAGATAACTAGCAGACTGAGTTAGGATGACAAAGGTGGCAGGGCGACGTGCAGGTTCTACAAGTCACGTGTGGGGTTACGTGATCGTGTTGATGGCAGGGCTGGTCTTCATTTCATCCATGTAATGCTTCTAGTCTGTATTCAATGTTCTTTTTCTCGCAATTACTTGTATTTACGATCTACAATTTCATCTCCAGGTACGTCATGGTCTTTTCCAAGCTCTTATTGTTGCTGCCAGAGACCCTCGAGGTGGTCGAAGATGTCAACCACATGACAATCGTCAGCTCAAAACAAGAAACAGAAAGGTCCAATTTGTTGCTCGCTCTTGAAAGAGACGTGTACTACTGTTACCTGGTGCCACTTACGATCCCCGTGACCATCTTGGCCTGCTACGCCAACTGGGTCAGTCTCAAGTTCTTTCGCCACAACTAGCACTCTCTAGTCTCGTACCATAAGAGATGTCGGTTAATCCATGTAGATATCAGAGTAGTAGCACAGTCCTTCCACATTATCATGTAGCTTTCAACGTAGCCAACGTAGTGCTGCAGTCTTCTACGTCTGCTTCTCGTGTTCACGTACCTTTCGTGCTAGCAGCTTGAGAAACGCCGCTTGCTTCGGGTTGGCACGCACGCTGGCCAGCGTCCATCCACCCTTGTTCGTCTGCTTTGCAGCGGCCTGGGAGAGCTTTACATAGCGATTAAAGGCGCCACTGTGTTCCGGAAACCTTGCCACACACGCACCGATCTCGCTCGGAAAGAGGTTAAAACCGACCACCACACGCTTCATGGGAAGCTCTGTACCGGTATTCGACGAAGGTGACATCGATGCCGGGAGTGAGCGAACACGACCGCTAAAGTGAGGAAGCTCTCCGTCACACACGATTCCTCGCCGATACTTATATGATATTTGTTTCCATCCTGACTCGGTCTCACTCAGCTGCTCGAGCACGTCTGTAGTCAACCGATGCGGCTGCTTGCGCGTCTTGTAGCCGTACTTCTCATAGTGTTTCAAGCCTGTAAGATTCACGTAAAAGCCTCCACCTTCGAACAAGCTTGTCCGTCTTCCCTTACTAGCGACAGCCACATCATTGATGTCACTATATAGCGGACTCACGTGCAGTGTGGCACCGTAAATCGGAGGGAATATCACGTTGGACTCGTATCGAACCTGCTCGGCATAGTCCAAATGATACTCAGTCTCATCGTTGCATTCTGATGCAATTACCCACACAGCAACACCATGGGTACGGTCCCAATCGTTCTGAGTAATCCAGTGCCCGGCATTTCCCATTAAAAATTCTTGTATTGTTCGTCGAGCTAAAGCGTGACGATAGGCATTTGGGTCTTGCATCTCATCGGATTCCAGTACATTTTCATTTAAAGAGGTCGTGCTTTGCTTTTTTAATTCATTTACGGACACATAAGTGCCCCATACTGTCGCCTTGACAGCGCTGGCATATAACAAATCGGCTGTCTCTTCAGACACTGCAGCATCGACTACGGCGCAGGTCCCTGGATGATCTCGAGGGAAATCACATACGATTTTTCCAGGACGATCGTTACAGCCTGAAGGAGTAAACCCATCGATCAAAGGAACTAATTGGATGCGATCGGGAGCACCTGATATATTATTGTCATGATGATCCATTAACCAGCGAGGTAATAGGTCCTGTGGTTTTACCATGGTAATTTTCGAATGAGCTCAAAACCTGTTAAATATGATTAAAAGTTTTATATATCACCTTTTGGTTGCCATTATTCCACCCCACATTTATAAAACTCTGATTGGTCAAAATGTTCAGCATTTCTTTTCTTTACTTCCTGTTCAGCATATATATAAAAACATTATGTTTTAATATGGTTTAAAATAAAAACCTATTTTTTTACCCGGCGCCAAAATTAGGTTTAGTTAAAAAGTATTGTTTAAGAATGAATACACATATATTGATACAAAAATAATAAATAATTTAAATTTGAATAAAAGAGAAAAATATTTGATAGAAATAAAAAATGGATAAAAACATTGCTACTACATATACATGAAACTTAAAGAAATAAATAAAAAAATAACAATATTTAAAATTACTTTTTCAGAAGACACCTATCGCTATTCGCGGCACATAAAGAACGAAAAAAATATAACAAGTTAGATCCTATAAACGTATTAATTTAAATCGTCGAAGAGTTTTGTATGCAGGGATGGGTTTAGTGGGTTCAATGGCATTAACATCAATAGGTTTACCGCCAATTGGGGGTGTAATTGCACGAACAGTGGCTAATGTATCAACAAATCCTTCAAGTTCAAATGAAATTATTAGATTAAGAGATGTTTTGGATGCATCATTAAAAAATTATTAAACCAAAAAGATCCTGGTAAGAAATTAATAAATTTAATACTAAATGGGAATGGGGCTAACCAACCGCCTAAAAATAAAATAGTAGTTAAACTACTCATTAATAACATATTTGCGTATTCACCTAAAAAAAATAATGCAAATCCCATTGCAGAATATTCAACATTATAACCTGAAACTAATTCAGCTTCAGAAACCTCGAGCACCTACATAAATAATCACTATTTGATCTTCGACAGATAAAGGTTTATTTAAGCCTTGTTTTAATATTTCAGTTAGACGAACCCCTCTATTTAATTGTTGTTGAGTAGTTGCATCTAAATCTGAACCGAATTGAGCAAAAGCTTGTACTTCTCAAGTGACAAAAGCTTAAGTCATAGAGTTTAAAAATCACTTCCAGACAATATTCTTTAAACATTCAAGGTTCAACACCCAGTGATCTATCTCCCGCCAATTTCATGAGACTTGTGACGAAGTGCAAGATGTCGTGTTCCTGGGTATTGTGTGACTCAATATGATGCTGATCTGCACCGTTACAGTTGGTAAAATTACAGTTGGCACAGTTACAGTTGGTACAATTACAGTTAAGGTATACACCGATTGGTGTATAATGTATGGTCTAGGTCTATTAGAGGGGGTTGCCACCTTCAAGGATTTCCCTCCTATGAACACACTGATTCGAGTATACTGTATGGTCTAGAACTAACAGGGGATTGTCACCTTTGAGGTTTCCTTCTTAATCCCAATGTCGCTCTCTGGCAAGCAAAGTGTATAGTATTATATTCTCTACTTTGTATTGCTAACGGTACAGAACGTTGACACTGACTTGCGCATTGCGACAGGTTATGAGCCCAGATACACAAGGCTCTTGCACTGTCCAAATTACAGTAAGTGGTGTATGGAGTGAGTGAGATGTCAACGATCGATAGACACTAGTGTTATGTTAACGAATTTGAGTGATGTTACCTCCGCTGTGAATGATGTAACAGGGCAGCTAGTTACACGTAAACATTATATAATATACTTAATGTAAAGTCTAAAGGTATCCATGATTACTTTTGACCTGTCTCTTGGGTGCGATACACAAATGTGATATACCCTCGTGAATGTGATATCCATTTATGGATTCACATGAGAAGGGATGACGCTAGTTGAAGCTAGGCATCGCGACGTCTCAGAAAGACGTCAGTTGCGATCTTAAGTCTAGATTTAAGTTCATGCGACAGGATACGCTTCTAAAGAGTCGCGTATCCGATCTATATACATGTATAGCCAATCAGTAGTTAAGTATATATTTAGTTATAATTAATTAAATATAGCTCAGTCTTGAATTTGCTTAAACATACGCACCACGCACGAGAAGCTGAAAAGCTTCTGCGTGACGTCGGTGCCTTCTTGATAAGAAGTTCGTTGCACTCTCGCTTAAGCGAGAGGCAACTGGTGGTACGACTGCTTAAGCAGTCGACCAACCACACTACTACCCTCGCACGCGAAGGTAAGATGGTCTAACCTTTTCCTCGCTTGTGCATAAAGTGTGTGCTAGTAGTACGAGGCAACTTCGTAGAAGTGCCCGTCTACACTTGGTAGCACTAGTAGTCCTTCCCACGACCCGTCTTTCTGAGCATGCGTGTGGTTAAGATGGTCCTTAATATGGACTGGAGTGACTTCCCTCACCTCTCCCAACACCATAGGGAGTTGGCAGAGCATATGGCGCAGGGACTTGGTGAACAAGCCCTGGTCAACCTCTTGCATTGTCCTTCTGAGCAACATGTTGCTCAGTTGGATCAATTTGAGGCATTTGTGCTCGGACAGCGTAGAAACGCGTCCGAGGTAAAATGCCAAGCCACCGCTGAGTCCATCAATAAGATTCAGGATGAGCTTAGGCTTGAACAGGCACGGAATGAGGCGCTCAACAGAACTGTTGGGACGCTCTCTGCCCGGCCTGCTCAACCGAGGCCCATTCGGATGGATCCTCCGAAGTTTGATGGAACTAGCCCTCACACGATTGTTCACTGGCTAGTAGCAGTTGCGCAATGTGGAGTGGCGCAGCTCATCGAAGACGACACCAGAATGGTGTCGTATGCCATGTCCAACTTGCGTGGCATAGCGTCAGAGTGGGCGTACTCTGCGCTGATGACAAATGCTGATGCATTTCCATCATGGGCGATCTTTAAAACAAAGATTCGCGCCATGTATCATCCGCCTAATAATGAAGTGTTGCTTATGGCGCGCTTCTTTGGAGCACGACAGGTGAAACGATCTCTGCAAGGGTATGTGCAGGAGATTCGTTCGCTGGCTGCGTCCATTAATGTGGAACCGATACCGGAACACATTAAGGTGCCTACGTTCATGAACGGACTACGGCACGGACCATCGCATCAGGTCCTTTTTAGAAAGGTACCAAAGACGATGGAGGAGGCCATTAAAATTGTCATGGTTGAGAAGCAATCCTACAACAGTGCCTCGGCGACAGTTTATTATAAGCCTTCGGCCGAGAGGTCGGACGCCACTCCTGTGGAGTTAGGCAATGCAGATGTGATCTGCTACAAGTGCGGCAAGCGAGGCCATATGATGGCTCGCTGCTAATGTCAAACTTGCTGCTGGTGCTAAGACACCCAGCAAGGAGGGACCCTACCAAAAGGGAGGTGCAAAAAACCAGCGTGGACGACGCACGGGTTCAGCACCTGCCCAAGATGGGTCGGGAAATGTGGGAGCTCATCAGAGGCGGGATGCCCTACTGTCACGGACCCCTAAATTCAAAGTGATCGAACAAATGGGTAGCATAGCCCTGAGGTTCCGAAAGGTCGGACCTTAACCCTTTTGGTCTATATGTAAGAAATTGGTAGTAGTGTTGCTGCACTTGTTGCAGAAGATGCAGAAGTAAAAGTGATATATATTAGGCATTAACTTTCCTCGTTCGTTGATATCTACACATGCATGCGAAACCGACTGCAACTATACCATCTATAGTTCACGTCTATCCCGCTCCTTCCCATCTGTTACGACATCGACAAGACGATGTGTTAATCTCGTCGCCTCGTCGCCTCGTCGCCTCGTCACATATATCGCAACATCCTGGTGGTCCGACGTGGCGATATCGTCGCCTCGTCCCATCTGTCAGCACGTCAAGTTTGTTTAGCCAATCAAGTACGGTTGTTACTTACCGCGTGACAGGATATTGCCCTTAAACCTTCACGACCTGCCAACATCAATAGCTTCTAACACTATAGCGCTTAAAATATATTTTGCATTTTTTGAATATAAATCGAGTACGAGGCTATGATTAAGTGATTACCCTTTTCGTTGATTTGGGTGCATCACAAGATTTTGTGAAACTCGCGACTTCGAAAAAGAGTCCGGCGAGTTTTAAGTCGCTTTGTTAGGTTGTTAAGCGAGAAGAAGCGATCGTTTGCTTAGCAAACGGCGCGCTCGTTAAATCGGAGGGAGTTCAAGTTGAACCCTCCTTTAGCTTTATTGACTTCTCTTGTAAAGAGAAGTTCGCAGTGGTATGGAGAGTCCGTATGACCTCATCCTAGGCATGCCTTGGTTGGCTAAACACCAACCATGGGTAGACTGACGTGCACGCACAGTCACTAGCTCTACGCAAGACACCGGAAAGGATGTGTTTTTTGCGAGAGGCTTATGTGACTGATGCTGTGTCCAACACAGTCGAGGGCGCGATGACGGTATGTCAATCGACACCAGGTACTACCCAGCTCGTTGAGCCTGTAGTAGTTGGAAGTGTCCTGACAGATAGTCAGACGACACAAATTCCTACCCATCTCGAAAAGAATGGTGTAGTGAATGGGACGATGACAAGTGGCCATGCGTCCAATTGTCCTGCACAGAGCCGATGCCTGTGACAGTTGATGGTGGACTGACAGAAAGTCAAGCGCCACAAGAACCGGCACAGAGCCATGAGCCTGGTGCGGTTGGAAGGAGTGCGTTAGCTGAGATAGCAACGACACCTTATTCCATGTCAAATGTCGTGGTGACTCGAAGAACGAGCACCAGACGTATTAAGATGATCAAGGGCACGTCGAAACGAGCGACCCTTGGATCAGTCTCGTTCCAAGCGGACGGACCTACGTACGAGTTGTTCGAGGCCGTCGAAGACAAAATGCCGGAGGCATCCTCAGTTGAGGTGCCCCAACTTGTCTTGGCATCTGCCGAGGTGATAGTAAATCTCTCGGAGATGACGTGGGATATGTTCCTGTCCGAATCAAAGGAAGGAAAGATCCACGAGATAGTCGCACCAGTTCCAGAAGAGAACGTGGTGGACTGTTGATCGTCGTCCACAATGGACGAGAGTGTCTTGGATACCGACAAGAAGAAACGGTTTGCTGCTCAAGGCTGGGATGCCTTGAAGGACAGCCCGTTCTATGATGTTCTGTGGAAACTCCGTGATGTGTTTCCAGCAGAAGTGCCGAGCCGCCTACCGGCCGATAGGGGCATCATGCATGAGATTGACCTGGAGCCTGGCACCAAGTATTGTGTGACCAGGCAATGGCCGTTGCAGAAGGAAAAAGTCAATTACATCGATGAGTTTTTCGACAAGCGAGCCAAGGCGGGACATGTACGTGAGAGCAAGTCGCCTCACTGCAGCCCGACCTTCTGTGTGCGTAAAGCCACGGGTGGATGGCGCGTGGTTCATGCTTATAATAAGCTGAACACGGCCATCATTCCAGCTCAAACGCCGATCCCGCGGAAAGATGTATTGTTAAATTTCATGGGAAAGTCAATTATCATGGCCTATATCAGCCAATTAGAGGGCATCTCCAACTTCAAGGAGACACAAGGACATTATAATCTAATTATTGTCGACTATCATAAGCTATTAAGAATATTCTCATTGGCACTCAATGTAATGGGGCACCCTCCGACTATACTGATTACAGTATAGTCTACTTTCACTGATTACAGTGAAATCAGGTGCCTCAATTACCTCTCTTACACAAGAGGCAGAGGAAGCTTTACTTCTAAACGATACGGTTAGAAGTAGAGGAAAAGAAAACTGTATTTAATGTAGTTAACTATCTTAATAAAATTAATCTGTTATAACCTATGTTAACTATATTAAACTACAACTATGTATGTTGACAACTTGCCCTCACTCATTGCGCGCGCCCATCGGTCATTGGTCAGCGCGTTGGTTGATATGATGGCCCATATCAACCAATGAGAGGGCATCTCCAACTTCAAGGAGATCTAGGAACAATATTATAAGAAAAGATAATATTGTCAAAATATTATTAGTTATAATAATATTTTTATTGACACTTCATATAAATCTCAATATTATGTAACGGGGTGAGTCCGTTACATCACCCCCCCCCTCAACCAACAGTCACATTAGTTGACTATGGTAAAGGAGCATATGTTGGTTTTTTTTATTCCAACAATTTGACGCTATGACTAAGTCAATGCGCGTCGCTGCTAAGGCAGCTAAGAGCTCGGCTGCACGCCTGTGTGCAGCCGCTACTGAGGCTTCACAGCCTCAGCCAGCAGACACTGATGTGTCTGCTGGAAGTCAACATCAGCCTGCAACGCCTGTTGCAGGTTCACGTGGCGCTTCGCCACGTGAAGATGATGACCCAGAGTTAGTCGTTGAGAACTCTGGTGAGTCGGATTACGCATCCGACTCAAAGCCACCTATTCCACTCCCGGGCTCTCCCCGGGGTGATAACGCGTCGTCGAATGTTACGAAGAGGGATCGTGGTACATTGAGCGAATCAATGTACCGTGAAATGTTCGGGTCGTCTGATGAATCAGACGACTCGCCAAACGAATCGAAGGATAGTGACTCGGGTGGGGGCCGTGAGGGTGATGTCAGTGCTTCTACTGACATCAATGTACGTGGTGGCGGTACTTCTGTTGACACCACGTAGGAGGCTTTAGACCGCAACGTATTGCGTCTTGCGCCTGATCGCAAGCCATGGATGCTATCTAAGCATCTGCGTGATCGTTGGTCTGGAAAGACCCATGAACGGTTTCCCATACCGTTGTTTGATGCGTCAAAGCTTCATGGCCTTGACGCCAGTGCGAAGAACTTTCGCACTGAGAACGACTATTAAATCGATGTGTTTCTTGAACATCGATGGTATGGCCCACACAAGAAGCGTGAGGCTGACGCGTTCCTCCAATCTTAGAACGCGTTTATCACCAACGTTTTAAACGTTGGGAAAGAGGCTTGGTTTCAAAAACTTTATGCTAGCCGCAATAAGTTTGAGAAACGAAGTACGTCTGGTGCATGCTATCGTTTGCACCGGTTATCTAGAGAGGCAGGCCTGTTATGCCTCTTTTGGGGCGACCCATGCCCGGGGTGCCTGAGCACCTCGTCAAGAGTGCCTAAGGAGGCGTACCTCCTTACTGAGCCCTGGTGGAGAGCTCGTATCTCTTCTGAGATGCGTGAAGGGATTGCTACTTTGCAATCCCCTTTACGAGCGCGCTGGGCGCTCGTTTTCCGATGGTCCTTCACCATCGGGTGTCCCTTGTCGTACTGTTCGACAAGGCCGGGAACGTCGGCCATCAGTTGGGCCCGAGGTTCCCAGCTATCCGCCGAAGGCGGATAGCCACGCCACCGGACGAGATAACTCGTCCGACGTCCCTTCACCTCACGGTAATATAGTAAGCGTTCCACGAGGAAGTGCTTCCCACCATGGAAGTCCACCAGCGGATGCGGCGGTGGAGTGAAAACCCTGTCCGATTCTTTCATCGGACTTGGCTGCTGAGTAAGACGGGTTTGCCCGTGTAACTCGTGAGCTCCGTTGTGATGTTGATCACGAACGGGATAAGCGTCGCCACTTAGAGGACATTGTGCGACAGCTTGGGTCTGACCACGAGAAGTCTCGGGCAAACAATGCTGTCGCACTATTGGAGAATGAACGGCGACTTCATTCTATGAGTAACGAGCTGGCGACAGCTCGTCAGGAGATCGTCCAATATCATGGGAGAATCTCATCTCTACACGACCAGATATCGAATCTGGTTCGTGACAACAAGAATCTGAAGGGGATTCTTAAGAGTAATGGCTATCTTCGTCGTTCGAAGAAGCCGCGTACAGAACGTACGGACGAAGACGTCCCACGTAAAACGTAGGATGCGTACGCATCCTGCGTGGCAACTCGATCGTGTATGCGTTGCCTAGGCGGCGCAATACACGAAACGGGCCGATGTACTTGGGCAACAATTTTTTTGCTGCCCACGTTAGTCACTACATGTTTAGGTAGGTTTACTGTTGACAGTAAAACTAAATCACCTTCAATAAATGTTTGAGCATTTGCCCTTCCATTATTGTCTGCGCTTCGTTTTTGTTTATCCACCGCTTCCGCGATGGAGTCTTGCACGAAACGGACTACCGCTTTACGAGTCAGAAGGAAATCCTTAGCTGACTCGTTGCTTTTGGCTGCAGTGCATTGTGAATGCACTGCAGAGATATCGGTTACTAAATCAGCGAGAACATTACTGTTCTCACTTATGATACCTCGAACGATGCTGATATCTTCAGCATCGTTATCAGTAAGAGCGTCATCGCTCTTACTTTCTTCCTCTTCACCGAAGTCGAATGGTACGACTTCGGTTACTTTCGCGTCGAACATAACGTCGTCGCGTGATGAGAAAGAGCCAGATTGGTTCTCGCTCGAGCGAGTCCCTACCCCCACTTAAATTAGAGTCATCCTCTACTAAGATGGGGACACGTAGATGGCGAAGGCCATTTACGTAGAACGTGTATGCGTCGTGGAAGCATGCACTGAGTTGTTGATGGCGAATTCGACCATCGACAAGAACTCACTCAAACTCGTAAACGAGTGGACGTACCCTCGAAGTATCTCTTCGAGGACGCGATTGGCGCGTTCAGTCTGACCATCAGTTTCTGGATGGTCAGAAGTAGACATTGTGAGCCGTGTTCCAAGTGTTTAGAACACGGAACGCCAAAACTCAGCCGTGAACCGGGGGTCCCTATCGGACAATTCACGGGGTAAACCGTGCAATCGAAAGATTGTACGATAAACACTCGAGCACAGCCCTCTGCTGTTATCGACTCAGGTACAGCAACAAGATGTACCATCTTGCCGAACCTGTATACAAACACGAGAATACATTATTCCCATGAGCGTCTTTGGGAAACCCAAAGACGAAGTCCATTGATACGGACTCCCAGCACTCTGCTGGAACAGGCAGAGGCTGCAATGGTGCACGGAGTGAAGGACTAGGCTTCAATCGTTGACACACCTCGCAAGCACGCACGTACTTGCGCACAAAATTATACTGGCGTGGCCAGTAAAAGTCGCGACTGACCGTGAGGTAAGTCTTCTCACGGCCGCGATGCCCAATTATTGGTGCATCGTGACATTCAAACATGATCCGTAATTTGAGATCATGTTGTGGCGGTACAACGACACGAGGCGTGTCGTTGTTGACGGCTGTGTAGTACAGTAAGCCGTTCCGCTGGGTGTATCGATCGAGAGAAGATCGATACATGGCATGCAAGCGCTTCTTAGCTTGCGTGGATGGGTCCTTGAGGAACTCCATCAGGCGTACAAGATCATTATCTTGTGCGCATGCCATTCTGATGTCGTCGAGTAAGCTCGACGGGTACGTGGCGACAGTGATGTTTACATCACTGTCGGATTGCACAGTCGGCTCTAGGTCAGGCCGACGTGAAAGAGCATCGGCGAAGACGTTAAGTCGTCCCGGTTTATACTCCACGGAGAAGTTGTACTCCGCGAAGAACGACAACCATCTCGCCATTCGTTGCGAGAGGTGTGGATTTTTTTGGGGGGGGGGGGGGGGGGGGGGTTTTATATAAAAAAAGGGTTTTTTTTTTAAAAAGAAAAAGGGAAAAATACCCGGGGGATTTTTTTTGGGAGGGGGTTTTTTGTCTTGCACCGGCTAATTGCGCTCAGCCGGTTGCAGCTGACGCGATTTGTAACGGGGCTAGAACGTACCGTCACTAGCTTACACGTGCGCTTGAGGAAGACTCAAGCCCAAGTATTAGGTATTAAGTAAATTTAACTCTGATTTTTATTTTGGTTTTAATTCGTACTAATTACGAAGATTTTAGTCGTAATAAATACGACAGTGTTCCCGCCTTTCGGGAACCACACAATTTCAGGTTGATTTATCATTGGTCCATATTGGGGACTTTAGGCCCAATAATAAACCAATAATAAATTACCACGCTGTGCCCGCTATTCGGGACCAGCACCTGCCTACATATGTAATTGTTTATTTGTGTTAATGCTATATGTGTAATGTAACCCATTACATCACCCCCTTCTCATGACAGCACTCACCAACCGTGAGTGCTCAACTGTCGAAAACCCTTCGCCCACAAACGAACAAGCAATGTCCGGAGACCCAGAACCCAATCCAGCAGGACGCCCAAGATACATCAGCGGGAATGCATCAACCAGCATCATGGCGCGGCAGCTCATACCTTGGTCGCTGTACGACTTGTCCGGAGCTCACGCTCCGGACTCACTGGACATGATGCGGGAATACTTCCGCCGATTTCGAAAACTGCGCGGGAAAGGTCTTGATGGAATCGAGCATGAAGCTCTACAACGTTCTTGGTGCGCCTTCATCCAACGTTGGAATCGGATGCTCGAGGATGGTAGCAGCTTCCAGTTATGGCTCGCCAATCGAGAGGAACTTCGCGCCGATCACTCCATCGGCGCGCTACGCGAAAGAGTGTGTGAGGAAGCTTGGAATGAGGACCGTCTCTGCTTCGTCCATGTCAATATAGGATGCCAATCTTGTGACTCGACTCCACGCCCAACTCATGACGAATGGCGACGACACATCGCTGAGTGTCCACTCAGCGATCGCGAACGAAGTTGGATTGCAAAGTATGAGCGAAGTCTGAGCGAACGGAGAAGCGCAGTTATTCGTGGTGCGCCTCGCTGGCAGCACCACTCGCGACAGCGGAGTCAATCTCCGCGGGATCATCAGCGCAGGGCAGCGGCACGTTCGCTTGCCCGTCCTGCTTCGCGATTCTCGCCTCGCAATCGTGATATGTATTCACCGCGACGTTCTCGTTCACGGCGTCGTTCTCGTTCGCGACATCGTTCTCGTTCTGGTCATCGTTCCCGTTTCCGACAACGTGAATCTCCTTACCGCTCTCGTTTGTCACGAGAGCGTTCGCGTGCTCGCCCGCCTTGGAATAGTCCGACTTCGTGGCTTCATACGACAGAACCACATCTGGAACGTCACGAAGGAGCGAGGAACGTGGTTCCCATGTATCCTGCTCGGGAGGGAATCCAAGCCAACGTACTCGGTACCTACGCACGGATGGAACCGCACGCTTCTCATGAGCCGAACTGCAGTAATGGTTGTGGAGGGTCCTCGTGACCCACAATGCGGTCTACAATCCAGCGCACCTGTCCCTCCGCATCAACAAGCGGAGGAGGGCCCTCGCGGTGGTAGAGCTGGCGTCCTGGTTGCTCAGGACGATGTTGATCAGGCCGTGAATATAGCTGCCGATGCTCGGCTGGAGGCTGAGGCTGCCAGTGAACTGCTGCCCAGGCGGAGAAGACTTCGAGTGAGACCCGGCAGTCGAACCGTGAACTGCTCGAGCGGATAAGGATTCTGGAGCGCCAGATGCTTGGTCAGGTTCAGACGGGATCGAGACCCCGCCCCATGTCATCGGCGCGTCGAGCGCGACGGGAAGGCCGTTCGACTTACGAACCCCTGAAGCCGGCGCCGGAGCCAAACCGTGAAGCGTAGCCGGACGATATTCCTTCAGCCGCCCGACATAGAATGTCGGGTGGAGTCGCAGTGAAGAGGGGACGTCGAGTGTATAAGCGTCGCCAATTGCCTTCAGAACCTTGAATGGACCGATGAAGCGTGGCGCGAGTTTACTCGCGCCCAGATTAGTGACCGCAGAATCCCTTAAACCTTCCGTCGATAATAATACACGGTCACCTTTCTCAAACTTGCTCATGTTCTTTCTTCCATGTTTGTCAGCATTCTCCTTCTGTTGGTCTACAGCAGTTTGTAGTGCGTCGCGTACAAACCTGGTGATGGCTTGACGTTGGAGTATAAATTCCGACACGGCCATGTCATCAATTGGTCGCGCCGACTCAATCGGCGCGTAGTTGGCAGTAGGGGAACGTTTACCCGAAGACGGGGTCAATCAATGTCTGCGCAGTCCATCGAGCTAATGGGGACGCCACGTCTGATGGCGTCAAAATGGCCGTCTTTGCCTTGGATCGTGTTACTGCATTCGCGCTCAAAATACCGTGAGCTGCACTCGATCCTTGTTTATCACCTTTATCCCCCCCCAGAGTGGAGCCACTAGGTGTTGTGGGTCGCCCCACGGCCAGGACAGTAGGAACACGAGGGTGACGAGCCGAATTTACAAAAAATGGCGTCAACCCTGTTGACGCGTGTACGGCGTTGTTGAGTGCGAACTCAGCGAGTGGTAAAAATGCACTCCAACTTGTAAATGACGTAGCATAACTCCGAAGAACATCTTCGAGGACTCGGTTCACGCGCTCGGTCTGCCCATCCGGGGAAGGGGGTGCGCCGGGGTTCTGGGTAATGTGTCATCTTGCTGAATCTGTCAACAAAGACCAAGATGCCCGTTCGAGCTTGGCTATCGGGCGCAAGCCCGAAGATAAAGTCCATCGAAACTGATCTCCAGGCCTCTGCTGCAATTGGCAACGATCGCAAGGGAGCCTGTGACGATGGAGATGGCTTCACACGCTGGCATATTTCGCACGTTCGGATCCAGTTGCGTACCCACTTATACATGTGGGGCCAGAAGAAGTCTCGAGACACAGCCGCGAAAGTCTTTTCGCGGCCTAAATGGCCGCCAGAAGGAGCATCGTGATACTCGTGAATGATTCTTGCACGCAAATCCATGTCATTGGCAATCACCGTGCGAGGAGAATCGAATTGGTCGATGCTATACAGAAGCAAATCGCCATCTAAACTGTATCGATGAATATGGTCGCGCTTGGTACGGGATAATGCTCCCAGTGCAGCATCGCTGGGAGCACGCAGATACTCGATAATTTCTGCGTAATCTGAGTCACCCTTGTACGCTGCGACGATCTCATCAAATAAACACGGCTCGGGTGTAACCCGAGTTAAGTTCAGCGATACACACATTGCACATCGGTCATCATCGTCCTCGTCATCAGTAGCCTGGCGACTCAGAGCAGTCCGAGGATCGTAGTCGGGACGTCGTGACAAGGCGTCAGCGAGAATATTGGTCTTGCCTGGCTTGTAATGCACGACGAAGTTGTACTCAGAGAAGAATGAGAGCCATCGTGCCATCCGTTGGGACAGGTGTGGGCTCTTCATCGCTGTGCGCAGCGATGCATGATCGGTGTACAAAGCAAACGTACTTTCACCAAGGAGATGCACGCGAAACTTGATGAGTGCATAGCGCATCGCTAATAACTCCTTGTCGTGAACCGGATAGTTCTTCTCAGCTGGCTTCATCTGTCGCGACTGATAACTCACGACTCGTTCACGGCCCTCATCATTAAATTGCATGAGGGCACAACCGATTGCAAAATCACTGGCGTCGCAAACCACGTGGAACGGCTTGGAATCGTCTGGTAGGACCAGGACTGGCGCTGACGCTAGGCTCTTCTTTACTGCTTCGAAGGCTGCTTGGTGCTCGGGACGCCACAACCACGTGGCGTCTTTCTTCAAGAGTGACGACAAAGGCTGGATAGAACCAGCATAATCCTTTGTATACTTGTGCAAATAATTAGCCAAGCCGAGCCACTGGTGCAACTCCGTAGGGTTCTTGGGCGTGGGCCAAGAACAGAAGGACGACACCTTCTCTGGATCAGCTCGAACTCCCGATTTACTCACATAGCAACCTAACACCTGAATCTCCGGTGCACAAAAGACACACTTCTTGAGATTCGCGTACAACTTGTTGTCCCGCATAACTTGAAACACTTGCTTCAGGTGTTGAAGGTGAACTTGGACATCGTTGAGGTTGCCCTCGGCGCGACTATGGACGAAGATATCGTCAAAATAACTTGGGGCAAAGTTCCGAAGAGGTCTCAACACTTGAGACACCATGCGATTGAAAGTGGCCGGAGCGTTCTTCAACCCTTGTGGCATTACCAGCCACTCCCATAACATGCCACTCGGGGTGCTCACCGCGGTGAGTGGGATATCGCTCGGGCGCATCAAAATCTGGTAAAAGCCATCGGTCAAGTCGATGGCACTGAAGATGACACTACCTGACATGGAATTCAGTACCATGTCCTTCCTGGGAATTGGCGTTTGCGCAGGAATAGTGGCATCATTCAACTTATTGAACGCATGCACTATCCGCCAGCCTCCCGTAGCCTTCTTCACGCAGAAGGTTGGACTCGAATGTGGTGAGATACTCTCCCGCACATGACCCGCTTTGCGGCGGCCTTCAAAGAATGCGTCAATAGCTTCGACTTGATCTCGAGGCAACGGACACTGCCGTGTCACACAATACTTCGACCCTGGCACGAGATCAATCTCGTGCCGAACACCGCGGTCCGCAGGAAGTTCAGCCGGGATCTTGTCCGGGAACACGTCTGCATACTCACGAGCAATGTCGTAGACGGGGTTACCAGACTCTCGCAGGGCCTCCCATGACTGTAATGCAAACCTTTCTTCACGCGCAGACTTCTGCTCAGCGCTTTGAGGACGCGCCATATGCTCCTCGTTTGCCACGGTAACCACCTCGTTGGTGATTAGACACACTTGTTCCACAGTGCCTCTCTTAAGGTCACGTAGGAAATGCTTCCAGGAAAGCCCTGGAAGACTTGTAATGGAAGACGCATTACGAGGAGGACTCTCGACCTCGATATATTGGCGCCTTTGTGGACTCCCTTCCACGTACACGATAGCGTGGACACATTCCAACGCTAAATTCTCGGTGCTGTTGTCCCCATCGTGCTTCGAGTCACTACTCGAAGCTGTCGAACCGCAGTCAGGTGATAAACCATCACCCCTATCTAGGCACTGGATGTCGTCATCCAAGATGCCGGAAACACTGGACGGGAGTACCCCAAACTCGACCGTCGACACTTGATGCGGGAGCTCCTTCTCGGCCGCCGTAAACCCGCGTGGGAGCCCCTGCTCAACCACAGTATGCCCATGTGGGAACCTCGGTTCGACCACAGTGGGTGATGATGGGAACCCCGGTTCGACCATCATGCCCTCGCGTGGGGACTCCTGTCCGTCCACGTTGTACTCGTGTGGGAGCCCCTGCTCGACCACAATATGCCCATGTGGGAACCTCGGTTCGACCACAGTGGGTGATGATGGGAACCCCGATTCGACCATCATGCTCTCGCGTGAGGACTCCTGTCCGTCCACGTCACACTCGCTGGCGAGCTCTTGCTCGTCGCCACAATGCCCTTGTGGGAGCCCCAGCTCGACCATAATAGGTGCAGATGGGAACCCCGGTTCAACCACTGCATTCACGTGCGGGAAACCCTGTTCAACCGCATTAATGACGCGCGGGAACCCCTGTCCGACCGCGTCGTCCTCGTCGTCCTCTTCGCTCTGTAGCGAGGAGTCACTGTCACTTGTGTCCCGAAGAACAGCACAAGCAGTGCAGAGAGGGCCATCGCTCGCTCTGTGCACCGCCAACGTCGTGGAATCACGATCCACGACTGTGACGTTTGGCCAGTCACTTGGAGATACCAAGAGATGGGTAAACACTTCACTGACATCGAACTTGCGTCGACGTCTCACTGATCTGGCTAACCAGTCGATCTGGGGCTTATAACGTGCCAACCATGGCATGCCCAGTATGCAATCGAATGCATAATTCATCGCGATCACCAAGAAATCATCATTACTGCGAAAGCCATCAAACGTATACGGCAACGACACTTCGCGCCGCGATACGCGATGTGGTTTCCCGTCAGCCAACTTGACGACGACTTGGCCAGGTCCCTCACGGACCTGAATGCTGGGAGGCAGCATCGACAAACAAGATTCACGAAAGAATTTGTTTGTTGCTCCTGAGTCGAGGAGTGCTCGCAGAGGTCGCCGGACGCCGGCGACATGTAAACTGACAATAATCAGACGTGAATCACCACTCGTAGTGGTGGCATTTAACCGTGCGCGTAGCGCAGGAGGACTGGAAGGTTGGGCTGCCACCGGGGGACCCGGACCTCCGTTCCAACCAGTAGGGCGCCCTGCACCTACTGGTCCCGACCGTTTTTTGGACGTGCGGCCGGTACAGCACCCTCATGATGGGCGTCCACTACTTGCACCGATAATGGGGCTGACGCACGGCACTCTGCCGCGCGATGTCCTGGCTTGCGACAACGAAAGCAAACCATTGGACGCCCGGTGCGAGCGTCACCTTTATGATGAAAGACACGTCGCCGGTCACCCGACGACTCAATAACGTCGATCTCCATAGGTTCTGGACCAGAAGGCCGGGGAACGCTGACGACCGAGGGTTTGGCATATGCACGGAGTGCGATGGCGAATGCCTCCTCCAATGTGGCAGGCTCGGCGCGCTCCAGCGATAAGCGGGTCTGCCCCTCACGCATACCATCCACAAAGACATTCACCTGTGTGTACATGTCCATGGGGTGCGTGGTAATACACGACGCCAGATGCCTAGCCATCTGTACGTAGTCGCGCGTCGCCATTTTACCCTGTCGCATCGACATGAATCTTGATCGCACCAGTTTCTCCTCTTGTGGTGGCTCGAAGGAAAGACGGAGATCGTCCTGGATGGTATCCAAGGTGGGATATGCGTGCTCGTCCACAACGAGCTTACCAAGGGCCCACTCCTTGGCCTTCCCGGTGAGGCGGGAAAGAAGAAAGTTGACCTTCGCCTGTGGAGCCTCAAGAAGTCTCGAGGCGATGGCGATATCAACTTCTCGGAACCACCGGTTCAGCGATAACCGGTCCTTACCTTCTCCAGAGTAGGAGGAGGTTTCCATCTTCACGGCCTCATTACGTGAAGGGCGCGAGGGAGTTAAGCCTCGCCGGTTGGATTCGGCGAGCTCGCGTGCCATAAACTCATGTATGGCGAGACGTTGCGCGTCAGGGGTCGCTGATCTCATCAGCGACGCGACGAATGCCTCTCCCGATATCGCCGCGAGGCGATTAAGGGCATCCCACTCAACACCAGTAAGATGGGGGAAGGTCGCGTGCTCCAGAAATAAATCTGGAGCGTCAAAGTACGACGATTCGCTCATCCCAAACTCGGGCATAGGAAGGACTACAAAGTGCTACCAGGTGTAACGGGGCTAGAACGTACCGTCACTAGCTTACACGTGCGCTTGAGGAAGACTCAAGCCCAAGTATTAGGTATTAAGTAAATTTAACTCTGATTTTTATTTTGGTTTTAATTCGTACTAATTACGAAGATTTTAGTCGTAATAAATACGACAGTGTTCCCGCCTTTCGGGAACCACACAATTTCAGGTTGATTTATCATTGGTCCATATTGGGGACTTTAGGCCCAATAATAAACCAATAATAAATTACCACGCTGTGCCCGCTATTCGGGACCAGCACCTGCCTACATATGTAATTGTTTATTTGTGTTAATGCTATATGTGTAATGTAGCCCATTACATGTGGGCTATTTACAGCCGTGCGTAGTGACGCATGATCTGTATATACAATGAACGGTCTATCTCTTAAGAGATAGACGCGAAACTTAGCCAGTGCATACTTCATGGCAAGGAGTTCCTTGTCATGCACCGGGTAATTGCGCTCGGCCGGTTGCAGCTGACGCGATTGATAACAGACGACTCGCTCTGCGCCGTCTGTATCATATTGCATCAGTGCGCAGCCGATTGCAAAACTACTGGCGTCACAGGCCACATGAAATGGTCTGTCCTGATCGGCAATCGCCAATACTGGTGATTACATCAAGCTTTGCTTGATACGTTCAAAGAAACGCTGACAGTCAGCGTTCCAGTTCCACTTTTACATTTTCTTGAGTAAACAAGAAAGATGTACTGTCATTTCGGCGTAAATGCGCGACTTGTGCAAGTACGCCGCTAGACCAAGAAACTTCCTTAGTCTCTTGACATTGTGGTGGAGTGGATTCTCAAACAACGTAGGAGATCCACAAACACACACAGCGCCGGACTGCCGACTTACGGAGGGGGTACCCCGATACCGTGTCGTATTGGCCTTGGGTCTCACCTTGTGTACCCGTCGGCTTGGCTGGTCTTGCTCCTCGGTTGACGTAGAAGACTTAAACTTGGTCTTTGTATAAGACTTAGACTTGGTGGTCCCCGAGTGGATATACTTCACTTGGGACCGGGTTTCTTGGGCTCAATCGACTTAGTCGAGAGCGATGCACCTGGTACTATGTACCCCTTTGGTGGCTGACTGTTCTTGGTCCTTGGACCCCTTTGTGTTCTTCCCCGTAGGGAAACCGCTTCCTGTAGCGGGTCGTAGAGTGTTGACACTTACTTGACACCTCAGGCCAACTATCCTGAGGTTCAACTTGCGTTGCTTGAGCCGTCTAACACCTGCTGGACGTCGGGATGCCAAAGGGTATCCCGCCCGGAAGAGGTGTAGCGACGGAGAAGCTTAGGAGGGGCGCTTAAAGCTGCCACGTGTAATGCAAATTCGAGTGTGTTTATTTATCTTATACCTTGTATGCTTTTCTTGCCTAACCCTAACCCTTTGATCTGGAAAGTGCCACGTGCCGACTCTTGGAGGAAGGACTGGCTCCTTGGTACCCTGTACTTTCTGTAATCTTCGATATTCTGTGTACCGGTTCTGCACCCTCGGACATTGGGCCCTGGTACCCCTGGGCCTCGGTACCCTGGGCCCCGGCACCCTTGTACCCCTAGGCCCCGGTACCTTTGGGCCCCTGTACCCCAGGGCCCCGGTACCCTGGTACCCTTAGGCCCCTGGGCCCCGGCACCCTGGTACCCCTAGGCCCCGGCACCCTGGTACCCCTAGGCCCCTGGGCCCCGGTACCCTGGTACCCTTAGGCCCCTGGGCCCCGGCACCCTGGTACCCCTAGGCCCCGGTACCCTGGTACCCTGGTACCCTTAGGCCCCTCGGCCCCGGCACCCTGGTACCCCTAGGCCCCGTACCCTGGCACCCTGGTACCCCTAGGCCCCGTACCCTGGCACCCCTAGGCCCCTGAGCCCTAGTATCCTGGTAGGCCCCGTACCCTGGCACCCCTAGGCCCCTGAGCCCTAGTATCCTGGTACCCCTGGGCCCCTGTTACCTGGGGTCCGCATGTTGCCTGGGGTCCACATGTTACCTGGGGTCCACCTGTCACCTGAGGTCCACCGGTCACCTGGGTCCACCTGTTGTCTGGGTCAACCTGTTGCCTGGGGTCCACCGGTCACCTGGGTCCACCTGTTGTCTGGGATCCACCTGTTACCTGGGGTCAACTTAAGCTGTCCTAGCAGCACTGGTCCTTTGGTCTGTAGTGTAGGGCATCCTAGTATCTTCTCCGAACTCGGGACCTTGGACCAAATCGGGACCCTGGTCACTCCCTGTCACTCATTCAAGAGAGTGACCGAGATCTTTCCCGCCAGTTATTATAATAACTACGAAGGGCCCCCCATTTCTCTGGCACTTCTCCACAACATCGACTGGCACTTTCCAGTCGGTGATCGTCTTAATATTTTCTGGATCAGGGCGTACGCCGTTCTTTCCGACGATGCACCCAAGAAGTGGTATTTCGCTAGCTGCGAATATACACTTCTTGAGGTTGGCGTACAACTTATGCTCGCGCATAAGTGTAAGAACCTTACGGACGTGGAGCCTATGGACTTCCACGTCTGTTTTCCCGACCATAGCCCGGCTATGGACGAACACATCATCGAAGTAACTCGGTGCGAATGCGGGCATCGGTCTTAATAGATGTGAAACACATCTATTGAATGTGGCTGGTGCATTACTGAGCCCTTGCGGCATCACCAACCATTCCCAGAGCATACCACTGGGAGTGCTCACTGCTGTGTACGGGATGTCCCGTTCACGCATTAGGATCTGATAGAAACCATCCATCAGATCCATGGACGAAAAGATGGTACTCTTAGACATACCATCTATGATTACGTCCTTTCTCGGTATCGGCGTTTGCGCCGGTATCGTTGCAGCGTTCAACTTATTGAACGCGTGCACTATCCGCCACCCTCCTGTGGCCTTGCGCACACAGAAGGTCGGAGAGCTGTGAGGTGAAGTTGACTCCCTCACATGGCCCGCTGCTAGGCGATCGGCAAAGAACTTTTCGATCGCCTCGACCTGTTCCCGAGGCAGTGGCCACTGCTTCATGACACACTATTTTGTGCCAGGAACAAGGTAGATCTCGTGTCGAGTACCTTTATGCTTAGGCAACTCGCACGGAACGGATTCAGGGAATACATCCTTGAATTCGACCAAATCCTTGTACAAAGGATTTGACTTCAGCGACTCCCAGGATTGCGATGTATATCGTTCAATCCGAGTCTTCTCATCAAGGACACTCTCGTCCATTGATGAGCTGCTGAGAACCCGTTCGTTCTCGGCAAAAACTGTTGCTGACCGAATGTCAGTCATGTACTCGTCCTCTGCGACGAGCACACAGATCTGCTTGACTTTGCCACTACGCAGATCACGCAAGAACCTTTTAGGTTCTAGCGTAGGCAACTGAGTTATCTCCGAAGTTAACTTCGGAGGCGCGATCAGATCAAGCGTATAAGCGCCTACGTTTGATCCGTCATTGACCAAGACGTTCAACGTCTCGGTTTCCTCCTGGGGACTTATTCCCTCAGGGCACTGGGGACTTATTCCCTCAGTGATTATTTCCTGGGGACTTATTCCCGCAGGCTCGATGGAACTTGTTCCATCGACTTCCTCTAGCTGTTGTGGCGCAACCACAGCGAGATCCTCTACGATCAACTCTCCAGTTGATCTAGGATTACCGTGTTGCCTCTTCTGGGCAACCGGTTTACTCTTCGGTGAATGCTGCCCTCTAGGCGAGCATTCATGTCTTGGTCCACTCGACTTATTCGAGTGGTGGACCTTCGGCGCTGCCTGTGCTTGTGCACAGCCGCCGGCAGCTTGCTCCACAGCGTGACTGTCTGTCACGCTGAGTTCTTGTGCGTCGTACTAACGACCGAACCACAAGTGAGGCCATCACACTCACTCGTAGTACATTCACACGCTTGTGAACGCTCCAAGACGTTCATCAGATGGCCATCTGATGAACAAGCGGCAGGCATCTTCACGGTTCGATGCTACCAGCTGCCAGCTGACCCATAGCTCGTACCTTCTGAGCCATGGTAATCCTAGGATGACATCAAATTTGTCATCCAGATCAAGTACGATGAAATCATCATCGTACTTTTTGCCTTCAAGCGTGTAGCAAATTACCACTACACGTTTTTTACTGTTACGGATGCGCCAGTTGCAAGGCGCACCTTCATCCTCGTTGGAGGGGTCTCGCGCTCAACATATTTGAGCATACGATCATCTAGCGACTGGCATCGAACAAAGTTGTTCGAAGCCCACAATCAACTAGGGCGCGAAGTGACATTTTTTGTCACTTCGATCTTCAATGCGATGAGGGATACCTCATCACTGAAAGTGGCAACACACAGTGACTGTGTGTCGGGATCAACCTTCGTCAAGAGTTCCGCGAACTCTCTTAACGTTGCTGGATCAGTAGGGGCGGAGCCCTACTGACCCCGACCGTTTTTTGATTGTCCACCACGTTGTTGCGATTTCGCAGCAACGTGAGACCCACGTTTCTGGCCCTTCTTGGCAGACGGTCGATCGTCACTCCCAGTGTTACGAGACACTGGGCGTGGGGCACTACACTCATAAGCGTAGTGGCCCAACTTCTGACAGCGATTGCACTTTTGCAATCGCTTGTACCCTGGAGAGCGAGGTCGCTCGCTCTCTACATAGGAGAGGTCCATTGGTTCTGGACCTCCGCCCTCCTGTCGTCTCGGTGGACGATAGGATCCCGAGTGGACGTGAGCCTGTTGTAGGCTAAAGTCCTCCTGTTCCGCTGCAGAGATAGCTTGGTCCAGCGATTCTAGTTCCAAGCGGAACAGGTGGGTCGTAACAGGACCATCTGTCAGACCCTTGATGAACACAGTAACCTGCGTGTGCTCATCGATTGGGTTCAGCACGATACAGCTAACGAGGTATCGTACGTGTTGGGCGTAAGCGTGTATATAACGCTTACCCTGTTTCAAATCCAGGATCTCAGCCCGAGCCCTGAATTCGGCGCGAGGCGGTTCAAACGTGTGTTTGAGCCGCGCCTTGAAGACGTCATACGTTGGGAAAACGTATGGGTCGTGCATTTTGAGCCCTGAGGCCCAAGTTTGGCACGTCCTGCCAAGTTCGACATGGCGAACTTGACCTTCATCGCATCGTCATCGATTCGACGGGCCTCAATGGCATCGTCGAGCTCGACGAACCATCTTAACAAAAAGTCGCTTTCGACTGCCTTGTACTTGGAGACATCAATCTTCAAGGACTCGGGTCGCCGTTTATACGTCGACCCGGCAGCAACAGCACTAGCCTGCTGTTGTCTCAACAGTTCAGACTGTTTAGCACCCTGCTGCATCAACAAGTCACTCGCCTTGTTCTCTCAACAGGTCAACCTTTTGAGAACCTTGCTCCTGTAGCGAGGTAAGTTTATTTACAACTTCGTCAAGTTCATGTTGTATGAACTTGGCGATGGTTGCATGTTAGTCGTATCCGCTAAGAGAGAGCAAAATGGCACCAACGGCAAGGTTGCCGATGGTTTCAGCCATACGCTGAACCGCATTCCATTCGAGGTCACTCAAATGGCGGAAATCATCACGCGTTGCGTGATGACGTTCATCACCCACTGATTCCATAGCGGATGGAGCGGTGGTCGCTGAACGGACCACGAAGTGCTACCAGGTGTATTGGGGCACCCTCCGACTATACTGATTACAGTACAGTATACTTTCACTGATTACAGTGAAATCAGGTGCCTCAATTACCTCTCTTACACAAGAGGCAGAGGAAGCTTTACTTTTAAACGATACGGTTAGAAGTAGAGGAAAAGAAAACTGTATTTAATATAGTTAACTATCTTAATAAAACTAATCTGTCATAACCTATGTTAACTATATTAAACTACAACTATGTATGTTGACAAGATCTAGGAACAATATTAAGATCTAGGAACAATATTATAAGAAAAGATAATATTGTCAAATATTATTAGTTATAATAATATTTTTATTGACACTTCATATAAGTGTCAATATTATGTAACGTTCTCAACACATCGTATGACAGTTCTTGACTTGACCGTTGCCAAAAATATACCAGTTTCTCAAAGTCATTTGAAAATGTGCAAAATTAATTGGTATCTATCTACCTCTTTGACAAGCAAAGACACCAACGATTCACACAAAATGTACCATGTCGAACGAACGACGTCAGTCAGATGAAAAAGTTGGTTCTTTCTCGGCCGGCATTAGGTCTATCATTCGTCTAGGGATGGTTTCATACATCTTCTTTTTATCATACGATTCCTCGCGATGGTACTTTATATTGCCAACAACTTACAAAAGATAGGTGCTACATCTGCAACATAATGCCACAATTAAACAAAAAACCCATAGAATAAAAAAAATTATGCATATTTTCTACCTTTTAAGAAAAAAATTCCCCCTCGTAGACCAAGTTATTAATTTTTATCCAATCACAACCTCCAGAAAAAAATCCTCCACTCTCCTTCTTCTAAGTACGATTTCATCCCACCCGTCCATATATGACCATCATTTTCGCAACTTCATCCCCCTTGTCCAGTCATTGCTAATGTTGCGCAACTTAAGCTCCATCTCCCGTCGTTCCGTGGTAACGTACGCTTCTCCAACGACCCGCGTCTTTTCATCCACTTCATCCGAGTATGATTTAGTCGTGATTGGTGGTGGTCCAGGTGGATACGTGGCAGCAATTAAAGCAGCCCAATTGGGGCTTAAAACGGCTTGTATTGAAGCACGTGGGACCTTAGGAGGGACGTGTTTGAACGTCGGGTGTATTCCATCGAAAGCGTTACTTCATTCGACCCATTTGTTACATACGGCCCAACACGAGTTTCAAAAATATGGCATTGAGGCGCCTGAAGTAACGGCAAATTTTCCCCAAATGATGAAAGCCAAAGAAAAAGCTGTCAAGGTCTTGACAAGTGGCATTGAAAGTCTGTTTAAAAAGAATCGAGTCACGTATATCAAAGGATTTGGAAAGATTGTCGCACAAGGAGACATTTCCGTGACGTTGAGTGAGCCCAACAAGGGCAATGAGACTGTTAAGACCAAGAATATTTTGCTGGCGACAGGCTCTGAAGTAACGCCATTGTTACCTGTGCCGGTGGATAATGCTGCTGGTAAAATTGTTGACTCCACAGGCGCTCTCGCACTTACGCGTGTACCCGAGCATCTTGTCGTGATTGGGGCTGGTGTTATTGGACTTGAACTTGGCTCAGTGTACAAACGTTTAGGGTCCAAGGTCACTGTCGTTGAGTACTTGGATACTGCCTGTACTGGCATGGACAAGGGATCAGTCAAGGAGTTTACCAAGTTACTGAAGAAACAGGGACTGGATTTTCAGTTTAATACCAAAGTGACGGCTTCAGAGGTTAATGGTGATGTTGTCAAACTCACGACGGAGCCCTCAAAGGGCGGGGATGCTTCTACTATTGAGTGTGATACTGTGCTCGTGGCCACTGGTCGTCGTGCTTTTACGGCTGGCCTCGGACTGGAACAGATGGGTATTCAGACGGACAAGCTCGGCCGCATTGAGGTCGATAACGCCTTCCGTACACAGGTACCTGGTATCTTTGCCGTCGGTGATGTAATCCAGGGCGCTATGCTGGCACACAAGGCCGAGGAGGAGGGTATTGCTTGCGTGGAAAACATTGCCGGGAAGCACGGCCATGTGAACTACGGTGCTATCCCCAGTGTCATCTACACATTTCCGGAGTTTGCTTCGGTAGGCAAGACGGAGGAAGAGCTAATTGCAGAAGGCGTGGAATACAATGTCGGCAAATTCCCGATGATGGCTAACAGCCGTGCCCGCACGGTGGCCGAGTCCGACGGTATGGTGAAGGTACTGGCTGACAAGAAGACGGACAAGCTGCTTGGCGTGCACATCATTGCCAGTAATGCCGGTGAGATGATCTCGGAGGGTGTGATCGGCATTGAATATGGCGCTGCCAGTGAGGACCTTGCGCGCACGTGCCACGCCCACCCGACGCTAAGCGAGGCGTTTAAGGAGGCCTGCCTTGCCACTTTTGACAAGCCCATCAACTTTTAAGCAGACGGTGGATACTGCCTTCTGAGCGTTCGGTGCGACGGATCGAGCCTCAATACAGCGCAGCTCAAGAAGCTGATACGAACCCGTAGTGTGTAGCGTGCTTACTCGCGTATGCAAAGGTTATATACGTGACTTTGACGCATCATCATTATCTTGTGTGTGTCATAAAGCAGCGGATGCCTACAAATTGTTATTAGAGTCAAAGTAGCTTCCATAGTGCTACTCATAGCACGTCTTGGTGCTGCAGACTAACGTCACAAGTCCATGAGGATGTGCTGTAGCCAAACAGCAAACTAGAAGGTCTGCATGGAGGGGTCCCATGGTACAGCACCTTGATGTTCTCCTTAGCTCTTCTTTAGCAGTGAAGCCAAGAAGTTCGAGGCCAGCCGCGTGTCCAGCACAACCACCTCCTTGTCAAGAATTACGTGACCCATGGCAACGTTTAAACACATCAACTTCTTCATCTTTCGAACTTGATGATAGCGCACTTGATCCTACATCTCCGTAAGCGAAATATTCGACGTCAAAATCTTGGAATCGAGCTCGATGGAGGCTAATGATTTCATATGTCGCTCGTAATGCGACCTCGGAAGCTCTGAAAAAGGTACATGCTGTTTTCCCTGCGCTCAAGTGGATAGTGATGCTTACGAGCTGGTAGTTCCGTATACGGAATATGTCCATATTGAGGTCGTCCGAATACTTGCATCGACGATGTTGGACCGACTGAACAATTGTCACAAGTTGTCATTGACGAATGCGTCTGTACGCTGCCTCTGGTGAGAATGAGCTCGTTTTGATAGCTCACAATGACGTTGATGAGATGTGCATTCATAATGTAGTAGATAACCATTTTTTCACTTGTATCTTTGACACTCAAAGATCAATCTGGGATGACGGAGAACGCGATAATGAGGCGTAGAGCGATTGAATCTGCAATCCAAGTCCAGCTTGTTGCTGCAATAAAAGTCGGTTCCGTCGTTCAAGATCCCTTGGCATCACTCGAGTCCTTGGCAGTGGCGTCTTCTGGTCACTTCTGTCAGGTAAGGTCGCAGTGGTGTCTGCAGCCAAAGTACCGATTGTGCTTTGCTGTGTCTCCACATCAGACAACGCACCAGCTTTTTCAGCAACCTGTTTTTGCAGCTTTTGCGTCTCGTATCGACGGCGACAGCGTTCCCGTTCACGCAGACGCTGCTCTTCTGTTGCATTTTGACGTCGCATGCGGCTTCTTTGGGCCTCTCGATTGCGTTGTTGCTCGGTTGCATTCTGGCGACGTTCACGGGACCGTATGACTTCTCGTTCTCGAGCATCTGGGTTCAGGTTAGCTCGACGTGCTCGACTTCGTTCCTGTTCTTCAATTCGATGTCGTTTTCGGACCCGTCTTTCCACATCTGCTTGCCGTTGAGCGGGCGTTAATTGCTCTCGTCGACGTCTACTACGCTCCGCTTCAGCTTTTTTAGCTTCTGGAGTAGCTCGCATCCGACGAAGTCGACTCCGATCAGCATCAGCTGATTGTTTTAACGTCGAAACGAACGACAACGTCCCGTGATTTTCATTTTGCATGATCATGTTGGAAATGACGTCCACTCCAGACCCTGATACTTGTTCCATGGCTATTGTTGGCCTGATATTTGTAGGAAATTCTTGGAATTGACAACTCGAAGATCTCCCCACAGCTGGCAGCATACAGAGAAAACCATTGTATGCAGTTTCATGGAATTGTCGCAGATGTAATAAAGCTTGACGACGACCCAATTCATTCGGTTCAAAGGCGTGTGGCATCTCACTTGTTTTCCGACCATGTTTGCATCTGTTCATGGCAACAATATCACAATAAAACAATATCACAATAACACAATATCACAATTAGACATCCTAGCATAAACACCAATAAAAATAAAAAAAGTATGTCCTGTCCATACAATCGACAGGACCAACATTCTCGTTCAACAATCTCGCCCCATTTATTATCTTGCATTGAAATCTACAAAAAATCCAGATAAAAAAAGAATAATTAGTAAAAAAATCCAAGAAAAAAATCTGGATATATTGTTTGTCGTACCATTCTTTTCTCGGTGGATTTGAGCTGACTAAACCACGAAATAGCATCTTTTTTACGTCGAGGTCCAAAACGTACACGCTGGTTTTCTTCCTCTGAACACCCATTAAAACGGTACAAGACCTTTTTAAGATGACAAGTTTTAAAATGCGTCACAAAATATCTGCAAAAATACAGAATTAGTCGATATTATCCAAGATAATAAATATTATCCATCGTCAATTATTATTTTTTTTCTACTACGATATGTAAACAACTACACACCGTGGATGACGCAAGAAATCAAAGAAAAAGTTTTCATTGCATTCTTCACATCGAATTAGGTTTGCACGAATACGGTCAAAGTGCTCGTCGATACGCGGACCTTCTTCCGTCATTGTCACTGGATAATTTTTAATTTATTTTGGATGTTTTTTTCCGATAAAAAATATAAAAACGCAAATAAAAAACCCCGATTTATTTTGTACAAGTTTTTAATCGTCACTATAACGAGGGATTTGGCGCCAACATGCCAAAATACGGTTTAGCAACAATGGCGCGAGTGTTTGTAGGTAATTTACCCGAGGACGTGCACGAGCGTGACCTGGTGGACAAGTTTGACCGTTTCGGCCGCATTGCCAGTGTTCGGATCAAGATTCCGACGCGTCCTCCGCCATTCGCTTTCATTGTAGGATTTTAGTGCTTTATTTGGACAGTTTAGAGTCATTTTATCTCATTTACCATCACTCTGGAATTATCTGGATATTATCTGATTAGACCTATGAAAACGAACAAGATGCTAGTAATGCTGTACGATCGATGAACAAGTATGTATATACGAATGATTGCGTCATCATTTGAGTACAAAACTCTACCGAAACTAACCTTTTGTTTACATTTTCAGTGCTACATTTAGTGGTAATCGTCTTCGTGTGGAAATGTCTCGAGGTCTGGACGATGCACGGTATAAGTGAATAATATCCAGATATTTTTCACTTAAAACAGTGTCCCTAACGATATATCTATATCTATATCTACTTTATAGTCCTCGTGGAACTCAATATCGTGTCAAGATTACAAGTTTACCGGATACCATGAGCTGGCAAGATCTCAAGGATTTTCTACGTGAAGGAGGAGATGTTGTACATAGTGATGTTGATCGTCGTGGCAATGGAACCGCATCTTTTGCAACTCAAGAGGAATTACGTCGAGCTATTCGAAAATTGGATGGTACCGATTTGGATGGAGGGCGTGTTCGAATTCGAGAAATGGAAACGGATGGACGTTCCTTGTCGTCGTCACGCTCGAGATCGAAATCTCCTCCTCGTCGTTTAAGTCGTAGACGCTCACCGTCTCGTTCTCGTTCGCGATCTCCACGTCGTCACGGTAGCAGCCGAAACAGTAGACGTGGCCGTGATCGTTCGCGTTCGCGTTAAAGTGGTATCTCGTGGTTGCTGACAAGACTTTGAAAAGGACAAAATTGCCAGCGATTTGATATTGTCGAGAGCTTTCCATGATTTTATCAATGGACGAGATGCAAACCGAGATAAGTCTCATCTTTTTTTTCTCATCGACGCATCGGACGTAATATTTTTGTATTATGCATTCGATGTCTCTTGATCCCCTCGACTCGTTTTCACTTATTTTATTGTCCTTGTCTTCTCTGCTAGAGCCTATTTTTGGATCTGGAAACCGTGATGCTTCTGTTGCTTCTTTCATCCGAAAGTCTTTCGCCAAAGTGTAATTTCTTGTTGCTTGAAATATCGGCGATCTCCTTCATCTACCAAGACGAGATTCAAAAAGTACTTGACTGAGAACCGGTTCTGAACATTGTGGTACGTGGGTGTGAGTGCATATGGAGCGAGATACAGACGTACTGGAACACTCTCATTTTTAACCGGTGCACCATCCATGATTTCAAATTTAGTGATCGTATCACTCTCACAATGTCGTTGCGTGCCAGATCCGACACTTTCACGACGTAAAATTCCAAGCTCCATGTGTTTGATTTTGATCCGTACCACGAGAAAAAAATCTTGCCAATTACTACATCTTCCAAGTGATAGTTGGATTTGCCATACTCGAATTCAATATGGAGACAATCGTCAATACCGACTTCCATTTGAATCGATTTATCCACGGGAGATGGTAGAGTTACATGTTGTACCCCTAACTCTTGCTCATGAATTAAATGACTTGCATAATGTCCTCTTGATAAGGTCGCTCGAAGAATATATCGCAATTTGACACTATGACCATAATAACTTTCATAGATTTTATCCACTTGGATAAAATCAAACGCAAACGTTTCTTCCCCTTGGATAATTTGTCCACTGGATTGCAACTCTCGAACCGAATGCAAAAACTCGTATCCGGCATGACGATCCATCGGCACTGTAAGAATTCCAATAAGTTCGACTTTTAATCCTGTATGTTCTAATTTCCTGCCAGAATGAATTTTTACCGTCAACCTTCCACAAATATCTTCGTTGGCACGAAAAAGTGGCAATTCGTTGGATTTGCCATTTTTACTATTGTCATAATGAGGAATGGAGAGTATTGGACGGTGTTCGGCACCTTCCAAGGAGAAATGGAGGTCCGCAGATGATACACTAAAGTTAAAAAGATTCTTAAAGGGAGGAAAAAATAGATATATAACATATGAGAGGGCAAAAAAGATAAAAAATAACGAACGAAAAACATGTACCTTACCATGTTTCTGTTTTTTTAGAGAAAAATAAAGTGGCAAATAGTGGCAAATCATGCTTTATGATAGGAAGAAAAAAAAAGAGGTGCTATACCTATAAAATACGTATTTTCATGTATCTAACCTTAAAAAAAGGGTAAAAACGTCGTCAAATCCCCCGTCCAAGACACTAAAAAGACCCCGTCCTAGCAAAAAAGAAAGGTCGCTTTTGCTTTTGTACTTTCCTGACACATTCGTCTGGCTCGTTTCTTCCCCACAATCCGTTCCATTCGTAAGAAATCCATCCGTGTAAATAACACAATCGACGAATATTTTTCCGCGCTTTGATCGAAATTTTCGGGTTCATGACATGAGTTTTCCATGAAATTCAGCATTTCCGGATAAAAGTCATGCATCATTGGCACCCCATACCAAATGAGCTGCTCAATGCCTCGAATCTGATACTGATGATAAAAATGAAAACGTTCCGTATACAACAAGACATGACACTGTCCATGAAAAAACATGGTACGAGCACGAGAGACTTGCCGAGAAGGTGTATATTCACAACATTGAACACTTGTCACAAGTTTCTGGTTCAGTGGCTCGTGAAATAAATTCCGGACTCGGACGTAATCAAAATACGACGGAATAACAATGACCACGTGTTTCCGTGGCTGATCCAGTAACGGTTCAAACACGTGCTTTTTAAAGTATTCAAACCGCAATTCCGCTTCGTCTTTGGCACTGAAATGACACGAGTCAGTGGTATTTAAATCCACCCGCTGAAAAAGTTGTTTGACGTGGGGTACGACCTGAGAAATTGAGGCTGTACCATTGGCAATATCATAGATACGGACATACTTGACAAATCCAGAGATATTGCGACAGGATTTTGTCACCAGGGCATGGACAAGAGGCTCGACGTTATGAGCAAAAACGACAGTTTGTCGAAAAAAAGAGGCCAAAAAAGTTAAATTCCACTCACGAACACGTGCAAAATCGGCATGCGGAGCTTCTTTCGGCTGCACATTGGTCGCTCGCAAGACTGTACGCAAATGGTCGAGATTTTGCATTGCCATAAGACTTGCAGAGTCAACGAGACAGACTTCAATTGACGATAAAAAATCACTTGATAGTTGGACGTCAACAGTGGACTCGGTGTCATCAAGCACTGCAACTTCATCGCCAAGTTGTTGACGAAGTCCAAGAGGAGACGCAATGATGACATCAGCGTGGTGATATTCGCTGTAGAAACGCACGGCTTTGCGGGAAAACGACAAACCCAATTGGAAGCAATCGTCATTGTTGCCCTCGTCAAATACGCGCTGCCACTCTTTTTTGCCATCGTCCGTGGTTGAATCATCATCCTTCATGTCCTTTTCGGCCACGGCGCTTCCAAATTCACGAAAAAATCGGTCCTTGTTGTGAAAGGTATCCACATTTGCTGGTAAAAGTTTCAGCAGTTGGTTCACAAAGGCAACAGCAGCACTACGAAGAGGCAGTAAAACCAACACACTTGCACGGCAGAACCCTTGGTCACGGTACTCTTTCTCCTCCTCATCGTCAGCTTTTTCAGCGTCACGCTTTTTTATACGTTCATTGTTCCTTGTGACGGTGTCACGAGCTTTTAAAACATGGTTCAGCACATGCATGGCACTTAGACGCCGCAGTGTCGCCGTATTCTCAAATGTCTGACCAGCAAAAAACACGTCCATGTATGCCGACAATTGCTGCCAGAGCGCGCGCTCCACAGACCCCTTGGGAAATACCGTCTCCGGATCCAGTCCATGCCGTTTCCACGTCGCCATCAGCCTCGAACGGACATACGGTTTCTTCTTCATAGCAAGCTCCGGAGTCGTGACAACACCAGCAATACCCTTGATATCCTCATCAATTCCTTTTCGGTACGTGACATCATACAACTTCTCCTCTAGCGTTTGTATGTCAACCTTTGTAAATTTCCTCATCGTTGCAGTAAACTTTTTTGCATCTTGCTCTGAGAATGAACTTAAGAGATATCGTCGTCGGTAAGGATCTTCCTGTTCTTCTTCATCCTGCTGCTCCTCCTCCATCTCTTCTTCATCATCTTTTTCCATAGCAGCAACCTGATTGTCATTCTCTCTCTCCTCCTTCTCTTCATCTTGTTCTTCTGTCAACATTTCTTCTTCTCTCTCCTCTTCCTCCTCCTCTTTACCATCTTCTTCCATCTTGAAAGTCTTTACAAACTCATCAAATAGCTCGTTCCTTTTCTTTCCATAAAGAACGTCCTCCACATCACTCTCACTGTCCTCCTCCTCCTCTTCTTCTTTGTCTTCTTTCGCTTCTATCTCGGCTTCTACTGCTTCGTTTTTCGTATAAATGGCATTAGCCGTATGCTCCCACATCTCTTCGTATTGTTCACGTTGCCATCGCTTCTTTTCCTCCACGGAAACAAAGAATTTGCGCTCTTTTGTACGCTCCATAATCTTCCGAGTCTTCCACTGACCCATCATCGACCCTTTCAAACTTGATTTGCTCCGTTTCGCATCATTTTCACTCGGAATCACGCCCCGTTTCGTCTTGAGCTCTGCATCATCCCATACATTAGCCTTCCGTTTGCAATTGCCTTTCTTCTTGCTTCCTCCTTTACGTAGACCCATGGTAATTAATTGATACTATGATACATGCACCTTTAAGTAACTGCTCAAAATGGCTGGCTACTACGTACCGTGTGTTTTGATTGGATGAAATGCTGTTAAATAACGATTTAAGCCAATGAGATCCATGTTGTGTGGTATACACAAGCGACTTAATTTTACCAAGGGAGATGAGCTTGTGCACCGTCTCATGGAACATGGCTACATTTGTGATACACAGCATACATGTACTTGATCTCGTTGCACCAATCGGTCGACAATGACCTTGTCAGCACTGCCACGTGAATTAATCTTCCGCTCCTTTATAAGGTATTCGTTGCTCGCTGTGGCCTCGAGCTGATGTCGTGGCTTGTCATTGGACTTTTAGGTTTCAATGCAAACCGTTTGCGCAGATACAACATGAGCCTCTTCCGTTCTTCAATTTGGGTGGCATCTGGCCAGATACACCCTGCTAATCAAGCATTGTCATCCTCTGTCATTGAAGCAACTGCATCGATAATCCACAGGTTCTTAAAGAACTCGTCAGCTATCAACGGTGGGTACCCAGACAAAAATGTATGACTTGCGTTTGCGCTTTGTAAAGTACCTGCTCAGTAATTTGCCATTGTCAGCCACGAGAAACCACGAGATGGATGTAATCGATACCTCGCAAGATTTCCTGATATTACGTTTGTATTGTCGTACATCGACCCAGTTCCGCACTTCTTACAGCGTCTAATGATTTGGAAAACATTAGACGCTGTTACTTCAGTTTGTCGCTAGGACCTCTTTCTTAATTCGTCAAGATTTTTGTTCCGTCCAACTCGACTGAACATGCCTGACTCCAATCGTAGAACAGTGCACAGAATAGCTTCACCACCCAGATCTCGCTGGAACCAAAGAAGTACCAGGCATTGCTCCAATCTGTCCACAAACCTACTGGTGCACGTGGTGGCACACGTTGATGAACGGTCATCCTTTTCAGCAAAAATATTCCTCAAGATTGACGATGAGGTTTCGCTTCACCTGCACAACCAAGCAAAGACCGACAAACAAAATTGCCATGCGAAGTGCCACTTTTTCGATGCCCTTTACACAAAAACTCATCCCGATTTCGTTCAGCGACAGCAACTTTTCGTCGAGTGTCTGAACCAAACATCCCGATGTTCGTCTGAACAGAAGATATCTTCAGATTATTCCGCATGTTTGTCAAACATGCATGTAGTCATCAGAGCCATCTCATGGATTGTAGCAAGCCAGATCGATATCAATATGTTGATGACTCCCAGGTTTTGCTGTAGCTTGTCTTTATCGTCAGATTGGCACTGCCAACGCGCTTCTCCTCACAATTCGTCAAAGTTAATTTCAATGCCTCCTTAATGTACAAAGTAAGCACTTAACGACATGTTGCCACAGGAACAACTGCAACGACGTGACTAGATTCCGTTTCTCTCCAGCAAGTCATCGTCACTAGGCACGATTGCGTCACGACTTGCTCACCTCAGCAAAATTGAAGTAATGCAACTGCTGCATATCAAAGCAGCAAGTTTCGGCTTAAAGGCGTATCAATGATTAAGCCACTTTTGCCGGCACGTTTCGCTAGCTTATCAGTATCACACTGGATTGTGCCTTCAATCATACTCTGTATCTCCTCCGTCATGGTCATCAAAAGTTTTGTATTCGTCCAACTTGACCAAAAATGGACAAGGGTAGGCGTTAGGACGCAGACCAATCTTACCACCGCGATGTGTGGTATAGGCGAATCAGGGAACGCATTCATCTTGATTCACATGAAGCACCTACCTTATACCAAACAAACGAAAGGCAGTCCATTAGCAACCAATACGAACCCTTTCACTCGTCGTCATTATCTTCGTCCTCGAAATGATCATCCTGTTCACTTTGAGATGAAGAAGAATCGTCCGAGCTGGAAGATACCGAGGCTCTCCATCGATGCGACGTGGTGTTAAATTTGCCAGTGGCCTCAATGCTTTCCGGATACGCACGACAGCCATGATACAAACACTCCTTCTGTAAGTGTTCCAGATCTATCATGAAGGTTTCTAGCGCTGATACTCGCGGTTTTGTCTTTGCATATTTATCACCCATCAGTAATAAGCTGTTGAGCTGGTCGGCGACTGACTCGCGAAACTCGGTCGTCAAGAATTTACGTGCCTGACTTGCTTTGGGTATGCTGTCGCGCTGGTCATAGAGAAGCAAACTCATGGCAAGCGCAATTTCGTTTCTGTCTGAACGTTTCTTCTGCGTTGTACTATTAGTAAGTCCTTGTCTTTTACGCTTCCCGTAAGTCGTGATTTCGACACAAGACCCAAATATCTGTTGTGCAAATTCAATCGCCGACTCTGGATTCCATCCGTTGCACCCCACTTTCTCAACATTCGACGATCTTCGTGAGTGTGGTACGCCGTTCGCCAACGATGGCGAAAGAATTGGTGCCTTCGCTTCTTCGTCGTGAGTCAAAACGTCGACAACACACAGGATTCGACAGTTCAAAATCAGTTTTTTAATGTGCCGGGAACGATGACCCGTCCCAATCGTCATGAGTGCAGGTACATGTTGCTCGAGTAATGCTAGCGCTTGTGCGGCCCGAAAGCAACGGATGTGCTCGCGCACTTCATGACGTAGGCGGAGAGACCCAAGCATCTGCTTTTTTAAAGTAGCTCCCAAGCTTGGCTGCGCATCCCCAATATCCATATCCTCAGTTTTGTCTTTGTTTTCCGTATCGTCACCGCTGCTTACGTCGTAAATTTCAGCACTTGCTTCGATTTCACCACTACAGTCCATTTCCATACCATCTGATGTCAAGCGTTGCCGTTTTGGAAATACAAGAGCCGATTCGAATGCCTTGTACGCACTCTCGTAACCATTATGCAAAAAGAAATTCTGTACAAGCTCGTTCATCACAGCTTCATCCTTGCACAATGACTGTTCAACATCACTCGGAGAGTCATTTTCGTTACGCTTTTCACACTCAGCCAGCAATGCCCGTTGACGCTCCTTTTGAATCTGCTGTTCGAAACTTGATAGATCGAATTGGAACTCATCAGGTTCAAACACAGCACGTACACACTCACCAACACCGTGTAGACTCACTGACGGAAACAGCACCTTCTCGTCTTCATCGTGACCATTCACATCTTCCATATCATCATCTGTCCTGTCCAGTTGAGTTCGCTTCCTATTTTCTGCTCCGACACTGTCCTTCTCGTCTTCTTCACTACTCTTTGAATCATCTTCCTCACTTTCTTCCTCTTCCTCGTCATCAACTTCTCCAAAATTATCCAAGTCCTTTACATCTCGAGCTGCCAGTAATCCCATCAATTCTCCATTCAACGTAAAGAAAAACGTATTGGTATCTAACAAAACTCCACACCCAACGACATCTCCCGTTCCGTATCGTTCACACTGTAAAAATTCTCGTCCATTAAAAATGACACGACCTGTTTTGCCCACATAAGCCACGGAATGGCCTTTTGTTCCTAAATCTTCATGTAAAATTGCAGGATTTGTCGTCTCGATTTTCTTGTTTCCTCTTGTCTCCTGCTCCTTCTCGTCTTCCAACTCATCTTGAGATGTAACATTGGGTAAAACCCTCTGCATCAATTGTTTCACTGCTCTTCGTGACATTTTTGCTTCTAAATGTCCCTTGGAACTGGAAAAACTCGTAAAAGATGAAGAAATTACCCCCGACGCTCCACATTTCACCTCGGTATTGTCCAGAAGAAATCCAATCGATATTTTATGCTTGAATTTGGTTTTCTCATTGCCACGTCGAGCATTCCTGGACCCCAGTTGTTGCATGGTTCTGGAACTTGGTAAAGCCGGAATAGGTACCGGTATTTCTACCGACTCATCGGTATTCCCAGCCATCGGTCCATCTTCTGTATCCATCGCTTGGATCTGTCTTCCATCTGATTCCATCGGTACTGCAGTATCTTGAACCGGTACGGTATCCCGTCGGTGAAATACCGGTACATGTAAAGTATTCGTTTTGACAGGTTTAGTGCGTATAGGGGTCGGGGTTGTCGCCAAAATCTGAGTCTCGAAATAAAAAAGCCGGAGGATCTGAGAACACGTGCTGGCGGTCACTGCGTCACGAGATCGGAAACATGCGGCATCAGAGTCATGACTAGCACGTCCGATGTACTCAGCAGTACAGTAATCGGCATGAAGACGGCCTTCAAACGCTACACATCGAGGGTCAAAGGCCATGAAGAAGCGGAATCAGATGAGCGTCTGAGGAGGGAGTTGTACCGGTTTTTTGTAGGTATTTGATGGATCAGAAGTACCGGTATTGGAAAGATGTAATACCGGCATTATCGATACAAAATGTACAGAAGAAGACACCAAAATCAGTATGTGGACCACCTCAGACTCCCTAACCCCTTTCCAGTAATTCGACTGGTTGCTACGTTCCAACATGATGCGAGTCGTTCGTCGACTGCCCTACGCTCGTAGAACCTCTGTCCGTCTCTTTCGACCTCAGGATCTTCCTCTACAGCCTCTTGCCGTCATTTTGGATCCTCTACGAGCGTCTACCTCGTTCTACTTCGAAAGTTATGCCAATGTAACCACTTGTACCCAAACGCGTAACTTTTCAAAGGGAATTGTCGAGTCTCCACGCGTGAAATGGCCATCGGATTTAGCCAAGCGTGTACATCGTCGTATACGGAACTTTCCACGAAATTACGAGGTCAAAAAACTTGTTATGGAAGCAGGAATGAACCCTGCCGAATGGACACTTGCAGCTTCTAGTTTTTGTAAATCGTTCCTTTCGGAACCGTTGAAATACTTTGAAAACCAGACAGAACTCTTGGCCTTTGGACGGGTAAGACATGGAGACTCTTTGCAAACCAATTGGAGCTCTAGAGAAAAAGTTATTCAAGTTTTAAGTCGAGGGTCGGTCATGTATTGATTGTTTTTTTCTGTCTATACTGTAGGACTTGGACCATATCAAACGACATAGCTCGTTTATCTTTTATCCGTACTTTCTGGACTATGCCAAGGCCAATAAGTACTTGACCACGGACTCGGATGATGCCAATGCCTTGTCACTTCAACAAATTACAGACTTGAGATTACCTCATGAAATGTACCCATTTGCTACAGCAATGAAGCGAAAAATTATTTACCATGAAGGACCAACCAATAGTGGCAAGACTCATCAAGCTTTAGAGCGATTAAAACTAGCAGAAGAAGATGGAGGTATTTATTGTGGCCCCCTGCGTCTCTTGGCGCTTGAAATTTTCGAGCGGATGAACAGTGATGGAATTTATACGTCATTGGTGACGGGACAAGAAAAGAAAATGGTACCTTACTCGACACATGTATCGTGTACGGTCGAGATGGCAAACATTAATCGGCCATGGGATGTTGCTGTGATTGATGAGATTCAGTTGATTGGAGATCCGCAGCGGGGGTGGGCATGGACCCGTGCACTTTTTGGACTACAAGCAAAGGAGATTCATGTTTGTGGATCAGGTGAAGCGGTGGACCTTGTCAAGAAATTTGCCGAGATTGCAGGAGATGACTTTGAGTTGCGTTCGTACGAACGCCGCTCGCCGCTCGTGATTTCAAGCACTCACTTGAACAATTACAACAAAATTCGCCCTGGCGATTGTGTGGTGGCATTTTCACGTCGTGATATCTTTCAGATTAAGCGTGACATAGAAATCAAAACGGGAGAAAAGTGCTGCATCATTTACGGCCAGCTTCCACCGGAGACTCGATCACAGCAGGCTCGGCTGTTCAATGAACGCGGCAATTCGTACAATATTATGGTTGCTTCCGATGCCATTGGGATGGGACTGAACTTGAATATCAAGCGCATTGTGTTTGCGACAGTAAAGAAATACTCGGGTAACAGTGGCGGCATGATTGACATTCCACCTTCTCTGGCCAAACAGATTGCTGGGCGTGCGGGTCGGTATGGTAGCGACTTTGCTTCTGGCGAAGCGACGTGTCTGCTTGAAGAAGACTTGGAGTATTTGAAAGAGTCGTACGATGAAGTGCCGACTCCGCTTAAATCTGCCGGTTTGTTTCCATCTTCCGAGCAGATGGAAGAGTTTGCCAAGCAATTGCCAGGAATCACGGACCTTTCTGACCTCGTGGACAAGTACGTGATGTTGGCACGTTTAGATGGTGACTACTTTATGTGCAACCATCAAGACATGAAAGATGCTGCGACGCTGCTGCGTGACACGGACCTCTTGCTGTCCGACCGGTTCACATTCTGTATGTCACCTGTGAGCCTACGAAATCCTTTGGCTCGTAAGGTGTTCCTCGAATATGCACGCGCTCACTCGTTGGGACAAAGTGTCAAGCTCGACATTTATCTACCGAAATATCCCCCTCGCACAGCTGAGGCACTGGGTGACATTGAGATCAAGGCCAAGATCATTGACTTATACCTGTGGTTGTCGTTCCGCTTCAAAGACACCTTTGCTGAGAATGATTTGGCTTTGGAGTTAAAGAAACAAGTACTAAAGCTTGTCGAACAAGGGCTTATCAACACCACGTACAACCGCGAGGAGACAAAAACGCGATGGTCCAGTGGTGCAGCTAATGGCCGACGATCTCCTTCCCGTGGCCAATTTGACAGTACTCGCTTCCAAAAGCAGGAGAACGCAGGCATTCGACAAAAGTGGAGGACTGACCGATCAAACCGACATGAACAAGAGTCGACAGTGCCAATTGAGACCGCAAAGGATGCCAAGTCTGACACTGAAACTGTGGTCTATATCGATGAGAATGGCAGTAATGAGCCTAACAGTGGTAAAAAGTCGTGGATTGCTCGAATGTTTGGTCTCTAGATAGCCTGGATCAAACAGAGAGCAAGGCAAATATGGGTGGACGGAAGCTTTAGAAACAGACACGCATGTATCTCTCCATATGAATAATACGTACAAGTTTGAGCTTCAACGGAATTGGCCGCAGCTACAAAGTGGACTGTTTGATATAACAACCAGCAAACGTTTTGTCAAATACTTCACCCTGCACTTGACTCTAGGTCTTTGCGTGCTGTTTCAAAGGAATTTGGCATCTACATGGGTGTGATATGGTACCAAGATGCAGTGTGCTCAACAAGATTGTTGTTCATGGATGACTGCAGCAAAAAAAAAGCTGTTAACATGTCACGAGTCCACATTGAGCTTCAACTTTTACAGTTGACCGTAACTGACAAGAAAGTCATTGTCAAGTGACATTTTTTCACAAGAATTGGAAAGACACAAGCGTGTATCAACCATTATGAAAGATCACTAGAGAATTTACTTGGTTTGTAGCTTCACATACCAAAATGATCCAGAAGATATGATAGTTTCAGCTACCAAACAATAATCTGTCATGTTTTTTCTTCTTGTCGTACCAATTTTTTTCTACGAAATACCTATAAGAAAAAACCCTTCAATGCTTTCAACCACTTCGTAAGAAATAACTCCATCTCGATAATCTCAATCCGAAAATCCAATACAAAATCAATGCCACCCACTAAAAGCTTCTCATTGTTTTTATCTCAAATCATCAACCACTCTTGAATCAATCATAGAAACACAATAGAAACACAAACAATTATCCAGCCATGATCAAACAACTCATGGATAAACCAAACCAACCCTCGCTTCCAATTCATGTCATCTTTTTGGTATAATTCTTCGAAAAAAAAATCCACTCGATAGCCTACAAAATGTAGTCGATAATCTTTACACGACCCCTCCACGATTTTGAGGACCTAGCAATGAATGGTTCCTGCGTTGTTCACTATAACTTGGATACACTGCATCACTGTCATTGCTTGTAGCTTGATGAATTCCACTAGTTGATGGTGCAGCGAGTGACACATTACTCACTTGTCGTTGATATCCCATGGGTTTCGGACCAGACGTTTGACGACCATATAAACTTCCACTGGGCTGCAAATGTTGTGGCGTTGTATACAATTGTCCACTCGTGGCATTATACGGAGCCGGAGTCGGAGCTTGTCCGTAGGCCCGTTGAGACGGCTGTAACCCAAACCCACCACTTGATTCACTTCGTACAAATTGGGTATGATTTGTACGATTTCCATCCGTATCGGCACTTTGTTGCATGGCCATAGCCAAATCCCGTTCATATTCTTTTCGAAAATATCGGATTTTTTCCGCTCGACCCGCCGAACTCAAATATCCAGTAATCGACAGGATAATCACCGATGCAAGACAGACCCAGAAACTATATCCGTAAAACCAACAATGCCATTGGATATTATCCGCTTTGCAACTGGTATACGCTGAATTAATAGTATCAATACTATACAACGTCTGTTGCAAAAGAGCTCCCCATATAATCAACGAGACAGCCAATAAAAGAGCTAATGGATAAAATCCAACCATAACAAAAAAAAATATCCAATCACAGAAATGTCAGTTTACATTGCCAGTGGGATAAAAAACAGACAGTTGCAACTTCACGGTCCACAAAAAAAATAAAAATATCGAATCAAACGTTACTTACATCCAACAAGTGTACAAAACGACACCATGCGTTCCATATACCCGACCGAGGGGTTAAAAACTGCTCCAATGGCAGTCAAGAGTCCCAAAACCGACACCGCGGCACCAGTGGCGGTCGTAGCCTGTACGGACATCATTCTTTTCCCGCATAAAATCTCGTGGAAATCCACACCGTCTCCCAACATGTAATTGGGTGTAGGAAAGTTCGTTACACAGAAATCCTTGTACTGTAGGACCGTCGCCGATGCGTAGAACGGCGACTCGAGGGAGCTGGTCGAGTAAAAGGCAAAAAGTCCATACCCTTGGTATACATTATGCCCATTACGACGATAATGTTGCTGGAACCACGCCGGATAAACCATTGCATAGAACGCGGTACCAACCGAAACGAGGGAAAGAAACACCGCTGTAAATAACGCGTTTTTTACGTTAGTTGCTTTTTTAGGGGGAGATGGGGGGTGGGAGAGAAATTCTCTAAAGCGAGTGTACACCACGAACGCAAGTACGTACTGAGAAGGGTATTTTTCATTATCATCGTGATAAACTGGGGTTCGTCTATGGGAAAGAAGAAGAAAGGAATTGTCTGGTGGCCGTGTGTATACCGAGTCGTAATGTCAGGGACGTCCAGGTCGCGTCGTGTTTCGTGCCTCGTTCCTTGCAATGCCAACAGAAAAGTGACTTTGTGTCAAGTCGAATTGCCAAAAGGTAGACTAAGAGTGATGGTCAAATAGAAGTTCTTTTGTTTTGACTGGAAGAAAAAAAAAGGAGTTGAAAAGTTTAGAGATTATCGGCAAACTGACTGGATTTTATGCAGCTGGTGATAGAAATCACGCGATGATGGATGCCAGCTGAAACTACTAACTGGCTGAAGAATCCACCTTTTTTTGTGAAAACGGAGCAACATATTTAGACCCAAAATCAGTGTTACCTTTTTTTTGTCGACGGCGGGAAAGACTAGTTTAAGTAAAGACGAGGCATATAGGTATTGTTTACTAACAATCTACTGCACAAAGCAGCGACAACACGTTGCTTTTGCAAAATCCGTTAGATAAATCATTTCAAGTGGCCATTTCTATTGAAAGTATCTTCAGACATTTTGAGTCCAGTGACCTATTTTTTGTGTCAATATCACATACATGTCTGTCTGTATCAGTTAATCATCCATCACTAAGTACGCAGTAGTTGAAGTTAAGCCAAAAAAAAGCATCTGACTCTTTTCAAAATTCAGACATGTAGCCATTTCTTAAGTCATTTTCCATTATCAACTATCTGAACGTGTGACTGGGCTACTTTGTATATCGCGTAGCGTGTCACCGTGCAATTGTTATTGACCTACTGTCATAGTTAGGAACGACTAAATGATCTTTCTATCGAAATCAAAACTACTTGAGTCTCAACTTGCATCCAACAGCACGTCATCTTTTTATCCTTTTTATAAAAAACCTCTATATCCTTATAACTATACAAAAATGTAGTCATAATGTGCTCGCACTTATCCAGAACAACGTACTTTTCTATTGACGTGAGTAATGGATCGATCCATTTCAAATGATGGATCTTCTACATGGTAATCGTATGCTTAAGACGTTCCATATTCGATAGAACGTCGACCAAGTGGTCACTTTGTTCATATAAATAAGTATAAAAGATCGTTGTAGACGAATCGTCGTCCTATATGCACGTGGTTGCGTCCAATTGTCATTCATTATCAACTGTTGCATGGTTCGAGATCCTTTACGTGTCAATCGTTGCGTCGTTCAACCAACAAGAGCTGCAAATTCCTGCTTCATCTGACATGAGATGAGCATATTGCTCTGAGGTTTTAGATCTCAAAGCACCAGTAGTGACCTTGATGCTTGATTCAACAATCCAATTGCGATATCGTCAGAATAGTCGGCATGTGTTCATGTAGTCTTGAATCTTCCTTGGTGGCAAGCTCGTCACTTGCTTCTTTGCTATCGTAGCGTCAATACAGATTTCATTTTCCAGCAAAACCTTGCAGTGGCACAACTACAGACATGCAAAGTAAAAAAATTAATTTACTTGGTAGGGCCAGTGCAATGACTTGCCATGCTTCTTGGAGCTTTTGTTGAATCAAGGCAACGTCCTGACTTCATACTGAAGTAGTAGAATATCAACTGCACTGTTTGTTGACGGTCCGATGATATATCGAGACCTTTAAATGCTTGGCACCATTTTGAAATGTTCCCGCACGAACAAGGACTTTACAATAGCCGTCTCTTGAGAAAGCATAGCCTTCCTCCACTACGTCTGCCCAAGCAACGATGTCATTTGAAAAACGTTGGAGGATCACTCAGTTTTCGAGACCAAAACAGCGACAACTCGAGATATCTCTACGATACAATTCTTCACGACCATCAGTGTTTTCGTTCTCGAAACCAGCGACCGAGAGGTGGGTCACTTGAAGAAGAAGAGAGCGTTTGTTCACGCACAATGTTGCCAAGCATGGCATCGCTTTTGCCATCGCACAACTTTCACTTTCAGCATGACAACTCCTTTGATGCGACCACTGCGAGACAGCATTTTCATCAACAAGTGTCCAGTCTCAAACAGGTCTCAAGTACAAGACACCAAGTGCAGCTACCTTCACACGAACGTACTCAATCCGCTGTGACTTCAGCTAGCTCATCGACAAACGCTTCAGATTTACAGGTCCAGTCAACTCCATTTACAGGGCTATCAGCACTTCCGATTCAGCCGACCGAGATGCAAAGGAACCGTTTTGCTATGTCTCCGACTAATCGACAAAACCGCTGGTCACCCTACGCCTCGACATGGGTGTCTGTTGCTAGAGAAAGGTTGTGTGATCCCATCGTAATATCCTGGGAACATGCAGAACATCCAAACAAGCAGCAAAAACATCCTCAAAGACGACGCACAAGTCCAAGACGACGACTTGCAGCCTCCAAAGTGCGTGCTCAAGCTTTTCAAATGCAAGAACTGGCTGAAGTCTTTGACCACTTTGAGAACAATCGCATTGGGTACGATCCTGCCAAGAAAAATGACGGACCTCGATTCGTACCTTCATTTTCAACGGTATCAAGTGAACTCCAGCTTCCGATACTCCAGCCACCGATCTTGATCAATGACTCTAACACCAGTCAAAACAATCAAAGGATTGAGCTTCATGAGTGAAATGAACGGATGAATCATCCAGACCGTGGTAGGAGGCAGTCCGTGCTCAAAGAATTTTGCGTCACCCGAGCTGCGATTTGCAACCTGAACAAGCATCACGAACATCGTAAGTGCAAAGATCCACTAGCAAAGTGCACGACTGAAGCAAGACACACGATAATGTCAGCAGATGAGATCGATTCAGAAGATGCAGCATCAACACCAATTGAATCGAAACTTGGTGCCTTTTGATCGATGATACTCTGCAACATTGCAACCATTCACGATAGTCGATGGAACATGCAATAGCTTCGTCCGGTCCATTTGAGTAGGCAAATACATTCCATGACTCCGGCCATCAAGGAAGTGCTTGCTGAAAGACACACTGAAGATACAGTAATAACGAGAAATGACTATGTTAATGCAGAGCTTACATACTATTATCGAGTACTTGATGTGCTAAGTATCTACTTGTTCCTAAGATACTACCTCGTAACTGACTTGACGGTACAAGTCACAACGAGATTGCAGTGGACAATCATGTCCAATTGATTTCGTTGATGTGTCATGGGACTATGTTTGTTTGAGTAAACAGACTTGAGCCGTTAAGTGAAATCGTACGATCCCATTTGTCACGTGGGATCTCGATAATCTCATCCATGACATGCAAAGCAGCGTACGTTCGCACCTTTAATTAGCAAAGCCACCAACGGATCTCTCGTAGTGAATTGGAAAGTCTACTGGTATTTCACCAACGGTAAAGTCATCCGTGTGTTAATAAGTGCTTGCTATGGCTTGCACTCGTTCTTACAACAACTCGTTCAAGAACAGGAACAAGATACAACTTTCCAAGAGGTCAACCAACACCTAAGAAAATTACGGTTTCATTGCGACGTCATCTTGGCGGAGAACTGGGAGTTTCAACAGCGTTTCAAGTATCGCAAAAAGGTTCATGAGACTTTCAGGATGTCGCACTCATCCACGCACAAAGTTGTGACCACTGGAATCATATCGATCGTAAATTCTATGTCGACGCATATATGCGATACAGCTCTGCAACTAACTCAAGCATAAGACTCGAATTTGAGTACGTTCTTCGACTACTTTTCTTGCCATAAGCGGATCATTCCAAGCAGTAATACCAAGTTTTGAAGGACCAAGTTCAAACAAGTTCAACACGTGAATCATCACTTAATCACTCGTCGAAACTGAGTCACACCTTTTCGGGACGGTCCGTAACTGAACCATCGAGGTCAAAACCGCTTCAGCTTATCATCAACTCGATTATCCTTCATTCAATCTTTATCCATCTCCCCTTGACACGAAAATGGTTCCAAGTTACTACCCCGGCAATTTTCCATCTACGAATCTCGACGATTCCAAATCTCTCGTAGCATCCAATGAGTATCATCTGTTGCTACATTCTCGTCAACCTTTTGTCCGTTACGAACACGGTCGTCGTTTTTCAAACACTCGTATTCCAAATCGAGGTCACGTGGATCGACTTCCTGGTGTAGCTACTCTCCTCCAACGCCTTGGTACAATTCAAAAGAGTGATTCGTTTGTATCTATGAATAACCCGAGCTACGAATTGCAGCATCGAGTAGGTAAGACCGAGAATACTTTTGAATGCTGGACACCACCAAGTTTAACAGGACGACCTAGTACTATCACGCTTCCAGCTTTTAAGTTAGCACCTTTCACAACAGCTCTCACTACAACGGAAAATAGGTTTCACGGATGGAATAGGAATCTCAACAACTTTGTTTTGAAAACTCCGAATGAAATGATGGAAAGCTGGAAACCAGAAGAGCAAGTCACGACATCACGTCCAGTCATTTGGGCATCTGAACCTGTTTGTCGTGTCCGACGTGACTCAAAGTCAAAGAATTCACGATATCTACGTGAAATTGACCGTCGACGTATCTTAATACGGATTGCTCAAGGTGAAAAACAATCAGCATTGGCCAAGGAATATCACGTTAGTCGTGCAGCTATTTGTAATCTCAACAAACATCGTGCTCAAGTGCTTTCACGCAATCATGAACATCCTTTGGCAAAACATCCGAAGCGGAGAATGTTGACAAAGTTGAAAAGGTAAAACATGAAAGGACAGACTTATTACATTAACATTGGAAACGACAAAGTTATGGATAGTTTTGTTTTTCTTCTAGTATTTATTGATTCATCTACTTGAAAGTGCTGCATATTGGTCATCGAAGAGATAGATGGTAGTTTGAGCTTTTTGACCCTACTTGGTAGTAGATGCTATAGGAATATTTACTACAATATTTTCTCGTTGGAAGGAAAGACTTGGTAATTAATTGTGTTTTACTTGTTCTTAAGTTTAAATTACAGTTATGTATAATGCCATAATTCACATGGAGATACCCCACCACGAGGCATAAATTATACTAACAACTCTTTATTTTCAATTTTACAAATACATTTTTCAATAAAAAAAATCTTTTGTCTGTTGTGATCCTACGAGAAAAAAAAAATATTTTTATTTAAAGCAAATGTCTTGCTCTTTTGCGGTTCTGATTGCAACTTTCTCTTCTCACTCTACGCTTTACGTGCCTCAGGTACACGGATTTGCACACGGACAGCATGTTGTGCCATCATGGCAACGACTGCCTGCTTATTCTGCTCGAACTCGGTCCTTCAAAAAGTAAAAAATCAGTTTTTTTTGTACCAAAAAAAGCAAAAATCAGACTACAAATTAAAAAAACATACTCCATCTTTTTAATGTCACGCTGAGTCTCCTCTTCCAATACATTCTGGTCGTTTCCCAAAAGCTGCAACAAAACAGATAAAATCCCAATTAAAAATATATCCCAGATTTTCCTTTCATTTGTCTCTCCCACAGATTTCTGTGATATTTTCAAAAAAAATTCTTACGTCGGTGTTGCTGTTCAGCTGAAATGTATGCTTCATTTTCTTACGATAAGCTGTGATTTCAGCCTCCGCCTCCAATTTTGCCTGTTTTAGTCGTTCGCCACGTTCTAAATATTTTATTTTACGTTATTTTTACGGATATTATCAACGAAGTATTAAATGATGGCTGACAATCTACCTTGACGTGCTTCGCTTATAATCTTGGAAGCTTTCGTCTCGGCCGCCAGAAGCTCCTTGATGCTCTGGTTTGCCGCCATATTTACTGGATCTTTCTTTCTCGGTTTTGTAGATAAAAAAGTTAATTTTCAACGAGCTGACAAATAATTCGTGGATATTTAAGCGATACGATGACGATTGGTTGAAAAGGTTTCTATCAGATTTAAAATGCATTTTTATCAAGACTTGAAGTTGAAGCTTCGTTCGTTTCACTTAAAAGTTGCCAAATACGTTTCCCACTGAAACATTGCTTGTTGAAGAAGAAAATATCAGTCGGTTGTCAATGCTGGTTCGGCTTAACCACATTGACTTTTTCCCATTGCGAAAGTAGCATAATGTCATTCTCAAGGTCGACAATGCGGGCTTTCAGCTCTACGAGCTCCGTGGGGTTGTATTTTCGCTTTTTACTCAGCACTTCCACCCGTTTGGCATATCGTTTCTGCCATATGTTGCTGTATGTCGGATCCTGTATCAAACACAAAAAAACATCATTATTGCCATTACAAAAATCAAAAATATCCAGTTTACAAAAACTACGATATTTTTTTGCAACACGCACCTTTTTCGTAATACTAGAGTAAAACGAGTTACCCAATACTGCCGTAAAGCCAATAAAGTACGTTATTGGCTCCATAACGTCCCACGAGTAGACATTCCAGACGTAGTACAGTAGTACACTATATAAACCAGTGAGGCCACTGAGCCCCATCCACTTTTGTACATTTGGCATGCGGTGCGCCGCCACGTGCACGTCATGTGCCACTTGTTGCAATTTCTTCATGGAGCTTTTCAATGCAGCAAGTTGACTCTCTTTTACACGGCGGTCATGCTTGATATTATACAGCTCCGAGTCTAATGCATTCTGTAATGTCAATACACTTTCCAAACTCTAAATACAAAACATCCAAAATTAGTTGAAAAACATCCAAAATTAGTTGAAAAACATCCAGAATTAGTTGAAAAAATATCCAGCAATAAGTCCTTTTCAAATTTCCAAAAAAGTCTTACATAGGGTCGTAAAATCACGGCATTTTCCAATTGCACATTTTTCGACTGGTCAAAATGCACCACTACATTTCGACGTTGCAATTCTCGTAACCATTTGGTTGCTACTGCCTCTTCTGCGCCCGCATTGTGACACATTCGGTAAAATTCTTGCAGCGGCATCTAAAAAACCACAAAAAAAGAATGAATACCCCCACCCCTACCACTTTGTATACACAAAAAAACAGAAAATTAAACTCGTGCAACTCACAGTAAGTCGTGGATCTTTCTCAATTTCCGCCTTGACAGTTGCAAAAGCAACGGTTTCCACCCTCTCTCTCCGATCATTGATCATCGCAGCGTCACTCTCTACTAAGACATTCACATGATTTAGTCGAAGACAAAAATCCATCGACGTAAGTTCCCCTAGTCGCACAGTCCGTGCGAACTTAATGCTGTCGAGTGTAGCCACCTCTACAGTCTTCAGTGACGCATCAGTCTGTCTCAGCACTTGAATTAAATCCTTGACACTGGCAGTAGAGTCTTGTAACCCTAACCGTGTAAGGCCTTTTACACCTGGCAATGGCAACAAAATATCCAAATATCCGGATGTTTTTGCGGCATTTCGCACGATTAATTGCGGCACCGTCGAGTCAGATGAAGACGTCTGGGAACGCCACGCTGCACATGGATGCAGAGGACCTGAGCTTGAGTGCAAGGCGTGTGCATGGAAGCGCATGCATGGCGTGCGCCATAGCCGAGACCGGAGAGAGAGCGACGCCATGGAGAGGAGTAAAGACAGAGTGACGATTTTTCCGATTGGTTTTGTTGGTCCGGATAGTAGTATACAGGAGATACGACGATAAGTATACTTGAATAAGGTTGTGAAATAAAATAGAGAGGACGATGGACTCTATTTTAAACCCCTGTATCTATACAAAGTATACTCTGAATAAAAACTGGCTTTATTCTAAGGAAAAAAATATTGTTTATTCCCATCTATGACAACAGGGACACTGGTTGCTGGCTAACATTTATTATGACAGGACAGCCTCTAGGATCAGATGAACGTAACGAGCAGAGGCGCTAGTCGATCTAGAAACATCAGCTCGTCCTCAATGCTTGCGTTCGGATGGGCCTTTTCCCATACGTGCAAAACCCGAAGAGCCTGAGCGATGTTTCTACTAGAGCCAGGACCAAGACAAGTCCGCACAGTCTTGCCATCAAGGCGACGACATTGACTCGCCTTGTCACCTTTTCGGTCGCTCTTTGTATACGAATGTGCCAGGTCGAGAGATGCCTTGAGCGCCACTTCTTGTGCTTTTGGATCCACTTCTTCCCCACTCGGCTTATTAAAGCTGCAATCCGATACTAAGATTGTCATTGCAGGCGCAAGAACCGAGTGATACTGCATCATCCACATGAACTGCTGCACGCGGTGCTTCATATTTGTACCCTCATAGTGGTGGCAATTTTCGTGGTCTTCTTTTGACAAGTGCCATGATGCAAAACCATTGGACTCGTGCTCGGGATATGTGGCAATAGCTTCGATGATCAAGGCCACACGCTTTCCTGCTGGTTTTGGCCACTTCACATGCACTTTCAGCATTTCCACAATTTCAGTCGAGTCAAGTGCGGCGACAATTTTTTTCTGACGGTCAAGGAACTCGAGCGAACTAGCTATAATCTCTTGCTCAGTAATCCCGTGAAACTCGTTGTGAAGAGGTGGGCCCACTCTCGTGAAGCCATCAAGCGTAACATTGGGTAGTTTTCGCAGAAAGAGAGGCGCAAAGATGGCGGCTGTTGACTCTACATTTGATATCTCGCACTGCGCCAGCGCCAGACGACTGTGCTGTAGATAGTTGAGATAGTGAAAGGCACGAGTCTGGATTGACTCGGTCCACTCGCGCGGCGAGTACTTGAAACCATCGTCTTCTACTTTATCAGCTTCTTCTTCCTTGCCCACCTTACCAGCAGTGTCGTTAAATACCAAATCGAGCAGGTCAAACTTCCGCAATAGACTGAAGGCACGTGCAGGATCCTTGCCCGAAAGCATCTTGCGCACTTCAATTCCAATGCGCTCACGACTGACTTTCCTTCTCATGGCATCTACGATCTCTCTCTGTTCAAGCACAGCCCTCTCTAGCGCCGGATCGAGCGTAAATTGAAACTCACATACAAATCGCAGAGCTCTTAATACCCGTAACGGATCGTCCAGAAAAGTCTGCACTGGGTCTCTCGGTGTACGAATGATCCCCTCTTTCAAATCCTGCACTCCTCTCCCCGTAAAATCTTCCACTTGTTTCGTATGCAAGTTATAAAACAATGCATTGATAGTCAAATCTCTTCGACTCGCATCATCTGCTGGAGTTGCAAACTTAACGTCTGGAACTCGACTCTCTTGAGTATATTCCTCCGCTCGGAGATGTACGAGATCCACCACGGCCCCTTCAATCATCACCGTCGCCACCTCTAAATGCTTGGACTTGTTCGAATTGGCTTTAACAACTCCAACAGAACTTGGAGGCAATTTCCGTTCCCGCTGGAATGTCGTTATGAATTGTGCGAATTTCGCACCCATGACGTTGTCCAGTGCAATATCAATGTCCTCACTTTCAGTACCACGAAGTTTATCACGAACCCATCCACCAGCAACTCGCAATTGTGTTTTAGGGGCATATAATCGCTGGATGTACTCGAGAAACGAAAAAAGCGAATCTTCGGCAGGTGTCAATGTTAACACCAGGTTTTGGCTTAGGGTGGAGGCTGTAGAGAGCGGTACATTGCCGTTATTAGATGAAGAGATAGAGGAGATGCTCGCGATTCTCGACACAATAGGAAAATGGCTCAAGTGTCGATAGAAACGCACACGACGCGTTAGAAGTGAACGCATCGAATATCCGTCCGTGCTACAGTTGTTAAGACGGGTGGTTTTCACGACACGAACTTAGTGAGACGTACTTAGTCATATACGTATAGGAAGTCGTACAATTTGTAGTACCCATTTTAGACGACCAATTTTAGGCACTTTGACCCATAATCCTCTAAAGTACGAAGCACGAACAATCTTGCGACCAAAAAAGACCTCTAATTTTTAGTCTTGATACCATCTGCTACGCCATACGGTGTCCATTCATTGGTCAACCCACACTGACTCGTTAGACTCTAATAGATCCTCCCCATCTATTACATTTCCCAGGTCTCCATCCCACCCTTTTCCTATCCTCCTCCATTCATCCTAAATATTCATTTCCACAGGTCCCTCCAAGCCCTGTTCCCACATCCACACGACATATTGTACATAGCCGCGTCTCCCCAGCGGACACGAAAGCAACAAAGCCGGGTCGTCCCCGTCCTTTCTGCTCGTCTCGTGTCCTACGTCCCATTATGCCGCATAGAGATTTTAGGCCCGGAGTTCCGGCATGTGTCTATTCTTTCTCTCTCTATGTCTATTACTCGTAGCAATTAACCAGTATGAAATAGGAGCAAGTCCATATCGTGATGCCCGAGGCTTGCAATTTGTATCGCAAGAAGCTTTTTGTACTTATCACTGTAGTCCAGTCCATGTTGCTCAGGTTTATCGTCATTTACGTGCCCAATCGGAATGTCTTGCAACCACTTGTGGTTCTTTTCTTACTGATAGCAATACGTTCAGGACTCGTACAAGCAAAAGTCGACGATTAGGACGGGATTTTACCTTTACAGATACTCATTTCTTGTCTCAAGCACCAATGGTTGGGGATGTTCATGGCGCAAGTGACGATGGAAAAGCCGTGACGGTCATTAGTTTTATTTCCTGTTTGAATGTCAAGGACGTGACACTTAGTATTGGAGATCCTGAGAAGGATGAGTTTGCGGACTTTTATCATGCTTTTTCCAGGGCTTATGATGCCATGTTGTCGGGTGAAAATGCGACGTCGGATGCGTGTCAATTGCAGTTTTTACAGAAAGAGTTGCTCGAGAATTTATCGACCGAGTTGGAAGATGAAACTGATACTATGGAAATCAAACCCACGTTGATCAAATTACACTCGAGTGAGAATGATGAATTGGCCTGTCTTAAGAAGATTAAACAGCTTTGGCCCGTGACGAGTGAGAGCCATACTCCTTTTTTGACGAGAAGTGATCAGGAGAATGTAAAAGCTACCGTCATGTTGGTCCATGTGAGTGCACTCATGGGAGATGATATTCTTGCGTTACCATGTGTCGAAAGTGTCACGGTCTTGCCAGCGATTCTCAAGCTTATGCCATTTGCAAAGAGTTCGTACGCTCTTTCTCGAGATTCGACCAAGTCAAAGGAAGGACCGGCACTTGAAATCAAGTTGGCCAACGTCGTAATCACTGCACAGGCACTGACGAGGTTATCTACCCGTGTGACAAAGGCGACGGGGATTCAGAATTTGATTACGATGAAGAGCTCGACAGCAGAGACTGGAGGTGTCTTGGTGCAGGCAGCGGTGGATGATTATCACACGTGGACTCTGGCACTGGCGATTGTGCTAGATGACGAAGCGGTGGAGTGGGTCGATTTGCAACAGGTAGTTACCACAAGTTCACTGCAAGCGTTGAAGACGCCTGCCATTGAGCAGCGACTGCTTCGTCAGAATTTTGATGAGGAGACCGATATGGATGAGACGAAACTGGAGCACACGAGCCGACGACTGGATGACTACGTCCAAGATGTGATGGGTGTTAACATTATGCGGGAACACAACATCACGGGTAGCTCCATTATTGTAGGTATAACGGATACAGGACTTTACATTGATCACGATCAATTTGACCAGGAATCACGGAAGATGTACGACGCAGAAGATATGACTGCGCGCAAGGTGGTTTACTACCAGACATTTGCAAACAACGTGGATGAGGCTGAAGGTGGGACGTGTGGACACGGCACACATGTATCAGGTATTTTGGCAGGTAGTTCGTACAACAAGATGAACAGTAATCTTGGCATTGCATCCAGTGCACGCATCGCCTTCATGGACGTTGGCAAGCAAGACGCAAAGTGCGCTGGAAATAGTGGCTGTGATGTATCACTGGAGACACCCGGTGAGGTGGCAAACCTTATGAAGGCCCAAGTTGACACGGGTGCCAAGATCTTTTCCTTTTCATGGGGAACAGGAGCCAACGACTACAACACGCAGACCGAGCAGGTGGATGAATACATTTACAACAACCCGGAGATTCTCATTATTGTAGCAGCAGGCAACAGCGGTGAAAAAGGCTCACACACTATCAGCAGTCCGTCAGGGGCGAAAAACGTTGTTTCGGTTGGTGCGAGTCTCAATTCAGTGGCTTCATTCGTGGCTACACCGTGTCAAACAGTGTTGAATGAAAACACCGTTGCGTCGTTCTCATCCATCGGACCAACTCTGGATGGACGACAGAAGCCTGATCTGGTTGCGCCCGGTATGACGATCATCTCGTCGCAATCCGAAAAGCCAGGCTCGACGACCAAGTCTTCGGCTGTATGTCCGCTACAGGGAACGTCGCAGTCCACGCCAGTCATTGCTGGTATGGCCGTGTTAATCTACGAGTGGCTGCGTGATGGCTGGTGGAAGAACGGCGTGCCTGACCCTACGTTTGGCATGGATACGATACCGGCATCATTGATCAAGGCACTACTGCTTCACAGTAGCGAGGCAATGTCTCGACGTCTGGTCCAGCCTGGCACTGGTGTCACATCGTGTGTGGCGTTAGAAGCTGCTGCAAAGCCGCTCAAGTCTTACCCTGACTTCAATCAAGGCTACGGAAAGCCGACAATGCTCAATCTAGTGTCTTTCTTGGACACGAACGGCGATTCATCGGTGTCTTCATCAAGCAGCAACACCATCTACTTCTTTCCAAATTCCTCGGATGGTTCCGAGCCCAGCGTAGTCGAAGGCAGCGAAGTTACATTCCACTTCATGCTTACAGCCGGTGTCAATCTGCGCGTGACACTTGTGTGGACAGATCCACCTGCATCAGTGGGAAGCAAACTTGCACTGCAAAATGACCTCGACTTGACCTTGAAGGTTGCAAATACGACAGCATTGTTTTACCCGTTATCTGGTAATGGCGCTCGTGACTCGGTGAACAACGTGGAAATGGTAGAAGTGTCCTACGACGACGTTTTTCTTGCTGTCACAAAGGCCGGCAGGGTTGTCAAGGACGGAAACATCTACGTCCAGGCTGTTGTAAGTGGCCACAGCGTCAAAGCCGGTGAAAACGCTACCACCACTGGTCAGAAGTTTTCCATTGTGGCGTCTTCGATTCCGTCTTCAACTTCCATGGTGTCGTCTAGCGCAGAAGATGCGGCGTTTTGGCAGCCATGGATCATGATCGGTGCAATCATCGTTTGCGTTTTGGTTCTGCTCTTTGTCGTTGCGTTGATTTGGCGTATGCGCGTCAAGACTGACAATCTCAAGGCGAATGCGCTTGCCAGTGCTGTTGGAGGAAGAACGAAACGAAGTCATGGGGATCAGTACAAGCGGGCAATCGATGAACGCGTGAGTGTCCCGTTCATTCATCCAAACTACTACAATGTCAAGGCAGGAGGCATTCGGAGTTCTGCTCTAGAACCTCTGAGTAGCAGACGCTGCGCATACGACCCATCTGCAGGAGTTTTGCGTGAACCAAGTCGCCGTCCCGTTGGTGATTTTGATCCTTCAGCTGCTGCTAAGTGTGTGCCTAGTCGTCGTTCTGGAGACTCCATTGAACCAACTTCAGCACAAAAGAGTGGTCGTCGCGCTGCTGCAGTGGCATTGCAGACGCCAGCTACTCCTTCACAGAAAACATCGCGTCGCAATCGAGAGTACCAAGATGGAAGTGACCGTAGACTGGAAAAGAAGCGCAGTGATAGCAGCGATCTGGACTATAAACGAAGTGAGAGGAGACGGAATGACAGTAACGATCGTAGTGATCGTAGTGACCGTCCTGCGAGAACGAGAACGAGAACGAAAAGCGCTAGAAAGAAGGAACCTATCATTCGAGACACGGCGTACTAACCCCCCCCCCCATCATGTCGTACGAGTGAAGACCATCATGTTGATCGTTATGGGAATGAGTAGTGGTGCGGTTCGTCGCGAGAGATGTTCGTCATGTCTAGCTCAATGGATTATGGTAACTGTCAAACAAGTTTGTTTATTATACACCCTCCTGATCCTCTCGACTTGGTCTGTAGCATTGATCATACGTACTTCTACGCACGCTGTTGAATAGCTTAGTTGACAATTCTTGCACCCTTTCGATTCGACTCGGTTTCGAAGATTCGCTCGGAGTTGGGCAAAGAAGGACTTGTTTGACTTGCACGACCTCTTGCTCCGTGGACGCACTCTTCTGCTCATGGGTGCTCCTGTTCTGCTACATCCAGAGCGTGGTTATGCAAACGGAGTAAGCGATTCACCACGCCGTCCCAAAGGATATAGAGGAGTCTTTCGTATTGCTCGGTGCAGACCAGATACCTCTTGCATGTCGAGTCCATGTCGCCTACAGATTTAACTGATGGATAGCTACTCTGTAGCTTGTACTTGAAAGCACATAGGCACATGATCATGAGGACAAGAAAGAGGTATCAAGCCCTCCATCACTTGTTTTTGAATTCCTCAACCATCAATCAACTTCACCATTGTGAGTACATCTTGAGACCTACATGAGCTTCAGTACGTGCCAGGTGATCAGATAGAGGTTTCCCGTCGTATTTTGCTACTGGTGACAAGTTCTGGGTAGCAGCTTTATCGTAGATGCTCAAAAGCCCACTACAATTCAAATCAGAGGATGTCTCTTGAGCGGTGCTCCTTGGTTTCAATGTGACGGTAGGCGACGTACTATCGACAAGAGATGGTCTATCCTTTCGACGGTCACGCATCGACTAAGATAAACTCGGTGTCGACATGGAGGAGCTAGAGCTACTTACTTCCAAGTACTTGTCGTGCAAAGGATATTCATTCACTAGACTTTGAAAGCTCGAAACGCGCTCGTAATACAAACATGAGGGATGTCGACGGCATGGAAAATCTCATGTTTGTCGTGACCTGGAGCTTCATGGAACCATCGATTTGACAGCACGTCTCAACGCACTTGCATGTCACATTCCCACTACTCACGCACCGAACGGGCATTACTTCGTCTCAATAAAAAGGTAGTCGGCATCAACAAAACTCCCTGTGCATGAACCTGCTGATCTCAAGTTTATCTGCGAAAGACACATCTACGACCACTGCCTCGACGATCTACGACAGAATCCATACCTACGATCAGATCTAGTTGTTGAACACAAGTGGCCATGACGCTTGCTACATGCAGGAAAAACATGGTATTGACGTCGTCGGAGTTGAAAGACGATGTGCAAAGGATACTTCTACGCATGGCGATGATGGCACGGTTTGCAGCTTGGAAGTCATGTGAATGACTTCAAACGCCGATGCAACGTACTGTAGCTCTATGAGCACACATCTTGTCTCTTCGAGTGGGTGTTATTTTTCGCTGCACCATTAGTGCTGCCTCTCGGTGCGACGGTCGCCACAAGCTGAGAGAGAGAGAGAGAAAGAGACTCGAACCATCCTTTGCGGATCTTCCTACGCCCTCCTCATCTGGCTCGTTCCCAATCGGATAGGCGATCAGGGATGTTCAGATGTGCAGAGTAGCGCATGGCAATGCCGGGTAAGCGTCAACATGACGTCCCATTGTTGAATGTAGAAGGACAGTAGCTTTCACCCTTGATCTCTACTGTCGATTGTGCACGTGCTCCGCTCAAAAACAAGAGCCAAGTGATCCAGCTAATCAAGCACCTAGTGTCTCATGAAAAACAAAAGCGTCTGAACGCTACCTCAGCTGCCGTACTTGTTCTCGCTCGGATGGACAAACAACAGATCGGTTAGCCAAGTCAGTGCACACACACACACAGTAGTCTCATCTTGTCTTCTCTCTTCAGCAGCCCCTTATGTTCATGGCGCTGGTAAGCCACACAAACTCCAATCTCCTTCATTCGAGCATGTGTTAATCGCTGCTGTTTGGTTACGTCGCACATTTCGGGGGGAGGAGAACACCGCAAACGTGGTCCGCCCCACACCTTTTGTTCAAAGAGCTGGGCCTCCGTCGCATGTCAAAACTGCGTTCAAAAGACCTTCCAAGCTTTTGAACTAGGGACATGCTTGACAAGGTCATGGTGTGAAGCTGACGTACGTGCTTGCAAGATTTAGTCGAGCAAGTTTTAGCGTCACTTGTCTAAGAACTTCTCGCTGGGGCACTTCATTGTCGTCACGGTGTTTGAATCCAGGCAGGTATCGTCACCAGGAGCCTACGCGAAGACAAAGCTACGAACCAAACTGACCCTATAATCAGTTCGGTCACGTGTAGAGTCTCACTACTTACTACCTGACGAATCTTTCCATGTTGAGACACCTGAGGTCCTCGTAATCTCAAGCTCGTTCTGACGTAGGGTCGTGTGGATCACCCGGTCGCTCGACCACAGTCTCCGCTGTCTTGTTGTCGGGCCAAAAACGTGCAAGCTTTTGAAAAACGGGGCAGTGCCAAACCTGCTTGGTCTTTCTCCTCGAATGAACTTCCTTTACGATTAGGCCGTGTGCTTGGTCGCCAACTGGTTTCTTGTGCTACTCACATACCGACCGTATGTCTTGCATCTTAGCCAAGTCTGCACGTCCAAAGTTCAAATCCTCTTTGACCAAGCTGCCTCTGGTCTTTACAGCAGACAACTCAACAGCTTCAGCTCAGCTCAGAGCTCAGAGCTCGGCTCGGCTTTTCAGTGAGCATTCGAATCACCACTTTCCGATTTCACTCGGCCGAAGCAGTTTTGCTTACAAACCACGTCCTCGTCCTTCTTCTTCTCCTTCTTCTTTCGATGATACCTACGACAGAGCACAACACTTCGACCGATGGGCACTTTTCAAGCTTCCTTACGCAACTCAAAGCACCGGAAGACCGAATGCGTTTGGAAGAACAATGGGCGTCGCCTACAAGCACTGCAACGAATCCAACGGATGCTACGACGACGACATTGCAACCTCTACGTAGCTTCACGTTGGACCAGTCAGGGAGCACGAGTTACTATGGTCATAGCCACTTGCCACTACGACAGCTTAACAACTTGACACCTTCGACTGGATACTACTCCCAACAGCTTCTACCCCCTCGTAATCCCCAATCGACGTCGACGGTACCTTCTTGGAGTACACCTACCTATAGCACTGATACGCCAGTGGTGCTTGGTGAATACGTTCCTCATTCACAGCCTTCATCTCAACAACCGGCACTTCATCCACTTGTGCTTCAACATAGTGAACCAATGCCACGTTCAAACGACGAAGACCTTGCAATGGACGCGCAGATGTTACGTGAAGTGCTTCAGGAACTGCCAACGGGTCAAATGCCAGGCCACGCTAATCACGTGACCGTGTCACGAAGCCATCAGCAAATGCCTGGCCTACAACTCCTTTTTGCGTCACCAATGTACTCGACGGACATGAGCAACAATACGGGGTCTCAACCACATGTGCTTGGCTTCTACAGTAATGCAATTGGCATGACCACCGCCGTTCCAGCAGAAATGCTGAGCCAGACACACTCAGCAATCGGATCTGCTCTCGTTGCGCCCATTTTCCCATCCGTGCAGACGTCCGACCGCTCCGTGCTACCGAGTACGTTGCCAGCCGCCATGATCGGCATGACTGGAGCTTATGACTCGACAAATTCGGGGTCAATGGTGCCGCCGTCTACTCTTCTCCGCAAGAAGCGCACTTCAGCCACTCGTACGTGCAAGGTGGCGGGTTGTACCAAGGGTATTCGCTCACGTGGACTGTGCAAGGCACACGGCGGTGGCCGACGATGTACGACTCCAGGCTGCACCACGAGCGACCAGGGTGGTGGTCACTGCGTTTTGCACGGTGGAGGTCGTCGCTGTCGCATTGAAGGCTGCAAAAAGTCGGCACAATGGCGCGGCGTGTGCAAAATGCACGGCGGTGCTCGTCGTTGTCGCTACGGCCAATGCACCAAGAATGGTCAGGTGAAGCAAGGCTACTGTCGAATGCACCACAATCTGCTTTCAGCTCAACGTCAGTAACAAGAACAAGGTGGACAAGCTCAACAGCCTTTACAGCGACCTCCACCTCTCGTCACTCCAACGTCCGTCAAACTCTCGAGCGACGGCATATAAATCACTTCCGAATCCGGTCGTACATTGCTTGTTTTCAAGAAGAGCTTCTCGTCCACTTGAACAGCTAAAGAAGGTGTAATAAACATATACAATAGTAAGCCTGCTACCTCTCATAGCCAAAGTCTCCGCTACTTCTTCATCGAGACCATCTTCGAGTCCGACATTGCACGGATCAAAGCTGAGGTTTGAGAACGCGACAGCTCCTCAGACCTTTGAAAAAATCGTGAGTAACTTACCATTGTCACACGTCAGACGACACCAAGAATGGAGACTAGCAAACCTTTTACCGTCGCATCTGCTGGATCTCAAGATGATCAGCTGGTTCACAAGACGTCTACGCCACATTGTAACATCATGTGGCCATCGGTTTCCAAGGAATTGGCTCGAGACAAGAAGAACAAAACGTTGTCGGGGTTTCGTAAGATGCGAGAGGCACTGATGGCCAAAACGTTTGAGAGCCATGACAATACACCGGTAAAGATTGATCACATGATGGTTGATCGCCGTCTCTCGTTTGATCATGTATCGTACCAACAACCTTTTCTTTGCGTAGGTGGAAGTAGATGCCGTTTCTGGACTCTTTATCGGTTCGTACGGTGCTGCCAACAACAAAGAAGCATTGACGGGAGCAGGAATCACTCACATCTTGTGTGTATCAAGTACATTGCCACTCAAGTAAGTGAGACCTTGCTTGATCGTTGATGTAGCACTGACTGACTGTGCAACAGCTTTCCTCAAGTCTTTACGTATTTGCAGCTCAAAGTGGCTGATCAGAGCTCGGTCAGCATCTCCAAGTTCTTTGACAGAGCTTTCGCCTTCATCGACAGGTATGTTGTAGGACGAAACATCATACGATATCTGCTCAAGAAGTAGCTAATATCTTCTTAGTGCGTTGTCTTCTGGAGGAAAAGTGCTCGTACACTGCTTCATGGGACGCTCAAGGTCTGCAACGATTATCATCGCGTTCTTGATGGCACGTCACGGCTTCACGTATCTGGATGCGCTCTGTGAACTGCGTCGAGTTCGACCTCAGGCACAACCAAACCGTGGCTTTTACCAAGAGTTGATTTCGTTTGAAGCGAAGCAGAAGAAACTCCACCAAGAAATGGCTTAGCTGTTTTGAGAATGCTCTGCATAGAGAGCCACTTTATCAACTGCAGAATAGCGCACCATCTTGAATACTTCTACGGAGGTTTCGCGTCTCAACAGTAAAGAAGAACATGAAGATCATGCACCAGCTATTTCCGACAGCTCGCATTTTGGGCCAGCACACAAATGCTTAGAAGGAATGACTTTTGAAACCACAAAAGCTTCACGAACAATGTTGTTTGGCCAATATGAAGCTACTCATCATGAGAAACCAATTGCTCTTCCCGAAATGAGTGCGGCTTTACAAGCTCGTACGGATTCATTGACGTGAGCAGATTTTCCATGGAATACCGAAATGCCAGGAAGACCAGTCTATCAATGCCTTTTGCGAATATTTTCTTGCAGGCTTCTTGGCTGCTGCTCTATTCGTGAATGTTGACGCGTAGATGAAGTCGACTGATTACGAGTTCCACATTCAAGCTGTTAAGCAAACATCAGCTCACGTGGGTTTCAAGAACCCCTCCCTCACCACGGTCAGCTGGCAGAATTGATCATGTCCTTTACTCTACTACATGAGTAAGCACGATACAGGGAAGCTTCCTTTCATCAGCGTTCCGGTCATATCTTGATTAAGATGCGTCTTCCACCTGCATTGCCGCGATGCTTAAATGGAGTCTTCTGAGGTACTGAAGAAGATCAGTGTCTCGGTCTACATTCTTGTGGTCTTCAATAATCTTCGGCAAGAAGGTGTCCAGCATGTACTACGAGCAGTCTATATCCTCGTTTTGGTCTCATCGTTACTGGGCTCGGTCTGCTAGAGAGCTGCGAGCACAGTGTATCTTGTTAGCCGAGCGTTGCATGAGTAAGGCACTAGAAAGTTTTTTAGCTCTGTTTTTGCTTGACGCAAAGCAGCAAAATTAAGCTTCACACGACTTACATTACCTAAGAAAATGAATCAAAAGAAGTTAGCGAAGTTTCTTTGTGTTTGAACATTGCTTCCAATTCTCCGCGTCGATCAGCATTCCTTGCGATCGATTAGCAATACTAACAACAGCAAACAATCGTGCTAACTTTACCTCAGTAAACTAAAGCACCGACATCGCAAAACAGACACATCGCACAACAGACAATATACAGAAACCATACACTTCGAGCGATGATACAAAGTACCGAAAACTCCACCATGTAGTAAAAAAAGCGACGAAGACAACCCCGTCATGACTTGTTCTGCGTGCAACTAGTCCTGTCAAAGAAAACATTCGTCGTATAACAGGCTTTTTTCGGTTCCTACCACTGCCTTCTTGCACCTCGCACCAATTTATCGGTCTTTATGCAAGACGACCTACAACTTCTCAAGACTTCAAACTTGTATCCTAAAAAAGAAGCACCTGACATCACAAACAACTCAAGTGTCAGCACCAATCAAAGCCACTCCAAGCCAAAGTACAAAATAGACTTGGCAACGAGCCCAAAAAAGTGTCCACCGATACAGCACTATCAACAGCACAAAAGACTGCCAAGAATCAAGTGTCAAAAATATATTTTTGGCGTCAATTTGTTCCAGATCGTCACTTGTTCAGTCGTCCACTTGTTCACAGCTTTACTTCCATCTCGACAATTGCTTCGTCTTCCTCATTCTCTTTCTTCGTCGTACTCTCCACCAACAATTTCTTGTCAATAAACTCGGCAATCGAATCTTCGTCCCAGTACGCCACACTGTCAATAAACACCCAGTTGTCAAAAATGTCAATAATTCGCTACTTTTTGACACCACTTGCCAACAGCATATTTTCTATAAACCTGATTTCTTCAATTTTGACACCCTTTTTGTCAAAAAACTGCAGCGTTGGCAGTCGATAATTGGTCTCTTGTACTTCCAGTCCTTTGATCTTGCTGGCTTGATGCTCTACGAAGTTTGCCACGGTCGGGTATCGCTTCAGTCGGTATTGACTCACGGCCAGCACCACGTTCGCATAGCGGCGATCTTCAGCTTCCAATGCTCTGGAAAAGTCCGAGCAACATTTTCGACATTCTTGACCGACGATTTTGACAGTTTCTATTTTTGACGTTTTTGTCGTCGATGTCAAAAATGTCGATAAGTCGTCACAAAGACGACAGTCAAGCGCGTTGACGTCAAAGCCAAGTGTCGCACAGTGATCCGCATACTCTGAAGAAAGTGTTGGAGCTTGAGGGACTGTTGAGATAGACTCGGAATCCTTCTGGGCAGATACACAGGCTCCAAACAGTAGCAACGATGGGAGCTTCATGGCAGATCTTGATTGATACGTGTTTTTTGACGGTGTGTTTTTGACACAATTAGTTATGTGGTGGACACTTAATAAGGATTAATATAAAAACGCTGTTCGTTTTAACGTTTTTATTGCTTTGCTAATTGAATACAGTATAATGACTTTAAAATCCATACACAAATAATGACTCCGTAATTTATCGAGTAGCAACAAAAAGACTGTAATTTTCATGACACTTTACGGATGTGCTTAAAAGATGGGGGACGTATATAAGGGCTTAATTCGAAGTCTAAAAATGAGGAGCTACGAAGTTTTTCCTAGTTAATGCCACGTTAAAACTCAAACCCTTTGTCGTATAATAAATGTGTTGCGTCGATAGGACTGCCAAATGATGCTGATGTACAGTAATAAGTATCAAGAAGAAAGCTTGTTCTTGATACCTGTTTGACCAACGACTAACCTTTGAAAGTTGCATCAGCGAATCGACAGTTCTATCGTTTTTATCTATCACACGCGAGCCAAACTTATCTTTGTTTCATCGTGGTTTGTATATGAGTTTGTCACGGTTGTAGAGCTTTTTTTCGTGTTGCGAAACATTGTTGCGTCGTGCGATTGCTTTATTTAGCTCATGGAATCTAGTCCAGAAACAGCAAAGCAGTCGCCGGCTATGGAAAGAGGTTCGCAACAAGAATGTTTCCTGCTCACAACCTCTTGATTAAAATCATTCTGAATGTTTCATATCGCTGAGTGGTACTATGACTGAGCTGAATGTCAGGTGCCGTGATAGTATCATTCAGAATATCATTCCAGACCCGCTCTGAAAGTGTCGTACTGGTTTGGGACTTTAAGAGTTGATTCTTTGAGTGGACGCCAGTTGATCCACGAAAGAGTTCTATTCTACTCTTTGCATTTAGAGCCAAGTCGACCTAAGACGTTGTTGACTAAGGTCTATCTTCCTCATCAATCCATCTCTTTCTTCATAAACAAACAGCAATTATCTACGGAAAACCCAAAGAGACATTCCCATAAACCTTACATGGCTTTTAAACTATGGCTCCTTACATCGTGAGTTCCATGATGGCGTTGACAATGTCATTGTCATTAGAGCGAAGGGCGGCCACAGCCTTGCCCTTGCTCACACCAGCTTGGCTCATGACTAACTGGATGTCCTTGGCGTCAATGTCCGAGTCGTCGACGTTTTCGTCGTCGTCATCGTTCAAAACCTCCACAACGGGAGCAGAAGTATCAGCGACCGGGACCTCCTCTGAAGGGGCCTTGAATTGCTGGGCAGCCATCGATTGTGCTTGGGCGTTCAGGTCCTCAATCTTGGCCTCGCCAAAGATGACGTACGTTTCACTCACCGTGCTCTTGAACACGTCCGGCTTCGAGATAACAAACAGCATGTTTTTGTTTTTCTTGATAGTCACACGGATGATGCCACCCACGGGCTTCATGCCAAGCTTTTGCATGGCTTTGCGTGACTTCTTCTCCGAGCGGTTGTGCTTGCCTTTTTCGGCATCGGTAGCATCCCGGGCCTCCTCAAGGGCCGGAATTTCATCATCCGAATCGACATCCTCATGGTGATGGTCATTTGCATGGTCATGCGAGTGGTCGTGCGCGTGGTCGTGTTCCAGGTCAGCCATGACGATTGATCGACGTTCGAGTTACTGGACTCGTTTAGGGATGGATTGATTGGACAGGGCGCGTCAGGACCAGTCATGGCACAAAACTGTCCAAGAGAATAACAGATGCTACTGCCACAAGAAAAAAACAGCCGTCCAACACATGTCACTATTTCAAGATGAATTATCCGGATCGCATTTCTAATCGTGTTTCTATCGTCCGCTATTCAAGGGACGATGTCCGTGACACGCAAGACCGTCACCTCGCGACGGAATCCGTTCCAACGACGGTAATTCTTTCGACGTTTCTTCTTAAACACGTCAATCTTGGCGTCCAATGTCTGCTCCTCCACACGTGCACGCACCTTGGCACCATCCACGAGCGGTCTCCCCACAATTGTCTGGTTCACGTTGCCCAATAGTAAAACCTACAATAATTATTACCATATTTACAGTGAGATTTCTCTATAGAAACGTCACGGAGACGTCCACAAAAAAGACTTACACACCTACCTCGTTAATATCCAGGATCTCTCCAACTTTTGCATCCTTAATCTTCTCAGTAATAACGACGTCGCCTTGTGTCACTTTGTATTGCGTCCCAGCGAGCTTCACGACAGCGAAATAATCTTCAGGTTTAATTGCATCAGCAGTTACGGGATGATCAACTACGGAAAACTTGGGCACTGTTGACACGTTGGATGCAAATGCACGCGTCATAAGTGGCGTTGATTGCCGTACATATGCGTACAGACGACGAGTCCGAGCTAGAGACGCCATGATGGAACTGTCTTGTAGGTGGAAAATGCAAGTCACTGATATTGTGTGGACTAGACTCTTGCGATAATATGATTGGTTGAATAGTCGATCAAAAACAAATGATTGGATGAAAAAAGCTGTTGTCACCTAAAAGCTCAACTACCCCCCGCATTTCCGCACTCGTTGAGCACCATTCCGCACTCCATCAGTCATTTTTGGTATCTTTACTGTAGTGAGTGCGGGTAAGAGACTAGGTTAACTGAAGTCATCAAGACAACCGTCATTTCAGTATGAAGACTGATAAGTTGCAGCAACAAGGTGCGGCTTATAATAAGAGCAAAAAGAAAAAGAAGTCAATCAAGGATAATGCATCCTTTGACGACGTGGACAAACGGATACAAATTCCAGTGGCTACACGTATGAAAATGCAAATGAATCTCAAGATGAATGCTAGTGTTACTAATAATGCAACCAATGAGGACACACGACTGTTGCGTTCAGGCATTGACCAGTACCGTACTCTACAACAATTAAACAATACATCCAATAGTACAACACGGCGGTCCCGTGGCTCTGTCGATCGAGCCATGGAACGAGGGATTTCTCTTATGGAGAAGAAACAATTTGGGGCTGCTGTCCCTTACTTTACCGAGGCTTTGGACTTCCTGACATTGACTACTTCACCTGAAGTAGGAACAAGCAGTAGTACCGTTAAATTGTACCATCAACGCGGTTTGTGTTACTTAGCGTCACACAAGTACAAATGTGCCATTGAAGACCTCTCTCGAGTCATGCACATGACACCCAAGAGTGCTGAGCTTTATGCGAAAAGAGGAAAAGCCTATGCTGCTCTGGGAGAACACCGTGCCGCATTACTTGACTACAATGAAGCCATTAATCTTGCTGCTACTCAAGGGTTACTTCATGATTATGGATTGGAAAGAAAGTGTGATGGTTTTGCGGCAAGTAGTGCGACTTTAATGCAATTACGGGGATTGTACCTTGCCAGAGCTAAAGTTTACAAAGCCATGAACAATATTACCCATGCACTGGATGATCTTAGCCAAGCCGAGAGCTCAGCAGGTGGAAATCGTGACCTTGAACTCTTTTATGAACGAGCACACTTGTATCTCCAGTGTCATCAAGAACCATTAGCATTGCAGGACTTTGATAGATTTTTAGAGCTACAGGAAGAAGCAGAGGAGGGGCGACATTTTGATGCTTCCGGAGGGGTAGGTGGACTTGCAGGCTTTGTAGCTCCTTTGGAAATGGAGACAGCATCTAAAGCTCGAACGCTGGATGTGTTGCTGGAGAGAGCCAAGTTACAGCAACGAATGGCGTTGGAAGAAGATGCTCGGGAACGGAAAGACGTTGAACTAGCTGCAGTGGAACAGGGACTGTCGATGCAAAATTCTATTAAGAGGAGATTAAAAACTTTGACATATACATCCGTCCCTCCCAAGCCAGCACCATATCGAGGTATTGAGTCTCGAAGGCTGGAGAAATGTGCTTATCGTGATTATTCGAGAGCACTGGAACTAGATTCGAGTAATGCAGAGACATTTCGATTGCGTGGTGAATCACTCGTACATCTTGCACGGTACGAGGACGCACTGGTGGATTTTGCAAGTGCATTCGAGCTTGATCCTCACGATTTTCAGGTGCGTATGGGCCGGGCAAAGCTTTTTCGCCAGCGTGGAGATTTAAAAGGTGCTGTGGAAGAAGTTACTGCAGTATTGCGTGTAAATGGCTTTTTTATCAATGGACTGAAACTGCGAGCGCAGTTATATGAAGAGTTGGGGGCTATTAAAGAAGCGGAGGAGGACTATTCATCTATTGTTCACGCGCACTTTGACAACACTGGAATTGAAGAGGCTGCTTCTACTGGGAAAGTTACAATGGAGCTCGCGTCCGGTGGGACTCTAAATCTTGGCGGTCACGGGGCGAAGTCTTCTCAGTTGTCAGGGAAGAATGCAAAAACTGGAAAGATCACGAGTGAAGTTGCGGCGCAAGCCCTGCTTTGTCGCGCCCGGTTGCGCTTAGCTAGTGAGCAGTTCAATGCAGCAGAAGAGGACTACCAGACAATTTTGAACTCGTTTGCCAACAACATGGAAGCGCAGTTGGAGTTGCAAGAGACCTGCGAGCGCAAAGCTGCTTTTGAAGAAAGGAAACAGCGTGAGGCTCTGGCATGGCTCGAACAGAATGCCGACGATATTGATGGTGCTGGTGTTTTAAACGCAAACGGGAACGTGTCGTCCGTAAAAAATAAGAAAAAGAAAAAGAAGAAAAAGAAAAAATCTAGCAGTAGCAATGTTGTCGCTACTGGTACGAACGGGAAGTTCCCTGTTGGATATGTGTTGCTGGAGGACGAAGAGGAGTTGCTCCAGCAGCAGGAAAAGGAAGAGCAGAATCAGATACAGCAGGAACTGGCACGCGAGAACCGGAAGCCAAAACAAACGCAGTCACAAAACATGCGAAGCGAAATGAAGACAATGGAGAGCAAAGAACAGTCCTCTTCCCCTGGGATTTTGCAGGAAATGCCAGAAAATGAACGAGGCTGTCAGAGTGTTGTCGTTGAAGCTTCTGTGGACGATGAAATAATCGATCAGCAGAGGACGGAATCGGTGGCGACAATGCTCTGCAGCGAAGACGTAATGTTGGATAAAAGTGACGAAGCGCAGTTGCGTAAACTATCGAGTGAAAGTCTCCAAGAGGTCGCTGATCAACATGGAGAAAGCACAACCAGAGCCATTACTATCCCGCACAATGTGGTTGTGGCGAACGTCATGACTCGAGATGAAGCATGGGAGAGCATGTGGGACGAGGAAGCTGATGAGCCGTTAGAAACTGGAGCAGTTAGGATACAAATCCGGGCGCACTCTAGTGATGGTGCGGAAGATAAGGACCAGACCGAGATTGAGACTCTGACAGTTGATGATGTTTCTTTAGACGAACATAAGAAAATCAGGCTGCTTAATGACGAAGACGACACATCTACATCTAAAAATGTGGACCCGACTCCTTCTAACGCTGACGACGAAGCTAATGATGAGGTTTCAGGCAGCAGCGACGATGGAAAGGATAGTCAGGGCAAAGCAAAGGGGGTACTTGTGGATGAGAAATACTTGAAGAAACGCGAAAAACAACTGAAAAAGTTGCGTGCATGCCTACAGCATGCATCTGATGAGCGTGACAAGAGTGCAATTGACGAGGCGTTAGCACGTGCCGAGCGCAAGCAAATGAGTGACGCTTTGCAGGATGATATCCAACGTGCCCGCGATGTTTTGATTGATTTGGCAGCAGAAGCTCAACAGCTACGTGAATCTTTGCCTCAAAGTTCTACTCCGAGCCCAACCTCAGGTACTGGGCACGGGCGAATGCATCATTTCCCGGTAACGCCTACTACATCACAATCGAATGCAAATCCCGGGAAGCTGCCTTCGCTCGTGATACGGCCTATTGCTTATGGTCAGGCATTAAAAGCTGCAGAGCAACACCAGCAGGAGTTGCGAGCACACCAGAAGCTTCTTGAAGAAAAGGATGCAGAGATCGCACGGCTGAAGAGTCTCTTGGCGCAAGATGAGTTATGTCAAAATATAACTCCCCAAGAAGAGGTACGCAGAATAGAGGCCCGCGCTCATGCCAAGTCAGCAGCTCTTGCGCGCCGAGTAAGTCGTTTGCGAACACAATTTCCTGTGCAGGGTGCAGCAGCACGTCAGGCTGAAGCACTAATTGAGTGGATGGGTCCAGGTGATGCTGCTGACCGCGTTCGACAACAAGTTCTCTCTTTTGTGCAGCGTGTAATAACTGCACATTTCCCTCTGGCAGCGGCACCGCTGTTCTTTGCGACTGGATCCTACCCAATGAAGACGTACCTACCAGGGTCGGATTTGGACGTTTGTTTGCTGGTGCCGCAAGAACTGGAATCGTCGTGGTACTATATTGTCACCCAGGCATTGTGCGTTGCTGGAGGCAGTGGTGGGGTCGGAACTGTGCTGGACATCGGTACCGTGGGAGGTGCTTTGGATGGGGGCAGTACTAGCTTGCCCTCTGGACCTACTGCTGGAAGTGCGAGCGGTCCACTGCTGATGACGAATACAGTACGCAATGTGACTTTTGTCAACGCGGACGTTCGAGTGGTCAAGTGTACAGTTGACAATATCCCTGTGGACTTCACGGCAAACCGTGTGGGAGCGTTAGGTGCCGTGCGACTGTTAGACGCTATGGCGATTCGTGTGGGGCGGCAACATTTGCTCAAGAAGAGCCTCATACTCATCAAGGCTTGGTGCACGCACGAGTCCAGTCCTTACATGCAAGCAGCATCGGCGGAAACTGGTGGGCTTGGGCTGTCGGTGGTATCAGGAAGCACGCCGTCAACTGTAATGGGAGCGAGCCATGGTGCGCTCTCTACGTATGCTGTGAATACGATAGTTATGGCGCTATTTAACCAGTACGGCGATGCTCTCACCCACCCCCTTCAGGCGCTGTATCTATTTCTGGATCGGGTGGCTGAGTTCCCTTGGCACGAGTTGGCTCTCACACTGCATGGCGCTGTTCCGCTAAATCGTTTGGCAACCACGCCATTGAATGGAACCATCTCATCTAAGCTTGATTACAATTCTGCCATGCTGGATGCGGATGATGTTGAAGCGATTCGCGACGCGCTGAATGATCAGTTTGGTGCATTTGACGCTGCTTCAAAAAGCAGCAGGGGTGCTACGACGGGATTGTTTCCCATTCGTGCATGCAACATTGTGGATCCACTTAATGACAAGAATAACTTGGCGCGCAGTGTATCCGCTGAGGGCTTTCCTGTCGTGAAGCGTGCCTTTCGACTCGCAAGGGATCAACTCGCAGCGATGCTTGCGCCTCGATCATCGCACAAGGACGATGATACCGAGCTTCTTGGCGACGAGACCAGGAACGATGTAGGAATGGCGTTCTTCGTGCGATGCTGGCAGCTCTACGGTCGTGGTGACGGATGGCGGCCAGATTTGCTGATTCACCCGAGACAGATCTGGCATGGTAAGGCTGCATCAAAGAAGAATAAAGCCTCGTCACAACCTCGAGCAGCTTCGGGTTCCCCGGTAGCGGGTAGCGATGAGGACGAAGATCGCCGTTGGGAATCGCTATTGCCGTCGTTGGACGCTGGTGCTGTGAACGCGCTGCTGCTCCAGCACCAGCAGCTGCAGCAACAAGCCGCAGCAGCAGCGTATCACCACGACACGATGATAGCGTATCAACAGCCGTACTACGGCCCGCCGCCGCAGCAACACGAACCTCCCGCTAATTCGCTTGGAGGATGTCCAGGGCAAATATCAGAACTAATGACGGTCGCAAATGGAGAGACCGCTGGTCCGCAGCTTGAGGAGCTGTTGAGCTAGTGGCGTGTCATCAGCCGACGCTGCGCCGCCCGTGCGGGAATCCAAGAGGCAGTCAGGCAGCAACTCACCACCACACTCATCATGCAATGTCGGGCAGCAGCACGGTAAGACGGTGCGCTCAATTTACTGGAGCACGTGTAAGGTAAAATATATCGATAATAGGTAGCAGGGAGATGCAGGTTGAGCGAATGCTTTACCCCTATTTATTCCAAGTTAGAGCCTGGTTTTCTTCCACCTTAGTGTCGCTGTCCCTGGGGCAGTGGCATCTGTCTTTGTCTTGTTGGCTTTGTTCTGTTGCTTGTTCTGACGCTTCTTCATCTTGACGGCATCGCGCCGCTTGCGCTTGTAATCAAGTGTGAGCTTCTTCCGGCGCTCAGGCCAGTCTGCAACCTCTTTGCCGTCGACAAACGTTCTACCAAATGCTAAAAACTCCTCGAGACTCTTTTTGGCACGCTTCTTAGTCAGCGCAGCCTTCGTCTGCACTTCATCGCCAGCGTCATCACCAGCTTCACTATCTGTGGCCATTCCTTCGTCCATCATGTCATCTGTCGGGTGAAAACCTTGAGAGAAGGTCCAGTCTCCTGCACTTGGTCCTCTCTCCTCTTGTTCATCTTCAAGTAGCTGCTCGCCCATTGCCACCAGCGGTTTGTTCTCTCCAACCGGAAAGGAAAACAAAGAGCTCAACTTGAAAGGAGCGTCACTTCCAGTCTCAGTGGTAGCTGTACCAATCCCAAACACACCATCAAGTGCTGCTTCACCTTCCTCGCCGTCCTCCGAATTCTTACGAACACGCGAAAAAAGGTTGCTGAGATCGCCGGCTATAGAAAAAAATCGGTCACCGCCCGTCAGAATCTCCTTTTCCTTTCGCTTGGGCAAGGCAGTCATTGCTTCATCTTCCTGAGCGTCAGATGAAACAATCGTCATCGGGATCTCAAACTCGCGGCATGCATGAGCGTCGCGCGGGTTATATCGCTTCAGTTCACCCATCCAAGCTGCTTCCTTTAGCGGATCCTTAGGTGCCCGCTGCTCTTGCATTCGTCGCTGCAAGCGTGTTACATCTACATCAGGGAATAGTTTCGACACTACCCGTAAAGCGACCTCCTCTTCTTCGCGCATCTCACGTGCATGACGAGCAGCTTCTTGCGAATCTTCTTCCTCTAGAAAGTTCTGCAGCTCAGCAACGGCCTTCTCATCGACTTGCTGGTCGTCATCTCCCACGTCATTTCCGCCGTATTCGTTGGCTTCTTCTTCCAAAAAGCGCGCATCCAGACGGAAACGCGAGTCGCCTCCGAAGCGTTTCTGCATCTCAAACAGCTTCTTACCCTTCTCACCAACGAACTCGGGTCGCAGTGCGAATGCAGCCTGGGCTTCCGCATCAGCAGCAATAGTTTCAGTATCATCACCGTCCGTAAAGTCGAACGTCTTATGCGCTCCACGATCAACCCGGTCCGCTTCATCGTCGCTCGAGTCCATCCAGTTCGAAACCACCCCAGTATCTTCTTCCTCCTGTTTCTCCGACTCCTGCTCGTTGCCACTATCATCAAATGTGATCTTCTTATTGCCCACAGCCTCTCCAATAGCTGGAATCACTATCTTCTCCTGCTTCTTTCGCTTCTGCTTAGCTTCCAACGCCGCTAGACGTCGTGCATTCATTTCCTCTCGACTCAGCACCTTTGTTTTTTCGTCCTGCATCATCTCAGTAGCTTCCTCCTCCATTTTTCTCACAAAGGCTTCGACGTCATCCTCTCCAAGAACCTCCTCCTTTACCTCTTCGTCCTCACTCCCACTCTCAGCACCATCATCCTCTCCAAGAGTCTTTTCCTGTACCACTTTGTCCTCACTCTCACTCTCAACGACGTCGACCTCACTCTCCGTGTCTGTCTCAACCTTCACTTCCTCCTCCTTCACCACATGATCCACCTCGTCCATGTCTGAAAACTTGGTCGTTTTCCTTCCTTGAAATGTGACCGTCACCTTCATAGGCTCTACTTCTTTACAAGGTGGATGAATCTGCATCCTCTGCATCTCTTGTCTCTTCACTTCTCGTTCCTTTTCCTCAAGTTCTCGCTTCTCCTTTTCCTGCTTCAGTTTCAGCTTGAAATGAGGCTTAGCCACTTGCACCTTTAACACCGTTCCTCTCCATTTTGTTCGGTTATATGTCTTTCGTAATGCCTCGCTCTGTATTGCAGCGTCTGCACCCTGGAGCGTCAGATACGCGAATCCGCGACAACTTTCGCTTGGCACCACGGAATTTTCACGTGTTTTTGGATTCGGTACCTCCACGTGCGTCAATTGACAGTCCATTGCGCTAGCAACAAAGGTACCAAATCGATCATACAGTTCTTTTGTCTTGATGTCCACTGGCAAACCGCCCACATACACGCGCACGGAAGTCGGAGACGCCATGACGCACTTTTACTGGACTATGGATGGTCGGTGTTGCAATTTATTTTTATTTTACGCCTCGAATCAGAAGACCCATAACTTAATATTTACATTGTTACGATTTAAATCGCTTTGTCATTTAGAAAATTAATAACGTCTTGTTCTAAAAAAAGAAAATAGATAAATTGTTGTTTTAGTAGCAGTTACCATTATTATTACTGTATACTAGCGATAAGAACGCTTTCTGTGCGTCAGACTCGATGTAGCGATGTGATGCCAAATACAGAGTCCTATACGTCGATGTTTACACATAGGACAGTCAGTAGCTTAGAGTACGATGACTCTGAGGCGATACATAACACATTTCACGAAAGGTGCGCTCTACGGTCGGATGTGGTGACATGGATAGGTAATGACATTCATGAAGACTTTCTTCAATCCGAGTCTACTCGATGCACTGGCCATTGGCTCCAGCTGCTCCCCAACGCGAAGTGTCAACAGTTGCCGGACGGTTGTCATTTGGCAAATCTGTAAAGCAGGTATCCCCTGCCATTAGTCACCATGCCCAATCGGGGCTCAAAGGATCCGGCCGCCTCAATACATTGCTCCACACGCTTAAAGGTCTGAATTCCCTGCGTCGAAATCTTGGTGTCAATCGTTAGATAGTTGCCTGGCCGAGCAATCGTTTCGCACCTTGTCTCAGATACACCTCCTGATGACCAGTTGGCTACTGGCCGTCAGAGGCAAATCATCGGTTCTTTGCATTGACGTTATTTCAAATGTTCACGCAGCTATGATAGGCACCAACGTGACGTTAAGTTTGTAAAACAGTTTTACTAGAAAGAAATCCGGAGGGTTCGTAGTGGAGCGGCTGCTACGTAGCGACTCGGCTGCCACTAGTGACAAAGATACCTTGATGGCGGTGAAGGACAAGAGAGACTGTCTACGTCCGGGCTTGGAGAACAAAACTTCGGTACGCCCGAGTTCTCATAGCTTGATTGAAGTAACGTGCTCAGACTTCAAGTCTAGATGCCGACCCACTCTTGAAGCTCTTGAACACCAGACACATACAATCCGAAGCAAGTGCTCTCGCCTTCGACGGGAAAAGAAGGTCTTCCATCCATTAAGAAGACAGGGATCCGCAAATACTGCAAGAATATCTTCAAGATGGTGAGTCCGTACGTAAATTGACTCCTTTGAGCAACGACGCCGATGACGAGGACTACTGCTGCATAGAATAGATCAAGAAGAGTGGTGTGAATCTTTTATACCAAGCATACACGAGCTCCAGCGCTCCTGTGTATGTATCAAAGTGACTCCTATGCCGCTTGCAGAATTCTACTGGAACGTAGTCTGCCGGGTTACCACTCAGCAACCAAGTGACAGCTACTGAACAATTTTGAGCAGCTGAAGCGATGCCGTCCGACGTTGAGGAGCGACGGCGGAGCAGCGACTAATAAATTAGAAAAGCGAACAAGGAGAGAATTTCATGGAATGGTGCCTACATCTGCCGCTCTCGAGCCGACGGGAAAGCAAGCTAACAAGCTATTACTGACCTGGGTGTTGGCTTTAGTCAGCGAGTAGAATGAGCATGCTTTAAGTTATACAGCCCTCGGCATGACGCTTTGGTGCATTATGCTCTCAGAGTGCTGTACTACGGACCGGCACTGCGCAAGTAGTAATGCTCTAAACCGTAATATAAAGGACCCAGTTCTCGATGACCTCTGGGATCTGCTCATGGCAATAGGGAACACGTTTGGAATAGTGTTTAGATAAGGCGTTTACGTGAACGTCTCTGAATGTAAAATGCTCTTTGGCTTTTTGCTCGAAGCGTGTATGTTCGACGGGTGCCGCGATGTCTGGATCTGATGCTGATGGCAAGAAATTGGGAGGAGACAAGCAACTGCGCACGTAATTCCGCTTCGTTGCAAAGAGGTAGAAACAAAGTCAAGCTCAACAAGTGACTAAGCAAACGTTATGGATGTTCTTTTGTTATTGATGACATTCAGCACGAAACTCGTATGATGTATGTCATCAAGCTTACCTCGGTAACCCTATTGTTGGTGACCTATCTAATAGGTCATTAGTGACTTTCTTAGAAGTCACTTTAACGCCAACCTTTTTTAGTAGGTTGATGATAAATTTTGGTACCCAGAGCCTTTCTTCATCTTCGATGTTGTCAGTATTGGATTGCTTGGTATCTCTCAGAGCACGCTGGTTTGTGGCCTTGGTTTCGTCCGTAAATGTCTCCAATAGTAGTTCTTTTCCTGTCAAGGACTTTGCAGCTTCACCATTCGCAAAGTAGAGCGGTTAAAACGAAGAATGCCACCAAATAAATGCGCATACTGAAGTAAAATTGTAACGAAGGAGAGGAGAAAAACGTGCGTTTGGAAGTAAATTACAAAATGAAGGAAGCTCGAAGCCTTAGAGGGAACACTAGATGAGGGAAGAGTAGATTCGGAACAGCCAATTGATTTCAGCTAGAAGAAAAGTTCTTCTGTAGGCTTCTTAGTTTCTGAGCCTCAGTGTCAACAGGGACAGTCACATCAGCCCATCACTGAATTGTTTGCACGCGCGTCACCGCCTCTCCGCCTCCTGGTTGGAGGTGAGAACAGACTGTTTACTTACCGTTGTAAAGAGAGAGAGGCAGACGAGTCTATTTGAACCCTTTAGTGGTTGCAGGATGTCTGGTAGATCCTAAGCCTAGTTAGCAACGCCAGTTCTTCGTTCGGATCGGTGGTTGTACGGGGCTTGTCTGGCTATGGCACGTTGACATTGCATCAGACGGGTTCCTTGAAATTTTGTGTGTAATCGTCGGTACTCTCGCTTCGCAACTGCGCGAAGTTGCCGCATGCTGGTCTCGTAAAATTCCTGCACGCTGCCTGCGATGGTCACGTCCGCTTGCTGGAACGTCACGCGGTTGCGCTGTATCCACAAGCTGGTGATGCAAATACTGCTTAGGATGTGCCATATGCGTGTCCACACGGCGGTGTATGCGGCCACCTCGTCTGGGTGGTATCGCGCTAGCTGTGCCAGGACCGCCGTGTATATACCTGGCACGTGTCTGCTTGCACTGTTTGCTAGAAAGTCTTGAATCCGTCCATGCTTCCAGCGTTCCCCTGTCCAATGACAGATGAGCTTCTGCCAGCAGGCTTGCGCGCACGGGTATGTCCAGCAGATGTATTCCAGTGTTTCTTTCACCCCTCGGCAGCATAGGAGTTTGCGGCAACTATTATCTTGCTCTCGATCTGGATGGAAACGGTTTAGTTGCCGTACGGCTACTCGATAGACGCCCACACTTGGTACGCGGTGGGCTCGTTCCTATGAGCCCAGACATCGGTTGGCGTCTGCTGTAAAGCAGCTGTCTGCCATCCGCTGAATCCCGAAGCGTCTTCAGAGTTCGTGTGAGCACACTGTCCGAACCTTGGTACCGACGAAATGGTGGTTTCTTTAGGGCCAATAGTACGTGCCTGTTCGCGATAGTGTCGGGCACGCACCACGGGTACCCGTGGATGCTTCCTGGCTCTTGCGGAGCCGCTTGCAGTCGGCAGCCGTCCGCTGATCCTCGATCTTGTTTGCAGCAATGCTCCAATGAATTCCATTGCTCTCTTGCTCCAGGGCGATGACGCGTTGCGACTGTGTTCCTAGTCCACCGAGATGCCACTGACGCAGCCCGTTGCGGTGTATTTCCAGGGATATTCTTGTGTCAATTGCGGGGTGTGGCGCAGGCGTAGGTCCTTACGTACTTGATGCTCTTGCCCCACAACCTACCGTTGTAGTTTACAAAATTTTTGATGTTCTTAGCCACTCGAGTACCTCTGACGAGGGCCGTGGCTGCCGGCTGACGATGGTATCTTGGAACATTTCCGTTGCTAGGCGAAGGTAGACACCATTGAATACATTCCAATCTCGTCGTTGTTCCTTGACAGCGACCGCTCGGAGCTGGCAAAAAAGGACTTGTCTGACTTGTTTCGCTACCTCTTGCTCCGTTGGCCGCACTTCCTGCTTATAGTTACTCTTGTTCCGCTGTATCCAGAGCGTTGTCTGTCACACAGATGGAGCAACTATCCACCATATCTTTTTAGCCCCGACCAGCTATGTCCGTGAGAATCTGTTCGTGTTCTCAGCCTTTGCTCATGAATATGACTTTGGGAAGTAGTTGCCGTCCTGAGAGCTGTCTCTGTGTTGTAGCCTGGTGATGACTGCCGTAAGTGCTGTATCTGTTGCTTAGTACGATGGAACGGTTGATGTTGTAGTGCTGTGGGCGCGTACATGTTGTTGATGGAGATAGTTAAGCTGCATTGAAAACCACGTAGCTGTGGATGCGCTGTAAACACAAGCGACGCGTTTTGTGTGCGCATGGTATACTCACTAGCTCCTGTTGATCAGTTTCGGGCATCTGTCAGATTGATGATTCAGTGAACGCCGTTGTTGGTTTAATGGAGGACGATAAGGGCGAGGTTGCCGCTAGGGTGTGTTTGATGGCGCCTATGTGTAACCCCTAGCTTGTAAAAGTCCAGGTATACTTGCTCAGTACGTCGGGTCCGTTTCGAAGCGTGAGCTGATCCGGTATACGCATTGGTTCTGCTACGCATGCGGTAATCCAGTTTTGAAACGCTCTATATGTGTAGCGGAGCTGCACAGCTCTTTAGCCAGAGGAAGACTTTTGGCTGGAAGCCTCTTAGTTCTAGAGAACTAAATAGAGTTAAGGCTAAAAGCCACTTAGTTCTAAGGAACTAATTAAACGACTTTAAAGTCACCCTCTTCTAAGGAAGTAGGAGAGACTTTTAGTCAGCAAGCAATAAGCTTAAGGTTCAGAGAACCAACGCACAGAGTGCAAGAGAAGCTAGAAGCTTAGGGGTTCAGAGAACCAACGCACGAAGTGCACAAGAGAGCAAGTCAGAACGACTTGCGATCTTAAACTCAAAAGGAGAACTGATTTTATTTATGCTTTAAGATTTTATGAATAGTCCTACTCTAAGTACACTACACTAGATTAATTACTATAATAGTAATTATTATATGCAGACTTTGCTATTTGGACGACGTATCGTCTAAACATCTGTGTATGATGTACTTAATACAGCGTTAGTGATTTATCGACTCTCAATCGATAAGATACGATATTACCGAATACCGTATCTTAACGCTCATACTTAATACCTCTCTAAAGAGAAGTATAATAATGCATTATATGCAATACAAAGGGGAGTTTAACCGTAAACTCTCGGAAAGACGCTACAACCGTCGTGTAACCCCGTTACACCCTCCCCCACCAGACTGACGTTCCCATAGAATGTCACTCGACATTTTTCCTCGTAGAGGTAGTGCTTTAGCGAACGTTTAAAACCTCACGGTTTGTTCACGGCACATAACATGACGCCTCCCGGCAGTGAGTCACAGACTCTTCGGGACCTCATTGAAGACGACCTTGACGAAGCGGTTGATTACGAAAGTGACACCGTCTTTGTGGGACCCGATGGGCCCCCTTTAGCCACCATCACGGGTGAAGATGACACTAGTCATGCACCAAATCCGTTCCTTGAACGTGGTGCAGCAGATGCGCTAACAGCGTTACGTGACCCGCCTGACGTATCATCAACGGTAACAGTTACCAACCCACTCGACGAGCAGCAACAGCGGACCATCGACCAAGAGGAAGGCGCCAAGCGCCGGACGAAGAATATGACGAGACTACAGGACCACCGACAGTACAGGTTCAAGCCACCTACGGTGGAAGAACGCCTAAAGGAAGCATCTGGGCATTCCCTTTCTGGTTGGACCATTGGACCTGAGGCCATTTCACCTGAGGATGTTGCCACGCGCACGGTACTTCGACAACGATATCTGGAACCCCACATCACTACACAAAGCCAATACTTGGCACGCCTTAACAGGCAGTGCGCGGTGCGCCAGTTCCTCCCATAAAGGGTGTTCCCATCCTTCTGTTCGCGGGGGAAACCGAGGACGAAGAAGACACGGCTTTCAGCCGCTGGGCGCATTATGCGCGACGTTTAAGCAGCATGTGGGCCCTACGGGCAAGTGCAGATGTGGCAGATGTTCGACTTGAGCGGAAGATGCGTTATGATTACGCTAAATTAAAGGCCCAGGGAAAATTGAAATCCCAACGAACGCATTATGCGCCTGCTACCCAGCAGCCCAATGTTTCGGCTACCCCTGTAGCCGCGAGTTCACGACAGTCCGAGGCCGCTAACCCGCCTACCCTCACCATTACTGGTGAGAAGCGTCAGCGCCAACAGGCGGACCCTGCGCACGACGCTCAAAAACGTCCACGGCGTACGGGCAGTCCTGCCGAGGGGAACACTCGAACTCCCATGAGTTCCACGACTCGGGATAACCCCCCCCCCACTTTACCAGATACTGGGTTTGAACGTGGCGGCGACGCTTCTGCAGTAGACGCTCCACATGGAACTGTAGGTTCCCCTGCGCATCGAGCAAAGGAGGCGGAGGCCGGTGTATCGGCACAAGCTCATGCCGAGCTTGTTCAGGAGGTGCGGTCCCTTCGTGAGGAGAGGCAGACGATGAACTCCCGGCTTGCGTCCCTGGAAGAGAGTCGGACCCGTATGCAGGGTCAACTTGACATGTTGGCGCAGATACTTCGTCCCGCGACAGTGCCAATGGGCTCGGCGCGAGCGCCTTAACGTTTACTTGGGACGGATCCCGATACCTTTTGAGCATGCCAACATAGAACACAGGATGTGTACGCAATTTGTGCGGCAAGTTAAGCGTATAAGCTGTGCCTTTCTTGACAATGACCTTAAAGGGTCCAATAAAGCGCGGGCGCAACTTCGTCTTAAAGACAGCGGATACTACATTGGTAGGTAGATTTTTAGCATTTAATAATACTTGGTCTCCGACCTCATAATCATTAATACAACCTCTGCCTTTCGCATCTGCATATTCCTTTTGTTTATCTTGACTATCAGCCATTGCATCTTGCACATGTCGTAAGACATTTAGTCGCGTTGCGAGAAACGCATTTACCTGTTTCTTAACAGTAGTAGGGCTGACATCAGCAAGCCGATCGGCAACCTCTCCCCCACCAAGCCCTGAACCACTCGGTGGTAGCGTTAACGGAACGCGTGGGTGTGTGAGACCATTGACATAGAACGGAGTGTAGCCGGTAGAGGCGTGCACGGAATTATTGAGAGCAAACTCAACTACAGGGAGCATAGCGCTCCATCGCTTAGGTGTTTCAGCACAAACGCTGCGTAGGATATCTTCAACAACGCGATTTACGCGTTCGGTTTGACCATCGGTCTGCGGATGATCTGCTGTGGACATGTCCAAACGGGTGCCCAGCACCTGGAAGACGGACTTCCAAAATTTACTCGTGAAACGAGGATCACGATCAGAAACAATTGCCACTGGCAAGCCATGTTGGCGAAACACACGATCGATAAACAGCTCCGCTGTACCCACACCATCGATCGAATCTGGCACAGCCGCTAAGTGAGCCATCTTGCTTAAGCGGTCAACAAAGACCACAATACCTGTATTGCCATGCGAATCTTTCGGTAGGCCAAATACAAAGTCCATACTAATGGACTCCCAGCACCCAGTGGGAATAGGCAAACTAGCCAGCGGCGCTGCCGAATGGGGTGAGGGTTTCACCCGTTGACACGTTTCACTCGTACGCACATATGTGCTCACCCATTTATATAATTTGGGCCACCAATAACTTTGGCATACTGCCCCATAGGTCTTTTCACGACCCAAATGACCCCCGATGGCGGTGTCATGTACCTCATAGAGGATACGATACTTCAGGTCCTCATCATGAGGAACCACAATACGCGGAGGATCCGCCACATCTGTACGATAGTACAACAGCCCCTGATCGATAGAATATCGATGGAGGCTCGCACGTAATCGTGCCGACAATTTAATGTCCGAGTCTTTAAACTCCTCACTGCCAAGAGCATGTAGCAACGCTATACAGTGATCATCTTTAGCATACGCCGTACGAATGAGATCGGTGATAGAAGACGACAACATCGTCACATGAGCAAGCTCATAATCAGGTCTTCGTGACAACGCATCAGCCAAAGCATTTTGCTTGCCCGGCTTATATTTCACCTCGAAATTATATTCGGCAAAGAATGACAGCCATCTGGCCATTCTCTGCGAGAGATGCGGCGACTGAGTCGCAGTGCGTAACGACGCATGATCGGTATGGATCACAAAAGGCTTTGAGCCCAGCAGATGAACTCTGAATTTGACCAGGGCATACTTCATCGCAAGTAGCTCTTTGTCATGAACTGGATAGTTCTTTTCTGCAGCTTTCAGCTGGCGAGATCCAAAAGCGATTACACGCTCACGGCCTTCATCATCTGTTTGTAACAGAGCACTGCCAATGGCAAAATCCGATGCGTCACAGACGACGCTAAACGGTCGGGCAGGGTCTGGCAAAGCCAAAATAGGAGCATGTAGAAGGCTCGCCTTCACCGCTTGAAAAGCATCTTCGTGTTCGGCATGCCAACACCATTCCACATCCTTTTTAAGGAGATTGGATAACGGCCGAGCCATATCAGCGTGATTCTCGCTGTACTTGTGTAAGTAATTGGCAAGGCCAAGCCATTTACGCAAGTCCTTCTGAGACTGTGGAACAGGCCAATCGACTATGGCTTTGACCTTGGCGGGATCCGCTCTTAGGCCCCGTTTCCCAATGAAGCACCCTAGAAAGGGGATCTCTTCGGCCCCGAAGATGCACTTAGATGCATTAGCATATAATTTATTAGTGCGCATGCACTCGAGCACAGCTCGTAAATGAACAATATGGTTCTAAATATCTGACCGCCCATGTTCAGCTCGACTATGGACAAAAATGTCATCAAAATACGTCTGTGCATAACTTCGATGGGGTCGAAACAATTGCTTCACCAAACGGTTAAACGTAGCCGGAGCATTAGATAGCCCCTGGGGCATCACTAACCACTCCCAGAGCATAACGCTCGGAGTACTAACAGCAGTAAGCGGAATATCACTAGCTTGCATGAGCAATTGGTAATAACCATCGACTAAGTCGAGCGCACTGTAAATGGTACAACCGACCATATTGTTCTGAAGAACATCCTTTCTGAGTATTGGCGTCTGTGCCGGTATAGTGGCTGCATTGAGCTTATTATAAGCATGAACGATAAGCCATTTACCATTCGGTTTCTTAACACAGAAAGTGGGTGTCGAGTGCGGAGATTTACTCTCACGCACCATGCCCGCCGCGTGCTTTGCACGAAAGAACTCGTCAATGACGTCACACTATTCTTTGGGTAAAGGCCACTGCCGTGTTACACAGTATTTGGTTCCGGGAACCAAGTCAATTTCATGACGTACACCCCTATCAGGTGGTAGAACCGACGGTGGATCGTGACACACCACGTCCTGGAAGTCCTTTACCAAAGGATAGTAGGGATCTGAAGGGTTCTTCAGAATAGATGCCCCACTACATGCACTTAGTGCCGCTTTGGTATCTTCAAGGACTGTCTCATCGACAAGCGAGGATGAGTTCAGCTCGAGGTTAGGTCGAATGACCACCATATCGGATAGAGCACCTGCCTTCAAGGCCTGATGAAATTCATCCACAGACATTTCGTCTAGCTCTAAAAGAGCATTTAATGATGGGAGGGCCTCAAGGTCAACCTCACCATCTACATCACCTGTCACTCCGTTGACCAGGGTGTACAACTGGTCACTGACATTACTATGCGATAAAACAGACGCTTTGCGTCTCGCAGCCGCCATCTGGCGACGCTGCCGTCTCATTGACGAGACCGTACTCTTCAAAGTACTTGGGATATTGTCATCCCCAAGGTCAACAGACCCCTTGTCATTTACCTGCCCTATGCGAGGGCCGATGTCATTACCGACACCCAGTGGGTCAATAGTACCAGTGACTTCACTAACAAGGTCATCGACCTTCTCTTGCTCTATACGAGAGCCGATGTCATTATCGACATCCAGTGAATCGCATGTACAGCCAATATCACTAACAAGGTCATCGACCTTCACTTGCTCTATACGAGAGCCGATGTCATTACCGACATCCAGTGAATCGCATTTACAGCCAATATTACTAACAAGGTCATCGACCTTCACTTGCTCTATACGAGAGCCGATGTCATTACCGACATCCAGTAAATCGCATTTACAGCCAATATTACTAACAAGGTCATCGACCTTAACTTGCTCTGTACGAGAGCCGATGTCATTACCGACATCCAGTGTCTCAATATTACTTTGAGTATCACTCAACGGAGTACGTGCCGTTCCACTAAGTGTCATTGAGCTCTGCTCGACACTATTATTGTTGACATCGGAGTTTATCAACTCAGACACTCCAATGTCCAGCACACTAACTGAATCAGTTAATGGCTCGCGCCAATAGCACTTTTGTTTTCTAGCGAAGGTGGTTTCATGACTCTCCAAAGCTTCGATAGGAACATTGCGCGTTGCGCCTAAAGTTCTGGATCTCCAATCGATCCACGGCTCATGGCGTTCCAGCCAGGCCATACCGAGAATGAGATTATATCTCGAGTCCAAATCTAGGACAAGACAGCGTTCAACGCTATTGAAGTCTAAAAATTTCACACCTAAGTTCAACGGAACTTTAGGAACGGTGACACGTTCACCGGTCGCGAGACGCACGGTTATACTGTCACCCTCTTGCGCTTCTAGCGCCTCAGCATACAGCTGACTCCCTTCAAGGGAACGACGTCGGACATAATTACCTGACGCCCCTGAGTCAATTAAAATTGACCATGGTTTCTCAAAACCCTTAACGGTTGCCGACACAACCAACAAGCCTGGCTTGTAATCTTGTTCTATGGGAGCATCCACAGAACCACCTGGGGCTAAGCCCTGTTTACCTTTACCTCATAAAGATCCAACAGAAATTAGTTCTTTCCCAGTAGGGCGCCCCGCGCCTACTGGGAGTTGACGTTTTCCCCTGCGGTGCTCGCCTTTTGGCTAGGAGCAGGGTTTCGGCTTTGCCGATTTGAACGTTGCTTTCGCAACGGACAGCTAGGGCGGAGATGCCTAGTGCTTCCGCACATATAACATCTACGGATGTTACCTTGCTGCTCAGCAGCTTGAAACTCAGCTTCTTCAGCTTGACTGAGATCCATGGGTTCCGCCCGATTAGAGGTATTTGATTGATACCAGGGCAGACCATATCGAGCAGATTTAAAATTAAATTCAGCGTTAAACGCTATGCTTACTGCCTCCTCAAAAGTCGAAGGCTGGACACGGAAAATTTCTGTCCTGGCGACCCCAGTGCGAAGTCCTTCCATAAAAATGGTTACTCGGACTTCCTCTGACAGTGGGTCCTGCTGCATAGCAGCAATGAGAGTTCTCAACTCTTGGACATAGTCCGACAATTCTTTCTTTCCCTGTCGGGTAGCTAAGAAGCGTGAGCGCACACGATAAGCCTGATTAGGCGGTGCAAACACGCAAGTTAATTGCTTTTTAAGCATTTCCCATGTGGGAAATGCAGCATTTACAGAGACATCGCTCGTTAGAGCCCACTCTCTAGCTCTTCCACCGAGCTTCGAAATGGCCAAGCCAACTCGTTGCTTATCTGATACAAGCATGGCGGCATCCATTGCCATTTCAACTTCTCGGATCCAGAGGAGAAGATTCTCTCCCTCCTTTCCCTCGAAGGTCTTTACATTTAAAACAAGTGGGCGAGCCTTTGGCTCTGCATCGGGCACAGGTACCGGAATGTACTGTGTAGGCGCAGCTGACGCTGCCTGGTCATGGACCTGCCCGAGGAGCGTTGCCTCATAACGCATAAAGGCCTCAAGACGAGCATTTAGAACCTCGGGGCCTTGGGCCAAAAGGGCCTCGATTTGATCGGGCCCGACGAACGCAGATAGTTTATCTAAGGCGAGTCGTTGTGCCTCAGAGAGGTGATTTTGATTCTCCATTCTCACAGAGGGTCAGTCTTTAAAGACTCAGGTGTAGGATTGACTACCAGTGCTACCAAGTGTAGCGGAGCTGCACAGCTCTTTAGCCAGAGGAAGACTTTTGGCTGGAAGCCTCTTAGTTCTAGAGAACTAAATAGAGTTAAGGCTAAAAGCCACTTAGTTCTAAGGAACTAATTAAACGACTTTAAAGTCACCCTCTTCTAAGGAAGTAGGAGAGACTTTTAGTCAGCAAGCAATAAGCTTAAGGTTCAGAGAACCAACGCACAGAGTGCAAGAGCAAGCTAGAAGCTTAGGGGTTCAGAGAACCAACGCACGAAGTGCACAAGAGAGCAAGTCAGAACGACTTGCGATCTTAAACTCAAAAGGAGAACTGATTTTATTTATGCTTTAAGATTTTATGAATAGTCCTACTCTAAGTACACTACACTAGATTAATTACTATAATAGTAATTATTATATGCAGACTTTGCTATTGGACGACGTATCGTCTAAACATCTGTGTATGATGTACTTAATACAGCGTTAGTGATTTATCGACTCTCAATCGATAAGATACGATATTACCGAATACCGTATCTTAACGCTCATACTTAATACCTCTCTAAAGAGAAGTATAATAATGCATTATATGCAATACAAAGGAGAGTTTAACCGTAAACTCTCGGAAAGACGCTACAACCGTCGTGTAACCCCGTTACAATATGTGTAAGTCAGCCAACGTACAGACAGGTAGTCCTTTGTCGTACACAATTCCCTTGTCATCAACTATCCAGGATTTCTGATCCCACCGGTGGGTTGCCTAAGAATCCTTGTATACATGTGTGAGAGAGTGGGGATGTCATGATAATATTGGAGATATATATTCGGTTCGACTTGGTGGCAACGAGAGATTCTTCACGTTGCTATTTAACGATCGTGCGATAGAATCCACGCGCTGACTTCAGCTTTAGTTCTTGGTTGTGGAGCTGTGGGGGTAGTACTGTTACTTTCACTTTTGGATAGACGCCTGACTCCACGCAAATTGGCCTTTACGGATCCGAAAGGTCAGAAAGCGTCTAGCCACCGAGGCAAGCCTCTCAACCAGCGTTGCCATCAGGATATCACTACTGAATGCTATCATGCTACCTGCTGTGGTTTTTATTTACAGCTGCGGTCTTCCGGCTCCCCTAATGAGCCAGGACAGAACTGCAAAACTTACAGAAGCAATTCTTGTGGCATCACTTCACGTCTATGGCAGCAGCTGACATCAGAGCCAATCCTGGCTTACTCTACACGCTACGAGGTGAGGGTGGGATAATATGCCCTCAGAATCTAAAGCATGCGATATAGTGGCTGATTCAGAAGCAAAATCGCTACTTCTACCCGTGGGCAGCGTGGACAATACAAAATTTGGAGGAGAAGAGGTCACCTGTAACAGGGCATCTAGTTACACGTAAACATTAAGTAATATACTTAATGTTTGGTCTAAAGTATCCATGATTACTTTTGACCTGTCACTTGGGTGCGATACACAAATGTGATCCACCCTCGTGAATGTGATATCCATTTATGGATTCACATAAGAAGGGATGACGCTAGTTGAAGCTAGGCATCGCGACGTCTCAGAAGGACGTCAGTTGCGATCTTAAATCTAGATTTAAGTACATGCGACAGGATACGCTTCTAAAGAGTCGCGTATCCGATCTATATATATATATATATATATAGCCAATCAGTAGTTAAGTATATGTTTAGTTATAATTAATTAAATATAGCTCAGTCTTGAATTTACTTAAACAAACGCACCACGCACGAGAAGTTGAAAAGCTTCTGCGTGACGTCGGTGCCTTCTTGTTAAGAAGTTCGTTGCACTCTCGCTTAAGCGAGAGGCAACTGGTGGTACGACTGCTTAGGCAGTCGACCAACCTCCCAACCACCCTCGCACGCGAAGGTAAGACGGTCTAACCGCTTCCTCGCTTGTGCATGAAGGTGTGTGCTCGTAGCACGAGGCAACTTCGTAGAAGTGCCCGTCTACACTTGGTAACACTAGTAGTCCTTTTCACGACCCGTCTCTCTGAGCGTGCGTGTGGTTAAGATGGTCCTTAATATGGACTGGGGTGATTTCCTCACCTCTCCCAACATCATAGGGAGTTGGCAGAGCATATGGCGCAGGGACTTGGTGAACAAGCCCTGGTCAATCTCTTGCATTGTCCTCCTGAGCAGCATTTTGCTCAGTTGGAGCTTTTTGAGGCGTTTGTGCTCGGACAGCGTAGAAACGCGTCCGAGGTAAACAGCCAAGCCACCGCTGAGTCCATCACTAAGACTCAGGATGAGCTTAGGCTTGAGCAGGCACGTAATGAGGCGATCAACAGAACTGTTTAGACGCTCTCTGCCCGGCCTACTCAACCGGGGCCCATTCGGATGGACCCTCCGAAGTTCAATGGAACTAGCCCTCACACGATTGTTCACTGGCTATTAGCAGTTGAGCAATGTGGAGTGGCGCAGCTCATCGAAGACGACACCAGAATGGTGTCGTATGCCATGTCCAACTTGCGTGGCAAAGCGTCAGAGTGGGCATACTCTGCGCTGATGGCAAATGCTGATGCATTTCCATCATGGGCGATCTTGAAGGCAAAGATTCGCGCCATGTTTTTCAGCCGCCTAACAACGAAGTGTTGCTTATGGCGCGCTTCTTTGGAGCACGACAGGCGAAACACTCTCTGCAAGAATTTGTGCAGGAGATGCGTTCGCTGTCGGCGTCCATTAATGGGGAACCGATACCAGAACGTATCAAGGTGCCTACGTTCATGAATGGACTTAGGCACGGCCCATCGCGTCAGGCCCTTTTCAGAAAGGTGCCAGCGACGATGGAAGAGGCAATTGACATTGCCTTAGTTGAGGAGCAATCCTACAACAGCGCCTCGGCGACAGCCTATTACAGGCCGTCGTCCGAGAAGTCTGATGCCACTCCTATGGAGTTAGGCAATGCAGATGTGATCTTCTACAAGTGCGGCAAGCAAGGCCATATGATGGCTCGCTGCTATGCCAAACTTGCTGCTGGTGCTAAGGCAGCCAGCAAAAGGTCTCCCAACCCGAAGGGAGGTGCGAAAAACCAGCGTGCACGACGCACGGGTTCAGCACCTGCCCAAGATGGGTCGGGAAATGCGGGAGCGCAGTAGGGGCGGGATGCCCTACTGTCGCAGACGCTGAAGCTACCCCTATGTCCAGAGTGATCGAACAAATGGGTAGCATAGTCCCTGAGGTACCGAAAGGTCGGACCTCAACCCTTTTGGTCTATAGCACTCGAGTACGAGGCTATGACCAAGTGATGACCCTTCTCGTGGATTCGGGTGCATCACAGAACTTTGTGAAACTCGCGGCTCTGAAAAAGAGACCGGCGAGTTATGAGTCGCTTTGCCAGGATGGCAAGCGAGAAGAGGCGATCGTTCGTTTAGCGAACGGCGCGCTCGTTAAATCGGAGGAAGTTCAAGTTGAACTCGCCTTCAGTTTTAGTGACTTCTCTTGTAAAGAGAAGTTCACAGTGCTAGGTATGGAGAGTCCGTATGACCTCATCCTAGGGATGCCTTGGTTGGATACACACCAACCATGGATAGACTGGCGTACACGCGCAGTCGCTAACTCTACGCAGGACACCGGAAAGGATGTGCTCCTGCGAGAGGCTTATGTGGCTGATGCTGCGTCCAACCAGTCGAGGGTGCGATGACGGTATGTCAATCGACACCAGGAACTACCCAGCTCGAAAGGAGTGGTGTAGTTGGAAGTGCACTGGCGGAAAGCCAGGTGACACATATTCCTACCCAGGTCAAAAAGACTGGTGTAGTGAATGGGGCGATGATAGGTAGTCATGCGTCCAATAGTCCTGTACAGAGCCGAGAGCCTGTGGCACCTGATGGTGGGCTGACAGGAAGTCAAGCGCCACAAAAACCGGCACAGAGCCATGAGCCTGGTGCGGTTGGAAGGAGTGCGTTGGCTAATATAGCAACGACACCTTCTTCCAGGTCAAAGGTCGTGGTGATTCGAAGAACGAGCACCAGACGTATTAAGACGATCAAGGGCACGTCGAAAGGAGTGACCCTTGGATCAGTCTCGGTCCAAGAGGACGGACCTACGAACGAGTTGTTCGAGGCCGTCGAAGGCAAAATGCCAGAGGCATCCTCAGTTGAGGTGCGCCAACTTGTCTTTGCATCTGCCGAGGAGATAGGAAATCTCTCGGAGATGACGTGGGACCTGTTCCTGTCCGAACTAAAGGAAAGAAAGATACACGAGATAGTCGCACCAGTTCCAGAAGAGAACGTGGTGGACTGTTGCTCGTCGTCCACAATGGATGAGAGTGTCTTGAAAACCGACAAGAAGAAACGGTTGGATGCTCAAGGCTGGGATTCCTTGAAGGACAGCCCGTTCTATGATGTTCTGTGGGAACACCGTGATGTGTTTCCAGCAGAAGTGCCGAGCCGCCTACCGGCCGATAGGGGCATCAGGCACGAGATTGACCTGGAGCCTGGCACCAAGTATTGTGTGACCAGGCAATGGCCGTTGCCGAAGGAACAAGTCGATTACATCGATGAGTTCTTCGACAAGCGAGCCAAGGCGGGACAAGTACGTGAGAGCAAGTCGCCTCACTGCAGCCCGACCTTCTGTGTGCGTAAAGCAACAGGTGGATGGCGCGTGGTTCATGCTTATAATAAGCTGAACACGGCCACCATTCCGGCTCAAACGTCGATCCCGCGGAAAGATGTTTTGTTAAATTCCATGGGAAAGTCAACTATCTCTTCCGCGTTGGATCTGAAGGATGGCTACTATCAGGTTCTCATGAGAGATACCGATGTAGCCAAAACGGCAGTAAGCACCCCAAGCGGTATGCTGTGGGAGTGGCTTGTGATGCCACAAGGGTTGAAAAATGCTCCAGCAACATTCAGCCGAGTGGTGGCTCACGTGATGCGTCAGCACCGTGCCTACGCGCCCCATTACTTTGACGATGTATTCGTGCATAGTAGGGCGGAGGACGGTCTGAGCGCAATAAAGTCGCACAAGCATCATTTAGTGTTTTGTGGGGGCATTTACTAACTTGCAAAAGTGCGTAATAGGGGTTCCCGAGATACCTGTACTGGGCTGCATCGTAGGTACACATGGCGAGAGACCCAGAAAAGGTTAAGGCTATCAAGGAATGGCCAGTCCCACGACACGTGAAGGATTTGCGCCGATTCCTTGGGCTTGCTAATTGCTTGCATAAGTACAGCAAGAATTATGAGGAGCAGACTTAGCCATTGTATGACCTTTTGAAAAAGGATACAGAATGGACTTGGTCAAAGGAGCAAGAAGATGCGTTCACATCAGTGAAGCAATCTCTTGTAGAGGCACCGGTCTTGGCATTGCCAGACGCGGATAAGCCCTTTAGCGTCGTCTGCGATGCAAGCAATTTTGCAATCGGCAGCGCGCTCATGCAGAAGGATGACGACGGCGTTGACCGTGTCATTTCTTATCAGTCTCGGCTTTTAAAAGCTGCCGAGCTGAATTACCCTGTGCATGACAAGGAGCTACTTTCAATTAAGTATGCCCTTGTAGAAGTTTCGGGTGCACCTCTTGGGCACCGAACCTTTTGTGGTTTATACGGATCACGCATCACTGCGGACCGCTATAAATTCACCGCACCTCTCGCCGAGAATGGAAAGATGGCTAACATTCTTCTCTGAATTTAATTTTAAAGTTGAATATAAGCCGGGTAAGTCGAATGTCTTGGCTGACGCGTTATCGCGCAGACCAGACTTCGAGGCAAGACACCAGGATAGTGTGTCTCGTTCGAAAGCACAAGGTGAGTCGTCAACATTGGCAGCCATGAAGGTCTACCATGTGACGAGCTCAATGGCCTCCGATATCAAGGAGTGTTACAGTCAGGACGAACATTGTCGCCTGCTGCTGGATCATTTTGGTGGACGAAAGGTTACACTTCCGTCGCACCTGAAAGCGAAACTAAATCGCTTTAGTTACAGTGATGGCCTGTTATGGCATCAACTGTCACCCTGTGATCCCTTGAGAATCTATGTCCCTCATGACACAGATCTCAAGCTGATGAAACTTCACGAGTGCCATGATGCGCCATCTAGTGGGCATCTGGGCCGTGAAAAGACATTCTTACGAGTGTCAGAGGAATTTTGGTGGCCCCACCTATATCGGTGGGTGACCAACTATATTCGCTCTTGCGAAGAGTGTCAGGGCATAAAGCCTGCACTTTTGAACAGTGCGCCACTGAAGCCACTGCCGATTCCAACTGAATGTTGGAAGTCGGTCAGTTTGGACTTCATGTTTGGCTTACCGCCTGACCGTAAAAGCAGGACGGGGCTCGTTGTATTTGTAGACAGACTGAGCAAGATGGTGCATTTGGCACCATGTAGCACCAAGATCTCAGGAAAAGAGGCTGCCCTCTTGTTTCTGGATCATGTGTACCGACTACATGGGATGACCGAATCCATAGTATCGGATCGGGATCCGCGTTTTACGTCAGGTTTTTGGCGACATGTGTTTGAGCTGCTGGGTAGCAAGCTCCACATGTCAACCGCTGATCATCCCCAGACCGTTGGCCAAACAGAACGGGCCAATCGAGTAGTGGCGGATGTGTTGCGCACAGTAGTGACTCCCAAAGAATGGAGCAAGCAATTGCCATTCGTGGAGTTCGCTATTAATAACAGTGTTCACGCCAGTACGAGTGAAACACCGTTGTACATTAACGGACTGCGTCATCCTCGAACGCCAGTCTCGTTTGTGCGCAGCCCAAGTCGTAGTGGAGGAGGGCCCCTCACTTCGCTCGGTGCGAATGCCAAAGAGGGCCAAGGTTGGCCTAGTGACACTGCTAGTTTAGCAGTGGTCACGACACCTATAGGTGTCACGTAGGAGGCACGGCAAGAAATGCCAGTGCTCCTTGACGATGACACCATATTGTTATCAACAGCGTCGACCCATGAACGACCTCTTGGAGGCGTCATCGGCGAGCTGGATTCTAAAAGCGTGAGCGAAGCTCAGCGCTTTGTGGATGAGCGATTAGCCATCCCACGTAAGTACGTGACGCGATGGCAAGCGCACAGGACAAGCAAAAACAATATACAGTCCAGCATGGTCGCAAAAAAACAATGAGCACTTTAGTGTGGGGGACAAAGTGCTATTAAGTACTGCTACCCAACCTAAAAATGCGATCTCGGTACTACCTGGCGGTACTACTAAGCTATTGCCCTGATTCGTTGGGCCATTTACGGTGGTCGAGGAGGTTGGAGACCTAAATTATAGGCTCACTCTCCCACCGTATATGAAGACGCACCCCGTATTTTACGTGGGTCGCCTGAAACGGTATGTTGATCCAGAAGAGATCACATATCCACATCGGTCTAACGAGACCGATGGTGACGTCGACTGTGAGTCGAGCGTCGCGGCCGATCAGGCGACGGGGAAGGTGAACGACTTTCCGTATACAAGACCGAAGACAGAGGACTCCGCGATCCTCCTAGGAGGACTCCGCGCTTGACGCGGGTCTCTCATCACCAGTCGCTCTAAGATGTCCAAACGGGTCTTCAGGCGGTCATACCCCTGACGGTCCCTCGTCCTCACATCGCGCATATCCGAGTTCAGTCGCAAGACTTGACTCTCGAGATCTGTCACCTGCCTCTTCAGCGCAGCGGACTCAGCCTGCGACTGAACAGCAGCAGGGTAGGCAGCCGCGAGTAGGTGGGCGTAATCGCCGCTCCTATCGGGCGCCACCTGTGTTGGTAGACACGGAAGGGAATACGCGCTTCCTTGTTGGAAGGCTGTTGGCCCACCGGTTTATGAAGCGAACGCTCCAAATCCTTTCCAGTGGAAGGGTTACTAACGAGCTTTGACTCGTGGGAGCCTGCGGACGCTTTGCGCGTCGACGTGCATGGGCTGGTGGCTGCTTATGTGAAGCAGCACCAGCTGTCTTCTTTCTGCTAGGTCCGGAAGGACTAGCAGAAGAAGCGTGGCGAGAATCAATTGGGGGTCGCTTACCACCCATAATTTCATGCGCACGCTTCATGGCGAAGCTGATTCGCTGCGACCGTTGTTTCGTTGCATCTTCATGCAAGGTAACACGGCGCCGAAGTTCAGCTTCATAGTCGTCGGCTGTTTCGTTAGAACGCAGCACGACTGAAATTGGGAAAGCACGACCAAGTGCTTTGCCCTGTTTTTTCCACAAGGAAAAGACGCTATAAAATTTATGAGCGTCAATAGTTGCACGCTGCAAAAGCGATGCACTAGACCCATCCGAGTTCATCCACTCAGATGGAGGTGGTATTGGTGGCAAGCCACCACTCACGTAGCCGCCCTCGCGACGGCGGGCTAGTGAGGCCGAAGGTGTACTTGGTGGAGCTTTAAGCTCACACTCACCTGAGTCTGACTCTCCATTATGATTGTCAAGACATCAGTTTGAGGAGTCACATCTGACTGAGTCGCGACTATTCGTTTCGAAGTAGCGTGCTCAGTATTATTCACTGCGATCGTAAACGCAGGCGACGAGGCCTTACCTACACTTGCAGGAAGCATAGAAGCTTCCTCAAGGACGGGTGCCTCAAATGATGGGGACATATGTCCCATCAACGAACTATGCTCATCGCCACTTTGGGGTGATGGCAGTGGTGTAGTCTCATTGTAGTCTACAATGAGAGATGGATATTCATCTACATTATCGTGAGATGGAAGATTCACCCCAGTGCCAGAAGCACTTTGCGACGGCTGCGATAAATCGCGGCGCGTGCGCTTAGTGCTGGACTGCATGGGCGCCTTTGCAGGCGACCCATTAGCCTTACCACGTTTCGGTGGCATGAGAGCTGAGTAGACTAAAGCGGCGCGTTTATAACGGCTCGCAAGTCTCTCTGTCTCCTAGGCAATGTTTTACAAAATGTAAACATCGTTCTAAAACGGGGGATAGTGTAACAGGGCATCTAGTTACACGTAAACATTAAGTAATATACTTAATGTTTGGTCTAAAAGTATCCATGATTACTTTTGACCTGTCACTTGGGTGCGATACACATATGTGATCCACCCTCGTGAATGTGATATCCATTTATGGATTCACATAAGAAGGGATGACGCTAGTTGAAGCTAGGCATCGCGACGTCTCAGAAGGACGTCAGTTGCGATCTTAAATCTAGATTTAAGTACATGCGACAGGATAAGCTTCTAAAGAGTCGCGTATCCGATCTATATATATATATATAGTCAATCAGTAGTTAAGTATATGTTTAGTTATAATTAATTAAATATAGCTCAGTCTTGAATTTACTTAAACACCGAAGCACCACGCACGAGAAGTTGAAAAGCTTCTGCGCGACGTCGGTGCCTTCTTGTTAAGAAGTTCGTTGCACTCTCGCTTAAGCGAGAGGCAACTGGTGGTACGACTGCTTAGGCAGTCGACCAACCTCCCAACCACCCTCGCACGCGAAGGTAAGACGGTCTAACCGCTTCCTCGCTTGTGCATAAGGTATGTGCTAGTAGTACGAGGCAACTTCGTAGAAGTGCCCGTCTACACAATGAGTACCGTCCATCGCTTTTGGGAGCTCCCTGGGCTCTTTTATGATCTTCGTAAATACAGCAGTCGCGTATGAAAAAAATCGGTACTCCGGCATGTCACACGACTGAGTATCTAGGGTACGGTAGGGAATGGTGACCTCTTTTTCTCCAAATCTTGTTATGTCCACGCTGCCCACGCATAGAAGTAGCGATCTTGCTTCTGAACCAGCCACTTAATCGCATGCTTAACATTCTAAAAGCATATTATCTCACCCGCACCTATGAGCAAGCCAGGATTGACTTTGATGTGTAGACGGGCACTTCTACGAAGTTGCCTCGTACTACTAGCACACACCTTATGCACAAGCGAGGAAGCGGTTAGACCGTCTTACCTTCGCGTGCGAGGGTGGTTGGGAGGTTGGTCGACTGCCTAAGCAGTCGTACCACCAGTTGCCTCTCGCTTAAGCGAGAGTGCAACGAACTTCTTAACAAGAAGGCACCGACGTCGCGCAGAAGCTTTTCAACTTCTCGTGCGTGGTGCTTCGGTGTTTAAGTAAATTCAAGACTGAGCTATATTTAATTAATTATAACTAAACATATACTTAACTACTGATTGACTATATATATATATATATAGATCGGATACGCGACTCTTTAGAAGCTTATCCTGTCGCATGTACTTAAATTTAGATTTAAGATCGCAACTGACGTCCTTCTGAGACGTCGCGATGCCTAGCTTCAACTAGCGTCATCCCTTCTTATGTGAATCCATAAATGGATATCACATTCACGAGGGTGGATCACATATGTGTATCGCACCCAAGTGACAGGTCAAAAGTAATCATGGATACTTTTAGACCAAACATTAAGTATATTACTTAATGTTTACGTGTAACTAGATGCCCTGTTACACTATCCCCCGTTTTAGAACGATGTTTACATTTTGTAAAACATTGCCTAGGAGACAGAGAGACTTGCGAGCCGTTATAAACGCGCCGCTTTAGTCTACTCAGCTCTCATGCCACCGAAACGTGGTAAGGCTAATGGGTCGCCTGCAAAGGCGCCCATGCAGTCCAGCACTAAGCGCACGCGCCGCGATTTATCGCAGCCGTCGCAAAGTGCTTCTGGCACTGGGGTGAATCTTCCATCTCACGATAATGTAGATGAATATCCATCTCTCATTGTAGACTACAATGAGACTACACCACTGCCATCACCCCAAAGTGGCGATGAGCATAGTTCGTTGATGGGACATATGTCCCCATCATTTGAGGCACCCGTCCTTGAGGAAGCTTCTATGCTTCCTGCAAGTGTAGGTAAGGCCTCGTCGCCTGCGTTTACGATCGCAGTGAATAATACTGAGCACGCTACTTCGAAACGAATAGTCGCGACTCAGTCAGATGTGACTCCTCAAACTGATGTCTTGACAATCATAATGGAGAGTCAGACTCAGGTGAGTGTGAGCTTAAAGCTCCACCAAGTACACCTTCGGCCTCACTAGCCCGCCGTCGCGAGGGCGGCTACGTGAGTGGTGGCTTGCCACCAATACCACCTCCATCTGAGTGGATGAACTCGGATGGGTCTAGTGCATCGCTTTTGCAGCGTGCAACTATTGACGCTCATAAATTTTATAGCGTCTTTTCCTTGTGGAAAAAACAGGGCAAAGCACTTGGTCGTGCTTTCCCAATTTCAGTCGTGCTGCGTTCTAACGAAACAGCCGACGACTATGAAGCTGAACTTCGGCGCCGTGTTACCTTGCATGAAGATGCAACGAAACAACGGTCGCAGCGAATCAGCTTCGCCATGAAGAGTGCGCATGAAATTATGGGTGGTAAGCGACCCCCAACTGATTCTCGCCACGCTTCTTCTGCTAGTCCTTCCGGACCTAGCAGAAAGAAGACAGCTGGTGCTGCTTCACATAAGCAGCCACCAGCCCATGCACGTCGACGCGCAAAGCGTCCGCAGGCTCCCACGAGTCAAAGCTCGTTAGTAACCCTTCCACTGGAAAGGATTTGGAGCGTTCGCTTCATAAACCGGTGGGCCAACAGCCTTCCAACAAGGAAGCGCTTATTCCCTTCCGTGTCTACCAACACAGGTGGCGCCCGATAGGAGCGGCGATTACGCCCACCTACTCGCGGCTGCCTACCCTGCTGCTGTTCAGTCGCAGGCTGAGTCCGCTGCGCTGAAGAGGCAGGTGACAGATCTCGAGAGTCAAGTCTTGCGACTGAACTCGGATATGCGCGATGTGAGGACGAGGGACCGTCAGGGGTATGACCGCCTGAAGGCCCGTTTGGACATCTTAGAGCGACTGGTGATGAGAGACCCGCGTCAAGCGCGGAGTCCTCCTAGGAGGATCGCGGAGTCCTCTGTCTTCGGTCTTGTATACGGAAAGTCGTTCACCTTCCCCGTCGCCTGATCGGCCGCGACGCTCGACTCACAGTCGACGTCACCATCGGTCTCGTTAGACCGATGTGGATATGTGATCTCTTCTGGATCAACATACCGTTTCAGGCGACCCACGTAAAATACGGGGTGCGTCTTCATATACGGTGGGAGAGTGAGCCTATAATTTAGGTCTCCAACCTCCTCGACCACCGTAAATGGCCCAACGAGTCAGGGCAATAGCTTAGTAGTACCGCCAGGTAGTACCGAGATCGCATTTTTAGGTTGGGTAGCAGTACTTAATAGCACTTTGTCCCCCACACTAAAGTGCTCATTGTTTTTGCGACCATGCTGGACTGTATATTGTTTTTGCTTGTCCTGTGCGCTTGCCATCGCGTCACGTACTTACGTGGGATGGCTAATCGCTCATCCACAAAGCGCTGAGCTTTGCTCACGCTTTTAGAATCCAGCTCGCCGATGACGCCTCCAAGAGGTCGTTCATGGGTCGACGCTGTTGATAACAATATGGTGTCATCGTCAAGGAGCACTGGCATTTCTTGCCGTGCCTCCTACGTGACACCTATAGGTGTCGTGACCACTGCTAAACTAGCAGTGTCACTAGGCCAACCTTGGCCCTCTTTGGCATTCGCACCGAGCGAAGTGAGGGGCCTCCTCCACTACGACTTGGTCTGCGCACAAACGAGACTGGCGTTCGAGGATGACGCAGTCCGTTAATGTACAACGGTGTTTCACTCGTACTGGCGTGAACACTGTTATTAATAGCGAACTCCACGAATGGCAATTGCTTGCTCCATTCTTTGGGAGTCACTACTGTGCGCAACACATCCGCCACTACTCGATTGGCCCGTTCTGTTTGGCCAACGGTCTGGGGATGATCAGCGGTTGACATGTGGAGCTTGCTACCCAGCAGCTCAAACACATGTCGCCAAAAACCTGACGTAAAACGCGGATCCCGATCCGATACTATGGATTCGGTCATCCCATGTAGTCGGTACACATGATCCAGAAACAAGAGGGCAGCCTCTTTTCCTGAGATCTTGGTGCTACATGGTGCCAAATGCACCATCTTGCTCAGTCTGTCTACAAATACAACGAGCCCCGTCCTGCTTTTACGGTCAGGCGGTAAGCCAAACATGAAGTCCAAACTGACCGACTTCCAACATTCAGTTGGAATCGACAGTGGCTTCAGTGGCGCACTGTTCAAAAGTGCAGGCTTTATGCCCTGACACTCTTCGCAAGAGCGAATATAGTTGGTCACCCACCGATATAGGTGGGGCCACCAAAATTCCTCTGACACTCGTAAGAATGTCTTTTCACGGCCCAGATGCCCACTAGATGGCGCATCATGGCACTCGTGAAGTTTCATCAGCTTGAGATCTGTGTCATGAGGGACGTAGATTCTCAAGGGATCACAGGGTGACAGCTGATGCCATAACAGGCCATCACTGTAACTAAAGCGATTTAGTTTCGCTTTCAGGTGCGACGGAAGTGTAACCTTTCGTCCACCAAAATGATCCAGCAGCAGGCGACAATGTTCGTCCTGACTGTAACACTCCTTTATATCGGAGGCCATTGACCTCGTCACATGGTAGACCTTCATGGCTGCCAATGTTGACGACTCAACTTGTGCTTTCGAACGAGACACACTATCCTGGTGTCTTGTCTCGAAGTCTGGTCTGCGCGATAACGCGTCAGCCAAGACATTCGACTTACCCGGCTTATATTCAACTTTAAAATTAAATTCAGAGAAGAATGTTAGCCATCTTTCCATTCTCGGCGAGAGGTGCGGTGAATTTATAGCGGTCCGCAGTGATGCGTGATCCGTATAAACCACAAAAGGTTCGGTGCCCAAGAGGTGCTTTCGAAACTCTACAAGGGCATACTTAATTGAAAGTAGCTCCTTGTCATGCACAGGGTAATTCAGCTCGGCAGCTTTTAAAAGCCGAGACTGATAAGAAATGACACGGTCAACGCCGTCGTCATCCTTCTGCATGAGCGCGCTGCCGATTGCAAAATTGCTTGCATCGCAGACGACGCTAAAGGGCTTATACGCGTCTGGCAATGCCAAGATCGGTGCCTCTACAAGAGATTGCTTCACTGATGTGAACGCATCTTCTTGCTCCTTTGACCAAGTCCATTCTGTATCCTTTTTCAAAAGGTCATACAATGGCTAAGTCTGCTCCTCATAATTCTTGCTGTACTTATGCAAGCAATTAGCAAGCCCAAGGAATCGGCGCAAATCCTTCACGTGTCGTGGGACTGGCCATTCCTTGATAGCCTTAACCTTTTCTGGGTCTCCATGTGTACCTACGATGCAGCCCAGTACAGGTATCTCGGGAACCCCTATTACGCACTTTTGCAAGTTTAAATGATGCTTGTGCGACTTTATTGCGCTCAGACCGTCCTCCGCCCTACTATGCACGAATACATCGTCAAAGTAATGGGGCGCGTAGGCACAGTGCTGACGCATCACGTGAGCCACCACTCGGCTGAATGTTGCTGGAGCATTTTTCAATACTTGTGGCATCACCATCCACTCCCACAGCATACCGCTTGGGGTGCTTACTGCCGTTTTGGCTACATCGGTATCTCTCATGAGAACCTGATAGTAGCCATCCTTCAGATCCAACGCGGAAGAGATAGTTGACTTTCCCATGGAATTCAACAAAACATCTTTCCGCGGGATCGACGTTTGAGCCGGAATGGTGGCCGTGTTCAGCTTATTATAAGCATGAACCACGCGCCATCCACCTGTTGCTTTACGCACACAGAAGTTCGGGCTGCAGTGAGGCGACTTGCTCTCACGTACTTGTCCCGCTTTGGCTCGCTTGTCGAAGAACTCATCGATGTAATCGACTTGTTCCTTCGGCAACGGCCATTGCCTGGTCACAAAATACTTGGTGCCAGGCTCCAGGTCAATCTCGTGCCTGATGCCCCTATCGACCGGTAGGCGGCTCGGCACTTCTGCTGGAAACACATCACGGTGTTCCCACAGAACATCATAGAACGGGCTGTCCTTCAAGGAATCCCAGCCTTGAGCATCCAACCGTTTCTTCTTGTCGGTTTTCAAGACACTCTCATCCATTGTGGACGACGAGCAACAGTCCACCACGTTCTCTTCTGGAACTGGTGCGACTATCTCGTGTATCTTTCTTTCCTTTAGTTCGGACAGGAACAGGTCCCACGTCATCTCCGAGAGATTTCCTATCTCCTCGGCAGATGCAAAGACAAGTTGGCGCACCTCAACTGAGGATGCCTCTGGCATTTTGCCTTCGACGGCCTCGAACAACTCGTTCGTAGGTCCGTCCTCTTGGACCGAGACTGATCCAAGGGTCACTCCTTTCGACGTGCCCTTGATCGTCTTAGTACGTCTGGTGCTCGTTCTTCGAATCACCACGACCTTTGACCTGGAAGAAGGTGTCGTTGCTATATTAGCCAACGCACTCCTTCCAACCGCACCAGGCTCATGGCTCTGTGCCGGTTTTTGTGGCGCTTGACTTCCTGTCAGCCCACCATCAGGTGCCACAGGCTCTCGGCTCTGTACAGGACTATTGGACGCATGACTACCTATCATCGCCCCATTCACTACACCAGTCTTTTTGACCTGGGTAGGAATATGTGTCACCTGGCTTTCCGCCAGTGCACTTCCAACTACACCACTCCTTTCGAGCTGGGTAGTTCCTGGTGTCGATTGACATACCGTCATCGCACCCTCGACTGGTTGGACGCAGCATCAGCCACATAAGCCTCTCGCAGGAGCACATCCTTTCCGGTGTCCTGCGTAGAGTTAGCGACTGCGCGTGTACGCCAGTCTATCCATGGTTGGTGTGTATCCAACCAAGGCATCCCTAGGATGAGGTCATACGGACTCTCCATACCTAGCACTGTGAACTTCTCTTTACAAAAGAAGTCATTAAAACTGAAGGCGAGTTCAACTTGAACTTCCTCCGATTTAACGAGCGCGCCGTTCGCTAAACGAACGATCGCCTCTTCTCGCTTGCCATCCTGGCAAAGCGACTCATAACTCGCCGGTCTCTTTTTCAGAGCCGCGAGTTTCACAAAGTTCTGTGATACACCCGAATCCACGAGAAGGGTCATCACTTGGTCATAGCCTCGTACTCGAGTGCTATAGACCAAAAGGGTTGAGGTCCGACCTTTCGGTACCTCAGGGACTATGCTACCCATTTGTTCGATCACTCTGGACATAGGGGTAGCTTCAGCGTCTGCGACAGTAGGGCATCCCGCCCCTACTGCGCTCCCGCATTTCCCGACCCATCTTGGGCAGGTGCTGAACCCGTGCTTCGTGCACGCTGGTTTTTCGCACCTCCCTTCGGGTTGGGAGACCTTTTGCTGGCTGCCTTAGCACCAGAAGCAAGTTTGGCATAGCAACGAGCCATCATATGGCCTCTCTTGCCGCACTTGTAGAAGATCACATCTGCATTGCCTAGCTCCATAGGAGTGGCATCAGACTTCTCGGACGACGGCCTGTAATAGGCTGTCGCCGAGGCGCTGTTGTAGGATTGCTCCTCAACTAAGGCAATGTCAATTGCCTCTTCCATCGTCGCTGGCACCTTTCTGAAAAGGGCCTGACGCGATGGGCCGTGCCTAAGTCCATTCATGAACGTAGGCACCTTGATACGTTCTGGTATCGGTTCCCCATTAATGGACGCCGACAGCGAACGCATCTCCTGCACAAATTCTTGCAGAGAGTGTTTCGCCTGTCGTGCTCCAAAGAAGCGCGCCATAAGCAACACTTCATTGTTAGGCGGCTGAAAAACATGGCGCGAATCTTTGCCTTCAAGATCGCCCATGATGGAAATGCATCAGCATTTGCCATCAGCGCAGAGTATGCCCACTTTGACGCTTTGCCACGCAAGTTGGACATGGCATACGACACCATTCTGGTGTCGTCTTCGATGAGCTGCGCCACTCCACATTGCTCAACTGCTAATAGCCAGTGAACAATCGTGTGAGGGCTAGTTCCATCGAACTTCGGAGGGTCCATCCGAATGGGCCCCGGTTGAGTAGGCCGGGCAGAGAGCGTCTCAACAGTTCTGTTGATCGCCTCATTACGTGCCTGCTCAAGCCTAAGCTCATCCTGAGTCTTAGTGATGGACTCAGCGGTGACTTGGCTGTTTACCTCGGACGCGTTTCTACGCTGTCTGAGCACAAACGCCTCAAATTGCTCCAACTGAGCAAAATGCTGCTCAGGAGGAGCAATGCAAGAGATTGACCAGGGCTTGTTCACCAAGTCCCTGCGCCATATGCTCTGCCAACTCCCTATGATGTTGGGAGAGGTGAGGAAAATCACCCCAGTCCATGTTAAGGACCATCTTAACCACACGCACGCTCAGAAAGATGGGTCGTGGGAAGGACTACTAGTGCTACCAAGTGTAGACGGGCACTTCTACGAAGTTGCCTCGTGCTACGAGCACACACCTTCAGCACAAGCGAGGAAGCGGTTAAACTGTCTTACCTTCGCGTGAGAGGGTTTTTGTGTGGTTGGTAGACTGCTTACACAGTCGTACCACCATTTGCCTCTCGCTTAAGCGAGAGCGCAACGAACTTCTAAGACAAGAAGTCACTGACGTCACGCAGAAGCTTTTCGGCTTCTCGTGCGTGGTGCTTTTAATTTAGCAAATTCAAGACTGAGCTATATTTAATGAATTATAATAAATTATAAACTTAACTATTGATTGGCTATATATATATAGATCGGATACGCGACTCTTTAGAAGCGTATCCTGACGTTGAGCTTAAATCTAGATTTAAGATCGCAACTGACGTCCTTCTGAGACGTCGCGATGCCTAGCTTCAACTAGCGTCATCCCTTCTCATGTGAATCCATCAATGGATATCACATTCACGAGGGTGGATCACATTTGTGTATCGCACCCAAGTGACAGGTCAAAAGTAATCATGGATACTTTTAGACCAAACATTAAGTATATTACTTAATGTTATGTGTAACTAGATGCTCTGTTACAGATAATCTAGTTGTTCTGTTGCATTGCTAACACGAGTATTATAGTCGCTAGGAATAGAGCAACGGAGCGAGAGGGCACCGACCGCATGCCCGAGACCACCTCCTGTGGCTCCAAAACTCCCCCTTGACCACGAGTTGTGCCGTGTACCGTCGTGAACTTTTCGGATCATATCCGTAAACTCCTGGGAGAATCCGAGTGCCAAGAACAGAATTTCTCGCGCAACCGTGTCCAAAAGTCTAGCAGGAGGATGGCCCGACTCCGCTGAGCTGACCGTGACTGTTGTCATAGGGCCATCATCATCATCACTGTTTTTGCACATATTTCCCATAGACGAAACCTTGCTGCGACAATAAGTGTCCCAATACTTGTTGCGCTCGTGTCGATAAGCTCTTGTATCCGATTCAAAGGAGTGAGATAGTTCGATAGTCAATGGCGTCTTGGAATCGTCCTTTCTTCCTCAGCGGGTTAACCAACCCCTGCAGGAATGACTTGGGCGGTTGTCCTTCCGTAAGAAGCTCGTTCCCTATAGCTATCATAGCTGGTAACATCACTGCTTGGGTATCTTTGGAAAGATCATTGTTGATTCCATTTGTACCCGCTACATCGAGATGTCTCGAACTGGGACTCACATCTCCAATGGATACTTGAGCACGTATTTTGGTCACGCAAGAGCCTAAACATAGTTGAAACAAGGATTAACCCGGAAAACAGAAAATTCGCACCAATGTACTCAAACTTCATGCCGAAACTGCTAGTAATGCTTGTGCTACTAAAAATATTGTAGACTTATAACGATTGGCATCACCTTAAGCAGACAGATCTTGCGTTGCTGAGCGGACAAAGCTTGTGATGATGCGTGGGGATCAACGGACTGCAACATGCTGCTATTGAGAGCGATGCAAAGAGTTTGCTGCTCTACAAGTCTGTCTTGGCCGTCCGCAAAGAAAAATTAGAGATCCAGCGTCAAAGCGCTGCGTGAGAAGTTCCGGTTAGGTCAGCCACATGAACGGCGGAGGGATGTGCGCAAGTTCCTGACTCTCCACTCTGAGTCAGCAATACTGTCAAGCCTTTTCACACGATAAACACTGGGCTGCACTGTGTATTGGATCGCATGCACTGTTTTACAATGTCCAGACATCGCTAACAACCCTAGATGCGTTAGCATATCATTGTGATGCCAACGTACCAACTCGCAGCCTCGTTTCTCGCTGTCGCAAGAAGTCAGGCGTAGCAACAAATGCATTAGCATGTCCATCCCCACAAGCGTGCTTGGTCCAGGCTCTTGTGAGAGAATAACATGGCGCTTTTTCATGTTGTCAGACGTCTTCGCCGTTTTTGAGATGCCAGGTTTTAAATTGCGGCAATGATGCAGATACTAGACACAATGCGTCTACAAGACCATTGTAGAGAGCCCTCACAAGCAATGAAGCGCCAGCCAGTTAAGACCAAGGCGTCCAATCATGCCGACTACAATGTGTTCATGGTTAAGATAATGACGTTGTATTCCAATTGGAAACAAATGGTGAGCTTGTGATGTTTGAGGCACGCACAGTTGTTTATACGAATGAGCGCTCAAATTGCAGGGTTGTAGCTTTTGCTGCAATTCAAAGTGCTCACTTGCATTAGGACCAACTGTGGATTTGATGAGACTGCTGTCTGGTCTTGATTTTCATCAATTGTGGTCATTCTGATGAACACCTCGAAATTTTATGTGTGGGACGATTGATTCCAGGATATTCGTCGCGACACTGCGTGTCTATGCCGCACAGCTTTTCTCAGTTAGTCTCATCCTTGTTACAATGTTGTCAATCGACCTTGCTCCGTTGACGGAGACCAAAGCTGAATGTACAAGTACAAGGCTAATAGATACAGGCTGCTAACACTTGCTCGAAAGAGAGTAGCAGGTGTTTGACGGCGAGTTTCGCAGACGGATGTGAGGAGCATGATGCGGCCGACTTGATTTCTGTGAATGGTATTCAGAATTCACCTAAAAGTAGTAAATGAGGTTCGCGTGTGGTCACGACGCCAAACTTTAATGCCGCCATCAGCCCAAAACTGCCAATTTGCAAGAGAAGTGAGGATACGATCATGGCAAACTCTCCTTCTCAACGAGCGTGTTGCGAGCATACGCCCCTCGCTTGTCGCGAGATTACGTCCCTCGCTTGTCGCGAATTATAGAGAGCGGCTGCGGCAAAAGAGACGGGTTGAAAGAGCCGTCAGAGTGACGCCGTGGCTGTGCTCGATTGAATCCACTGGTTTACGCCTAACAACAAAACGCTTGGAAAAAAGCCATGCACGATATGTTTTTATTGCAATGGTGTGACGAACTCCGCTCTTATGTACATGCATACAGGTTGGAAGAGGTGGACGTATTCAAATACGTGCTTGGGACAAGCTCATCAAGCTTGTGCGATGATATATTTACGTCGTTGCCTCCACATTGATGTGCAATGCAAAGGTTGTTGAAACACAAGAAGCTACACTATATCGCTCGGTCGCCCTAGTTCGCCAACTTCTGACGCAAATCTCCCCGAGAAAACTTCGTATGAGGCAAGCTGTTTTTAAAGCACATTGTCATTTCTTGCACGCACGAAGCGGTAGTCACAGAACAAAGCTTTTCACTTTCGTTCGTAAGCCTTTCGGTGCAATCCGTGACATAATCTGAGCTCCCCAGATAAGGTCTCAGCCGCCTCTTTGGAAATCATTTCGGAATTGGTCTCCTAGCGTGTCTATGCCTGCAAAGCGAAGTGTTTAATCTCCATTAATCTCATCCATGATGCCAGACACGTCCTTCGCTCGCCTCCAAGTTCTTCCCGCTACGTCGTTCTCGAACTTTGCCGTCGGTATCAGGCCGTCTCCCCCTTCGTATCATCTCCCTAGCATCACCATGATGACCCAGAACAAACCCACGGAAAAGTCAAGTACACTGATCACGCAGGACTTGAGATACAAGGCTGCACTGTCCTTCATCCTGTCCTTCGATTCGGAGTCAGACGCCGACGAGCCCAAGAACAGAAAGCGCGACTCCTTCAGCGAACCGACGGTAGCCAAGCGTAGATGCAGCGCCACATCGACATTGATGTCCCCTGCAGCTTCTACAACAGTTTTCAAGCCTGCAATTAAAAAGAGCAGTAAGTTTTGCTCCATTGAGGGTTGTACGAGTCGTGCCAAGCACGCCAAACGCTGCTGGAAGCACGGCGGCTGGGTGCGCTGCAAGATGTCGGACTGCAACAACCGTGCCAAGTCCAAGGGTGTCTGCTGGTCGCATGGAGGAGGCACCGTCTGCTCCTTTGAAAGTTGCGATACCATCGCGGTGTCGAACGGCTTTTGCTGGGCCCATGGAGGCGGCAAGCGTTGCCAGGTGCCCCACTGTTCCAAGCCGGCGTATGAGCGCACGAAGAACTACTGCCAGACGCATTATAAGAAGCTCGATTCCTCGACCGGCTTCAAGACCAACTACATGTAGCAGTTTGCAGTTTATCGTGTCAAGCTTAGCATCATCGGATAGTATATGTTAACCATAAGGAAGCGACGCATGCAGCCTCTTGCTCACTGTAACTCGATGCACCGATGCACCAACTTTTAAGCACGTTGAGCACAAACCGAAAGTTAAGCTAGTGCTGTTGCTGACTCATGAGCTATTGTATGACTAGTCAGCCGACCAGTCTTATTTTTAAGCTCCTAAGCTTAGCAGCAAATAGTGCGTCCAAGGCGTGTCGCTACCTCATACCTACTCCTGAAGCGGCTGCTACCTTACATTAGCTCCGTAGCTCCGTATTCGGTAACTCAAGCAAAAGCACAGTATGTACATATAGCGATCACTGTAATGGGGCGACAAGCTTAGCTCACACATCGTCAAGTAGTGCACCGCTATTGTACAAAACACTCTTGCCACGTACAAACGAAAAGTAGAAAGCTTTGCAAAGCCAAGCGCAACGTCTACAGCAAATTTGCGACGTGTTCTACCTGCTGAGCAACTGTTTTCTTTTCTCGTTATGCGCGCGTCATCTCGTAGGCTATGCAACCATGCAGCACAGCTTCGTCGAGATTGCACAAAAACGGCTGCCAGGTACCTGCAACATTCACCATCCATCTACACCCTAAACAGCAAGGATATGTCTGCGATCGTCGCATTGAAGCGTGAGGGCAATGCGCGTCTTCTTAGGCAAATCATATCGTTTTTTGAACAACTATTACTTGATTTTATTTCTCATTTAATAAATCAGATGTACCGTTATCGTTGCCATCACCTCTACATGAAGCTACAAGTCTCTTGTCTGTAATGCCGACTGCATTTGTCTTTTGAAAACTTTGGCATGCTTTACACTGCCACATGCAACTCGACAACCCGATTGCGACGAATCGTGCTTTAAGTTACGGCTCCAAGAGTTCCTGCAACATGGCGACCAATTTTTCGGCTACACAAAAATTGGAGCCATATTGTGCATGTCTAGACGCAGAACGACCTTTGCATCGGCGCTTAACTCATTGGAGACTGTCGCACCGAAAGCTTATTCCGATGCATATTGTTGCTCACACCGTATGTAACCGACAAATAATACGACCTGATGGGATACTAGAACGGTGCATGGACCATCATCGTCGCTTCGACAAGTAGGTTGCCAAAAAAATAACGGAAGGACGATCTTGAAGCGAACATAGTGCATTAGAGTGGAAAGCCGGTCTGTCAATTAAAGCAATATAAGGAGAGGTTTACTACTGCAGAAAATGAGGGGGGGGGGGGGTGCTATCGTCCTCCCTGTGCAAGAGAAGTCTTGCATTATCAAGACGCTGAGTCTACCATTGCATGATTAGAGTAGGACTCGAAAGCTGCAGGAAACACTGGGCCCAGGTTCCCATAGCAGTGTTTGAAGCAAGGTATTGCAGTTCTAGCAATAGATGAGTGTACACTCTACTAAATTACGCGTACCTTATGTCATATTAAAGGCGGTGAGCGGGCCGCACGCAAGACGAAACTACGTACTTGTAGGCTACAAGATCCATCCGATGCTACAACTTGTAGCATCGGGTGGATCACAACGCCTGCTTGCTTGTATGCGCAACATTCGGTGCTAAACGTTTTTATGATGCGACTGCCAGCTGCTCTGACTTTTCTTGCCAACCTGGCCGTAAACTGCGTCATGACGACAGCAACAGGCAATACTCTACCACCTCCACTGCCGGATGGCGATGCAGAGAAGCGGCTGGGTGCTTGTGCGACGAGATCAATATATTTTTGGGGTGACAGGAACTAATGCGACGAGCGAGATTGCTAGCAGTAAGATGCTTGTACTAACCGCGGCGGATGAGCGCGACAAACAAGCGTTGGCACATTCGCCTATACCCTGAACACCCAAAGCAACGTCATCACGCTAGTTGGAGGTCATCACGAAAAATCATTGCCGGTCAATGGTATCTCCAGTCTCGCGGTTCGCAACTAACTCAGCCATGCAGCAGCAACAGGTTCCCAAAACCTTTTGGCATTTCGCCATATCACAGCGACGTCAGGAGCAAGGCCACTCTTTCCACACCCTTTCGTCGTCCGATGCGTAATCCAAGACGGATCGAAGCAAACGTGAGTAAACGCGCATTTAGTCATGACGTCAAACCAAAGCGTTTGGTATTGCCTTTAACTTCGGATGCTCCGGTGCCAGTCCAGAACGGAGTGGGTCTGCATCGCTGAGGAGTGTACTGCCAAACACACTAAGCGCTGCTGGAAGCAAGGCGACTGTAAGATGTCAGGCTGTAACAACCGAGCCGAAGTTGAGAGCGTCTGCTGAGGTGGCACCGTGTTCGACTTCGAGAACTGCGATACCATTGCGCTGTCGAATGGTTTTTGCTGGGCTCATGGATATGGTAAGCGCTGCCAGGTGCCTATATGCTCCAAGTCGGCGTATGAACGTACACAAAATTACTGCCAAACGTGTTAGAAGGTGATGAGTTGTACTCTGCACGGTATAACGGTGCTCATAAAACTTAGGAAAAGTTCACGCTGCATGCTTTCATCCAATTTGCGAGACAACACTATGGTGGTAAACAGTTAAGCGAAGGCCTAGCTGCTCAAGAAGGACAAGAAGACAATTGAGAGTAGATCGCATAGGCGAAGGTTTATCTACTCTCTCGGCATTTGCCTCCTACGCAGCAAGCTCTATCTTTACAAACAACTGTGCTTATCTTAACATCAGCGGGCATCGCTTGGCGACCTCACCCCGTTTGCACCATACATTAGGTTGCAATCGACCGGGGCTTTACAAGACGCATCAACGAGAAGCTGCGTAGAACGGAAGCTACCTTAGGAGTTATTGCTAGAAAAAATACGCTGGTCACGTTTAAAGTTCATTCGATCGGTCATTAAAAATGAGAAAGCTTTTAAGTAGTCAAATGATCGAAACAGCCGCATGTTATGGTTGTTGGGTATACGTACGTATAGCAATTAAAACCCTATGACTTTCTATCTATCATGCAGCACCAAAATAAATGACATACAGACAGAATGCCACCAAAAGTCGAGTCGAGAAAAAAACTCATTTAAGCGACTTCATTGGTTTTGTGAATAGATGTATTGCGTTACAATCCATTCTGTTCGAGCGTATTGGCAATAATCAGATGATAGAAATTCGGTAAAGCCCAGTTTGTCGTGCTGCAAAGTCTCCGGTATAGTAGTACAGTCAGTCGATGGTCTCAAGCTATAAAATACGATAAGTTGGTGCTGCCCGTCTCAGAAAAATCGTAACATTGTACAAAGAACATGTGATTAGGTAAGTCACGCTGGTGTCTGGCAACGTGATTAACCTAATCACAGGTTCTAGATAAGTCCCTTGCCGACGTATCTCTCCTTGACCATGCCTAACTCGTACGTGGCCACCTCGACGTGAAAAGGGTTACTTCATTTAATATGGTTGAAGATAACCAAGCTCAACCGCACAAGCGGCGAGTCATCCTACTAAATGGCTTAAGCTATTGGCAACACAACAATATCTAGCCCCCTTGTAGCCGCTGTAATGTGTACTTTCACTCATAAAAAGGGGTTCACAACGCTAGTTATAGACAATGATCCCTCAAAAATTGCAGACAGCCATGATGTAGCCAAGATTTTTGCACTGAGACAGCAACCAACTAATCAATTGCTATTATCGTGAGCACTTATGAGAAGCACCGTTACTTGTTCATACAGGAAAACACAGGGTGTGTACCATCAGACACACAGTAATTAATAACACACTCGAATCTTTCTTGCGATAGCCAACTTGCTGAGAATTTGGCACTTTATCGACTAAGCCCTCAGCTCATTCGTGCATTGGCAGCAAGCCTGCCAACCACTTGTTCTCTCTTAGCCTTTTTTCCCTGGGATACTGAATGCCCGTTTGTTGACGTGCCCCTAGCTGGTAGCATACAGAGACGTCGTTTGCTGCGAAGTTTTAGGACAAACGGCCTCAAGTATTACCAACTGCTTCAACTCATTTTGTAACTAGGCATCTAGTTACACGTGAACATTAAGTAATATATATATTTTAATGTAAGGTCTAAAAGTATTTATGATTACATTTGATACCAAGTGTAGACGGGCACTTTTACGAAGTTGCCTCGTGCTACTTAGCACACACCTTCAGCACAAGCGAGGAAGCGGTCACACCGTCTTACCTTCGCGTGTGAGGGTGGTTATGCGGTTGGTCGACTGCTTAAGCAGTCGTACCACCATTTGCCTCTCGCTTAAGCGAGAGTGCAACGAACTTCTAAGACAAGAAGGCACCGACGTCACGCAGAAGTCTTTTCAACTTCTCGTGCGTGGTGCGTTTGTTTAAGTAAATTCAAGACTGAGCTATATTTAATGAATTATAACTAAATATATACTTAACTACTGATTGGCTATATATACATAGATCGGATACGCGACTCTTTAGAAGCGTATCCTGTCGCATGATCTTAAATCTAGATTTAAGATCGCAACTGACGTCCTTCTGAGACGTCGCGATGCCTAGCTTCAACTAGCGTCATCCCTTCTTATGTGAATCCATAAATGGATATCACATTCACGAGTGTGGATCACATTTGTGTATCGCACCCAAGTGACAGGTCAAAAGTAATCATGGATACTTTTAGACCAAACATTAAGTATATTACTTAATGTTTACGTGTAACTAGATACCCTGTTACACCATCCCCCGTTTTAGAACGATGTTTACATTTTATAAAACATCGCCTAAGAGACAGAGAGACTTGCGAGCCGTTATAAACGCGCCGCTTTAGTCTACTCAGCTCTCATGCCACCGAAACGTGGTAAGGCTAATGAGTCGCCTGCAAAGGCGCCCATGCAGTCCAGCACTAAGCGCACGCGCCGCGATTTATCGCAGCCGTCGCAAAGTGCTTCTGGCACTGGGGTGAATCTTCCATCTCACGATAATGTAGATGAATATCCATCTCTCATTGTAGACTACAATGAGACTACACCACTGCCATCACCCCAAAGTGGCGATGAGCATAGTTCGTTGATGGGACATATGTCCCCATCATTTGAGGCACCCGTCCTTGAGGAAGCTTCTATGCTTCCTGCAAGTGTAGGTAAAGCCTCGTCGTCTGCGTTTACGATCGCAGTGAATAATACTGAGCACGCTACTTCGAAAGGAGTAGTCGCGACTCAGTCAGATGTGACTCCTCAAGCTGATGTCTTGACAATCCATAATGGAGAGTCAGACTCAGGTGAGTGTGAGCTTAAAGCTCCACCAAGCACACCTTCGGCCTCACTAGCCCGCCGTCGCGAGGGCGGCTACGTGAGTGGTGGCTTGCCACCAATACCACCTCCATCTGAGTGGATGAACTCGGATGGGTCTAGTGCATCGCTTTTGCAGCGTGCAACTATTGACGCTCATAAATTTTATAGCGTCTTTCTCGTGTGGAAAAAGCAGGGCAAAGCACTTGGTCGTGCTTTCCCAATTCCAGTCGTGCTGCGTTCTAACGAAACAGCCGACGACTATGAAGCTGAACTTCGGCGCCGTGTTACCTTGCATGAAGATGCAACGAAACAACGGTCGCAGCGAATCAGCTTCGCCATGAAGAGTGCGCATGAAATTATGGGTGGTAAGCGACCCCCAATTAATTCTCGCCACGCTTCTTCTGCTAGTCCTTCCGGACCTAGCAGAAAGAAGACAGCTGGTGCTGCTTCACATAAGCAGCCACCAGCCCAGGCACGTCGACGCGCAAAGCGTCCACAGGCTCCCATGAGTCAAAGCTCGTTGGGTAACCCTTCCACTGGACAAGGATTTGGAGCGTTCGCTTCACAAACCGGTGGGCCAACAGCCTTCCAACAAGGAAGCGCGTATTCCCTTCCGTGTCCACCAACACAGGTGTTGCCCGATAGGAGTGGCGATTACGCCCACCTACTCGCGGCTGCCTACCCTGCTGCTGTTCAGTCGCAGGCTGAGTCCGCTGCGCTGAAGAGGCAGGTGACAGATCTCGAGAGTCAAGTCTTGCGACCTGGTCTCGGATCTGCGTGATGTGAGGGCGAGAGACCGTCAGGGGTATGACCGCCTGAAGGCCCGTTTGGACATCTTAGAGCGACTGGTGATGAGAGACCCGCGTCAAGCGCGGAGTCCTCCTCGGGGATCGCCGAGTCCTCTATCGCCTCGTTCGTATACGGGAAGCCTCTCGGCTTCCTCGTCGCCTGATCGGCCGCGACGCTCGACTCACAGTCGACGTCACCATCGGTCTCGTTAGACCGATGTGGATATGTGATCTCTTCTGGATCAACATACCGTTTCAGGCGACCCACGTAAAATACGGGGTGCGTCTTCATATACGGTTGGAGGTTAGACTACAGTTTAGGTCTCCAACTTCTTCAACCACTGTAAAGGGCCCAATGAATCGGGGCAATAGCTTAGTAGTACCACCAGGTAGTACATAAATTGCATGTTTAGGTTGGGTAGCAGTACTTAATAGCACTTTGTCCCCCACACTAAAGTGCTCATTGTTTTTGCGACCATGCTGGACTGTATATTGTTTTTGCTTGTCCTGTGCGCTTGCCATCGCGTCACGGACTTTACGTGGGATGGCTAATCGCTCATCCACAAAGCGCTGAGCTTCGCTCACGCTTTTAGCATCCAGATCGCCTATGAAGCCTCCAAGAGGTCGTTCATGGGTCAACGCTGCTGATAACACTATGGTGTCATCGACAAGGAGCACTGGCATTTCTTGCCGTGCCTCCTCTGTGACACCTATAGGTGTCGTGACCACTGCTAAATTAGTAGTGTCACTAGGACAACCTTGGCCCGCTTTGGCATTCGCACCGAGCGAAGTGAGGGGCCCTCCCCCACTAAGACTCGGGCTGCGTACAAACGAGACTGGCGTTCGAGGAGACGGTCCGTTAATGTAAAACGGTGTTTCACTCGTACTGGCGTGAACACTGTTATTAATAGCGAACTCCACGAATGGCAATTGCTTGCTCCATTCTTTAGGAGTCGCTATTGTACGCAACACATCCGCCACGACTCGATTGACCCGTTCTGTTTGGCCATCGGTCTGGGGATGATCAGCGCTTGACATGTGGAGCTTGCTACCCAGCAGCTCAAACACATGTCGCCAAAAACCTGACGTAAAACGCGGATCCCGATCCGATACTATGGATTCGGTCATCCCATGTAGTCGGTACACATGATCCAGAAACAAGAGGGCAGCCTCTTTTCCTGAGATCTTGGTGCTACATGGTGCCAAATGCACCATCTTGCTCAGTCTGTCTACAAATACAACGAGCCCCGTCCTGCTTTTACGGTCAGGCGGTAAGCCAAACATGAAGTCCAAACTGACCGACTTCCAACATTCAGTTGGAATCGACAGTGGCTTCAGTGGCGCACTGTTCAAAAGTGCAGGCTTTATGCCCTGACACTCTTCGCAAGAGCGAATATAGTTGGTCACCCACCGATATAGGTGGGGCCACCAAAATTCCTCTGACACTCGTAAGAATGTCTTTTCACGGCCCAGATGCCCACTAGATGGCGCATCATGGCACTCGTGAAGTTTCATCAGCTTGAGATCTGTGTCATGAGGGACGTAGATTCTCAAGGGATCACAGGGTGACAGCTGATGCCATAACAGGCCATCACTGTAACTAAAGCGATTTAGTTTCGCTTTCAGGTGCGACGGAAGTGTAACCTTTCGTCCACCAAAATGATCCAGCAGCAGGCGACAATGTTCGTCCTGACTGTAACACTCCTTTATATCGGAGGCCATTGACCTCGTCACATGGTAGACCTTCATGGCTGCCAATGTTGACGACTCACCTTGTGCTTTCGAACGAGACACACTATCCTGGTGTCTTGCCTCGAAGTCTGGTCTGCGCGATAACGCGTCAGCCAAGACATTCGACTTACCCGGCTTATATTCAACTTTAAAATTAAATTCAGAGAAGAATGTTAGCCATCTTTCCATTCTCGGCGAGAGGTGCGGTGAATTTATAGCGGTCCGCAGTGATGCGTGATCCGTATAAACCACAAAAGGTTCGGTGCCCAAGAGGTGCACCCGAAACTCTACAAGGGCATACTTAATTGAAAGTAGCTCCTTGTCATGCACAGGGTAATTCAGCTCGGCAGCTTTCAAAAGCCGAGACTGATAAGAAATGACACGGTCAATGCTGTTGTCATCCTTTTGCATGAGCGCGTTGCCGATTGCAAAATTGCTTGCATCGCAGACGACGCTAAAGGGCTTATCCGCGTCTGGCAATGCCAAGACCGGTGCCTCTACAAGAGACTGCTTCACTGAAATGAACGCATCTTCTTGTTCTTTTGACCAAGTCCATTCTGTATCCTTTTTCAAAAGTTCAGACAATGGCTTAGTCTGCTCCGCATAATTCTTTCTGTACTTATGCAAGTAATTAGCGAGCCCAAGGAATTGGCGCAGATCCTTCACATGTCGTGGGACTGGCCATTCCTTTACAGCCTTTACCTTTTCTGGGTCTGCTCGTACACCATGTGCACCTACGATGCAGCCCAGTATCAGGTATCTCGGGGACCCCTATTACGCACTTTTGCAAGTTCACGTATAATTGGGCGTCACCCAGAGTCTGCAACATAGCGTCTAAACGATGCTTGTGCGACTCTATTGCGCTCAGACCGTCCTCCGCCCTACTATGCACGAATACATCGTCAAAGTAATGGGGCGCGTAGGCACGGTGCTGACGCATCACGTGAGCCACCACTCGGCTGAATGTTGCTGGAGCATTTTTCAACCCTTGTGGCATCACAAGCCACTCCCACAGCATACCGCTTGGGGTGCTTACTGCCGTTTTGGCTACATCAGTATCTCTCATGAGAATTAGATAGTAGCCATCCTTCAGATCCAACGCGGAAGAGATAGTTGACTTTCCCATGGAATTCAACAAAACATCTTTCCGCGGGATCGGCGTTTGAGCCGGAATGGTGGCCGTGTTCAGCTTATTATAAGCATGAACCACGCGCCATCCACCTCGTTGCTTTACGCACACAGAAGTTCGGGCTGCAGTGAGGCGACTTGCTCTCACGTACTTGTCCCGCCTTGGCTCGCTTGTCGAAGAACTCATCGATGTAATCGACTTGTTCCTTCGGCAACGGCCATTGCCTGGTCACACAATACTTGGTGCCAGTCTCCAGGTCAATTTCGTGCCTGATGCCCCTATCGGCCGGTAGGCGGCTCGGCACTTCTGCTGAAAACACATCACGGTGTTTCCACAGAACATCATAAAACGGACTGTCCTTCAAGGCATCCCAGCCTTGAGCAGAGAACCGTTTCTTTTTGTCGGTCTCCAAGATGCTCTCGTCCATTGTTGATGAAGAGCAACATTCCACCACGTTCTCTTCCGGAACTGGTGCGACTATCTCGTGGATCTTTCCTTCCTTTAATTCGGACAGGAACAGATCCTATGTCATTTCCGAGAGATTTACTATTGTAATGGGCTACATTACACATATAGTATTAACACAAATAAACAATTACATATGTAGGCAGGTGCTGGGCCCGAATAGCGGGCACAGCGTGGTAATTTATTATTGGTTTATTATTGGGCCTAAAGTCCCCAATATGGACCAATGATAAATCAACCTGAAATTGTGTGGTTCCCGAAAGGCGGGAACACTGTCACTAAAATCTTCGTAATTAGTACGAATTAAAACCAAAATAAAAATCAGAGTTAAATTTACTTGATACCTAATACTTGGGCTTGAGTCTTCCTCGAGCGCGCGTGTAAGCTAGTGACGGTACGTTCTAGCCCTGTTACACCTGGTAGCACTTAGTAGTCCTTCCTATGCCCGAGTTTGGGATGAGCGAATCGTCGTACTTTGACGCTCCAGATTTATTTCTGGAGCACGCGACCTTCCCCCATCTTACTGGTGTTGAGTGGGATGCCCTTAATCGCCTCGCGGCGATATCGGGAGAGGCATTCGTCGCGTCGTTGATGAGATCAGCGACCCCTGACGCGCAACGTTTCGCCATACATGAGTTTATGGCACGCGAGCTCGCCGAATCCAACCGGCGAGGCTTAACTCCCTCGCGCCCTTCACGTAATGAGGCCGTGAAGATGGAAACCTCCTCCTACTCTGGAGAAGGTAAGGACCGGTTATCGCTGAATCGGTGGTTCCGAGAAGTTGATATCGCCATCGCCTCGAGACTTCTTGAGGCTCCCCAGGCGAAGGTCAACTTTCTTCTTTCCCGCCTCACCGGGAAGGCCAAGGAGTGGGCCCTTGGTAAGCTCGTTGTGGACGAGCACGCATTCCCCACCTTGGATACCATCCAGGACGATCTCCGTCTTGCTTTCGAGCCACCGCAAGAGGAGGAACTGGTGCGATCAAGATTCCTGTCGATGCGACAGGGTAAAATGGCGATGCGCGACTACGTACAGATGGCTAGGCATCTGGCGTCGTGTATTATCACGCACCCCATGGACATGTACACGCAGGTGAATGTCTTTGTGGATGGTATGCGTGAGGGCCAGACCCGCTTATCGCTGGAGCGCGCCGAGCCTGACACATTGGAGGAGGCATTTGCCATCGCACTCCGTAAAGACTTTAGGGTCACAAAGGCATATGCCAAACCCTCGGTCGTCACCGTTCCCCGGCCTTCTGGTCCAGAACCTATGGAGATCGACGTTATTGAGTCGTCGGGTGACCGGCGACGTGTCTTTCATCATAAAGGTGACGCTCGCACCGGGCGTCAAATGGTTTGCTTTCGTTGTCGCAAGCCAGGACATCGCGCGGCAGAGTGCCGTGCGCCAGCTCCAATATCGGTGCAAGTAGTGGACGCCCATCATGAGGGTGCTGTACCGGCCGTACGTCCAAAAAACGGTCGGGATCAGTAGGTGCAGGGCACCCTACTAGTTGGAACGGAGGTCCGGGTCCCCCGGTGGCAGCCCAACCTTCCAGTCCTCCTGCGCTACGCGCACGGTTAAATGCCACCACTACGAGTGGTGATTCACGTCTGATTATTGTCAGTTTACATCGCCGGCGTCCGGCGACCTCTGCGAGCACTCCTAGACTCAGGAGCAACAAACAATTTCTTTCGTGAATCTTGTTTGTTGATGCTGCCTCCCAGCATTCACGTCCGTGAGGGACCTGGCCAAGTCGTCGTCAACTTGGCTGACGGGAAACCACACCGCGTATCGCGGCGCGAAGTGTCGTTGCCGTATACGTTTGATGGCTTTCGCATTAATGATGATTTCTTGGTGATCGCAATGAATTATGCATTCGATTGCATACTGGGCATGCCATGGTTGGCACGTTATAAGCCCCAGATCGACTGGTTAGCCAGATCAGTGAGACGTCGACGCAAGTTCGATGTCAGTGAAGTGTTTACCCGTATCTTGGTATCTCCAAGTGACTGGCCGAACGTCACAGTCGTGGATCGTGATTCCACGACGTTGGCGGTGCACAGAGCGAGCGATGGCCCTCTCTGCACTGATTGTGCTGTTATTCGAGACAAAAGTGACAGTGACTCCTCGCTATAGAGCGAAGAGGAGGACGAGGGCGACGCGGTTAATCAGGGGTACCCGCACGTGAACGCAGTGGTTGAATCGGGTTCCCATCTGCATTCGAGCAGGGGATCCTATAAGGGCATTGTGACGACGAGCAAGAGCTCGCCAATGAGTGTGAAGTGGACGGAAAGGAGTTCCCACGTGAGAGCATGATGGTCGAACCGGGGTTCCCGTCATCACCCACTGTGGTCGAACCGAGGTTCTCACATGGGCATATTGTGGTTGAGCAGAGGCTCCCACACGGGTTTACGGCGACCGAGCAGGAGATTTCACATTAAGTGTCGACGGTCGAGTTTGGGGTACTCCCGTCCTGTGTTTCCGGCATCGTGGATGAAGACATCCAGTGCCTAGAGGGGGGTGATGGTTTATCGCCTGACTGCGGTTCGCCAGCTTCGAGTAGTGACTCGAAGCACGATGGGGACAACAGCACCGAGGATTTAGCGTTAGAATGTGTCCACGCTATCGTGTACGTGGAAGGGAGTCCACAAAGGCGCCAATATATCGAGGTCGAGAGTCCTCCTCGTGATGCGTCTTCCGTTACAAGTCTTCCTTAGGGCTTTCCTGGAAGCATTTCCTACGTGACCTTAAGGGAGGTACTGTGGAACAAGTGTGTCTAATCACCAAAAAGGTGGTTACCGTGGAAAACGAGGAGCATATGGCGCGTCCTCGAAGCGCTGAGCCGAAGTCAGCGCGTGAAGAAAGGTTTGCATCACAGTCATGGGAGGCTCTGCGAGAGTCTGGTAACCCCGTCTACGACATTGCTCGTGAGTATGCAGACGTGTTTTCGGACAAGATCCCGCCTGAACTTCCTGCGGGCCGTGGTGCTCGACACGAGATTGATCTCGTGCCAGGGTCGAAGTATTGTGTGACACGGCAGTGGCCGTTGCCTCGAGATCAAGTCGAAGCTATTGACGCATTCTTCGAAGGCCGCCGCAAAGCGGGTCATGTGCGTGAAAGTATCTCACCACATTCGAGTCCAACCTTCTGCTGTGAAGAAGGCTACGGGAGGCTGGCGGATAGTGCATGCGTTCAATAAGTTGAATGATGCCACTATTCCTGCGCAAACGCCTATTCCCAGGAAGGACATGGTGCTGAATTCCATGTCAGGAAGTGTCATCTTCAGTGCCATCGACTTGACCGATGGCTTTTACCAGATTTTGATGCGCCCGAGCGATATCCCACTCACCGCGGTGAGCACCCCGAGTGGCATGTTATGGGAGTGGCTGGTTATGCCACAAGGGTTGAAGAACGCTCCGGCCACTTTCAATCGCATGGTGTCTCAAGTGTTGAGACCTCTTCGGAACTTTGCTTCAAGTTATTTTGACGATATCTTCGTCCATAGTCGCGCCGAGGGCAACCTCAACGATGTCCAAGTTCACCTTCAACACCTGAAGCAAGTGTTTCAAGTTATGCGGGACAACAAGTTGTACGCGAATCTCAAGAAGTGTGTCTTTTGTGCACCGGAGATTCCGGTGTTAGGTTGCTATGTGAGTAAATCGGGAGTTCGAGCTGATCCAGAGAAGGTGTCGTCCATCTGTTCTTGGCCCACGCCCAAGAACCCTACGGAGTTGCGCCAGTGGCTCGGCTTGGCTAATTATTTGCACAAGTATACGAAGGATTATGCTGGTTCTATCCAGCCTTTGTCGTCACTCTTGAAGAAAGACGCCACGTGGTTGTGGCGTCCCGAGCACCAAGCAGCCTTCGAAGCAGTAAAGAAGAGCCTAGCGTCAGCGCCAGTCCTGGTCCTACCAGACGATTCCAAGCCGTTCCACGTGGTTTGCGACGCCAGTGATTTTGCAATCGGTTGTGCCCTCATGCAATTTGATGATGAGGGCCTTGAACGAGTCGTGAGTTACCAGTCGCAACAGATGAAGCCAGCTGAGAAGAACTATCCGGTTCACGACAAGGAGTTATTAGCGATGCGCTATGCACTCATCAAGTTTCGCGTGCATCTCCTTGGTGAACGTACGTTTGCTTTGTACACCGATCATGCATCGCTGCGCACAGCGATGAAGAAAAGCCCACACCTGTCCCAACGGATGGCACGATGGCTCTCATTCTTCTCTGAGTACAACTTCGTCGTGCATTACAAGCCAGGCAAGACCAATATTCTCGCTGACGCCTTGTCACGACGTCCCGACTACGATCCTCGGACTGCTCTGAGTCGCCAGGCTACTGATGACGAGAACGATGATGACCGATGTGCAATGTGTGTATCGCTGAACTTAACTCGGGTTACACCCGAGCCGTGTTTATTTGATGAGATCGTCGCAGCGTACAAGGGCGATTCAGATTACGCAGACATTATCGAGTATCTGCGTGCTCCCAGCGATGCTGCACTGGGAGCATTATCCCGTACCAAGCGCGATCATATTCATCGATACAGTTTAGATGGCGATTTGCTTCTGTATAGCATCGACCAATTCGATTCTCCTCGCACGGTGATTGCCAATGACATGGATTTGCGTGCAAGAATCATTCACGAGTATCACGATGCTCCTGCTGGCGGCCATTTAGGCCGCGAAAAGACTTTCGCGGCTGTGTCTCGAGACTTCTTCTGGCCCCACATGTATAAGTGGGTACGCAACTGGATCCGAACGTGCGAAATATGCCAGCGTGTGAAGCCATCTCCATCGTCACAGGCTCCCTTGAGATCGTTGCCAATTGCAGCAGAGGCCTGGAGATCAGTTTCGATGGACTTTATCTTCGGGCTTGCGCCCGATAGCCAAGCTCGAACGGGCATCCTGGTCTTTGTTGACAGATTCAGCAAGATGACACATCTCGTGCCTGTTCACGCTAAGGTCACCGCGGTAGAGACCGCGGCGCACTTCATCGACGCGGTGTTCCGTCATCATGGCCTTCCAGAAAACATTGTTTCGGACCGTGATCCGCGATTTACGTCCGCATTTTGGACATCACTTTTCGAACTCCTCGGGACAAAACTGCTGATGTCGACGGCAGCCCATCCGGAAACGGATGGGCAGACCGAGCGCGTGAACCGAGTCCTCGAAGATGTTCTTCGGAGTTATGCTACGTCATTTACAAGTTGGAGTGCATTTTTACCACTCGCTGAGTTCGCACTCAACAACGCCGTACACGCGTCAACAGGGTTGACGCCATTTTTTGTGAATTCGGCTCGTCACCCTCGTGTTCCTACTGTCCTGGCCGTGGGGCGACCCACAACACCTAGTGGCTCCACTATGGGGGGGGATAAAGGTGATCAACAAGGATCGAATGCAGCTCACGGTATTTTGAGCGCGAATGCAGTAACCTGATTAAAGGCAAAGACGGCTACTTTGATGCCACCAGACGTGGCGTCCCCATTAGCTCGATGGACTGCGCAGACATTGATTGACCCGTCTTCGGGTAAGCGTTCCCCTACTGCCAACTACGCGCCGATTGAGTCGGCGCGACCAATTGATGACATGGCCGTGTCGGAATTTATACTCCAACGTCAAGCCATCACCCGGTTTGTACGCGACGCACTACAAACTGCTGTAGACCTACAGAAGGAGAACGCTGACAAACATGGAAGAAAGAACATGAGCAAGTTTGAGAAAGGTGACCGTGTATTATTATCTACGGAAGGTTTAAGGGATTCTGCGGTCACTAATCTGGGCGCGAGTAAACTCGCGCCACGCTTCATCGGTCCATTCAAGGTTCTGAAGGCAATTGGCGACGCATATACACTCGACGTCCCCTCTTCACTGCGACTCCACCCGACATTCTATGTCGGGCGGCTGAAGGAATATCGTCCGGCTACGCTTCACGGTTTGGCTCCGACGACGGCTTCAGGGGTTCATAAGTCGAACGGCCTTCCCGTCGTGCTCGACGCGCCGATGACATGGGGCGGGGTCTCGATCCCGTCTGAACCTGACCAAGCATCTGGCGCTCCAGAATCCTTATCCGTTCGAGCAGTTCACGGTTCGACTGCCGTGTCTCACTTGAAGTCTTCTCCGCCTGGGCAGCACGTTCACTGGCAGCCTCAGCCTCCAGCCGAGCATCGGCAGCTATATTCACGGCCTGATCAACATCGTCCTGAGCAACCAGGACGCCAGCTCTACCACCGCGATGAGCCCTCCTCCGCTTGTTGATACGGAGGGACAGGTGCGCTGGATTGTAGACCGCATTGTGGGTCACGAGGACCCTCCACAACCATTACTGCAGTCGGCTCATGAGAAGCGTGCGGTTCCATCCGTGCGTAGGTACCGAGTACGTTGGCTTGGATTCCCTCCCGAGCAGGATACATGGGAACCGCGTTCCTCGCTCCTTCGTGACGTTCCAGATGTGGTTCTGTCGTATGAATCCACGAAGTCGGACTATTCCAAGGCGGGCGAGCACGCGAACGCTCTCGTGACAAACGAGAGCGGTAAGGAGATTCACGTCGTCGGGAACGGGAACGATGACGCGAACGAGAACGATGTCGCGAACGAGAACGATGCCGTGAACGAGAACGATGTCGCGAATGAGAACGACGCCGTGAACGAGAACGTTGCGGTGAATTTATATCACGATTGCGAGGCGAGAATCGCGAAGCAGGAAGGACAAGCGAACGTGTCGCTGCCCTGCGCTGATGATCCCGCGGAGATTGACTCCGCTGTCGCGAGTGGTGCTGCCAGCGAGGCGCACCACGAATAACTGCGCTTCTCCGTTCGCTCAGACTTCGCTCATACTTTTCAATCCAACTTCGTTCGCGATCGCTGAGTGGACACTCAGCGATGTGTCGTCGCCATTCGTCATGAGTTGGGCGTGGAGTCGAGTCACAAGATTGGCATCCTTCATTGACATGGAGACGGTCCTCATTCCAAGCATCCTCACACACTCTTTCGCGTAGCGCGCCGATGGAGTGATAGGCGCGAAGATCCTCTCGATTGGCGAGCCATAATTGGAAGCTGCTACCATCCTCGAGCATCCGATTCCAACGTTGGATGAAGGCACACCAAGAACGTTGTAGAGCTTCATGCTCGATTCCATCAAGAACTTTCCCGCGCAGTTTTCGAAATCGGCGGAAGTAGTCCCGCATCATGTTCAGCGAGTCCGGAGCGTGAGCTCCGGACAAGTCGTACAGCGACCAAGGTATGAGCTGCCGCGCCATGATACTGGTTGATGTATTCCCGCTGATGTATCTTGGACGTTCTGCTGGATTGGGTGTTGGGTCTCCGGACATTGCTTGTTCGTTTGTGGGCGAAGGGTTTTCGACAGTTGAGCACTCACGGTTGGTGAGTGCTGTCATGAGAAGGGGGTGATGTAATGGGCTACATTACACATATAGTATTAACACAAATAAACAATTACATATGTAGGCAGGTGCTGGGCCCGAATAGCGGGCACAGCGTGGTAATTTATTATTGGTTTATTATTGGGCCTAAAGTCCCCAATATGAACCAATGATAAATCAACCTGAAATTGTGTGGTTCCCGAAAGGCGGGAACACTGTACTAAAATCTTCGTAATTAGTACGAATTAAAACCAAAATAAAAATCAGAGTTAAATTTACTTGATACCTAATACTTGGGCTTGAGTCTTCCTCGAGCGCGCGTGTAAGCTAGTGACGGTACGTTCTAGCCTCGTTACAACTATCTTCTCGGCATATGTCAAGACAAGTGGAAGCACCTTAGCTAAGGATGCCTTTGGCATCTTTATTTCGGCGACCTCGAACATCTCGTTCGTAGGTCCGTCCTCTTGTACCGAGACTGATCCAAGGGTCACTCGTTTCGACGTGCCCTTGATCGTCTTGATACGTCTGGCGCTCGTTGTTCGAGTCACCACGACCTTTGACCTGGAAGAAGGTGTCGTTGCTATTTCAGCTAACGCACTCCTTCCAACCGCACCAGGCTCATGGCTCTGTGCCGATTCTTGTGACGCTTGACTTCCTGTCAGCCCACCATCAACTGCCACAGGCTCTCGGCTCTGTGCAGGACTATTGGACGCATGACTACTTGTCAACGTCTTATTCACTACACGCGTCTTTTCGACCTGGGTAGGAATATGTGTCACCTGGCTTTCTGCCAGTGCACTTCCAACTACACCACTCCTTTCGAGCTGGGTAGTTCCTGGTGCCGATTGACATACCGTCATCGCACCCTCGACTGTGTTGGACACAGCATCAACCACATAGGCCTCTCGCAAGAGCACATCCTTTTCGGTGTCCTGCGTAAATTTAGCGACTGTGAGTGTTCGCCATTCAGTTCATAATTGGTGTTCAGCCAACAAAGGCAAGCTGTAGCCGCGAATTTAGGGCAGTCCTTGACCGCGAGCTCGCCCACTCTTACCATTACTGGTGAGGAGCGTCATTGGTCGCAAGATTACACGGATGTGACGTTTAAAGGCGTCCACGAAGTATGGGCAATCTTGCCGCAGGATTAATAAAACTCATGAGTTGTCAGACTCGATATACTGTCAATACTTTACCAGATACTAATTTTGACCATGGCAACGACGTTCCGGAAGCGTCTCTTCGCATGGACTTCAGGTTCCTTTGATCGTCGAGAATCGCCATCGAAGGCCAATATATCGGCGACAGCTTAATCTTAGTTGATATACAAAGTGATGCGACTCGTGGGACTTTGGGTCAGACGCAGAGCACGTTGATCGCGGTGCAGACGAGTCTGTAGGTGATGGACCTCGGTTAAAGGGAGAGCTGGACGTCTTGGTGCAGATGATCCGTCCTGCGGCAAAGCCGACTATCTCGGCTCAAGCACCTCCACATTCACGTAGTTCAGATCCCGATTTTGCTTGAGCATGCCGACGTAGAACACGGGATGTGTACGCAATTTGCGGCATATTAAGCGTATACGCTAGGTCTTTCTTGGCCACGACCGTAAAGGGACCGATAAAGCGCGGGCGCAATTTTGTCGTAAAGACAGCGGATACTACATTGGTAGGTAGATTTTTAGCATTTAATAATACTTGGTCTCCGACCTCATAATCATCAATACAACCTCTGCCTTTCGCATTTGCATATTCCTTTTGTTTATCTTGACTATCAGCCATTGCATCTTGCACATGTCGTAAGACATTTAGTCGCGTTGCGAGAAACGTATTCACATGTTCTTAACAGTATTAGGGCTGACATCAGCAAGCCGATCGGCAACCTCTCCCCCACCAAGCCCTGAACCACTCGGTGGTAGTGTTAACGGAACGCGTGGGTGTGTGAGACCATTCACATAGAACGGAGTGTAGCCGGTAGAGGCGTGCACGGAGTTATTAAGTGCAAATTCAACTACAGGGATCATAGCGCTCAAACGCTTCGGCGTTTCAGCACAAACACAGCGGAGGATATCTTCAAGAACGCGATTTACGCGTTCGGTGTGACCATCGGTCTGCGGATCATCCGCTGTGGACATGTCAGATCGGATGAGTAGCACCTGAAAGACGGACTTCCAATATTTACTCGTAAAACGAGGATCATGATCAGAAACAATTGCCACTGGTAAGCCATGTGGCGAAACACTCGATCGATAAACATCTATGCTCTGCTTTAACCATCGATCGAGTCTGGCACAGCAGCTAAGTGAGTAATTTTGCCTTAATGGTCAATAAAGAACACAATGCACGTGTTGCCTTGCGAAATTTTCGGTATGCTAAACACAAAATCCATACTGATAAACTCATTGGATATAGGCAAGATAGCCAGAGTCTTCATCATATGTAGCCGTGCTTTAAGTCACTGAAACGTTTCAAACATGCGCTCATATGTGCCTACTAATTTGTACAGTTCTAGTTACCAATTACTTTGGAATACGAAGACATAGAACTATTCACGACCCAGTTAACCACCAAGGCGGTCACAGAGGATACGATATTTGAGGTTCTTATCATGAGGGACCACCGTGCGCGATTGGCAACCGCATCTGTACAATAATACAACAGCTCCTGATCGATAGAATATCGATGAAGCCTTGCTTGTAATCATACCGACCATTTATTGTCTGGCTTTTACAAGTTTTCATTGACAAGGGCACGTAGCAAATGTACACAGGGTTCGTCTTTACTATACGCAGCACGAAAAATATCCGTGATCGACGACGCCAACGTCGTAATATGAGCAACCTCATAGTCAGGTCTGCGTGACAACGCATTAGCCGAAGAGTTTTGAGCCCAGTTTGTACTTCACCTCATAGTTATTTCATTATGGAATATAAGCCACTGGGTATATTTCGGCGAGAGATGAAGCGATTGAGTCGCAGTGCGTAAAGACGCATGATTAGTGTAGGTCACCAAAGGATTCGAGCTCAGAGATGAACTCTGAGTTTAATTGAAGTATACCTCATCGCAAGTATCTCTTTGTCATGTACTGGATAGTTCTTCTCTTCAGCGTTCAGCTGGCTATATTCAAAGTTGATCACACTCTCACTTCGCTCATTATCTGTTGTAACAGAACATACTACCAATGGCAAAATTCGACGCATCACAGACGACACTTAATGGACTACTAGAATTTGGCAAAGCCAAAATCAGTGCTTGAAGAAGGCTACCCTCTACCGCTTGAAAAACATCCTCGTGTTCGGCATGTCAACACCATACCACATTGTTTGTTAAAACTTTGGATAATGGCTGAGCCATATCAGCGTAATTCTCGCTGTACTTATGCAAGTAAATGACAAGGCCAAGCCACTTACGCAAGTCCTTCTGGGAATGTAGAACGCGCCACTCAACTATGGCTTTGAACTTTGCAAGATCCGCTCTGATGCTTTCCAATGAAGCACCCTAAAAAGAAAATCTTTTCGGCACCAAAGATGCACTTAGATGCATTATCATATAGCTTATTAGTACGCATGCACTAGAGCACAGCTCGCAAATGAACAATACGGTTATCGGTATCAGACCGCTCATGTTCAGCACGAATATGGACAAAAATGTCACCAAAGTACGTCTGTGCATAATTTCGATGGGGGAGAAACAATTTTTGTCACCAAACGGGTAAACGTAGCCGGAGCATTTAACAGCCTCTGGGGCATCACCAGCCACACCGCTAGAGGTCTAACTACTGTGAGTAAAACTTCGATTGCTAGCATGACGAGTCGATAGTACCCATCGACTTTGTCCAGTGCGCTGTACATGCAACAGCACTACATATTCTTATAAAGAACGCTTTTTCGAGGAATAGGGGTCTTGTGGCCGCACTGAGCTTACCGTAAGCATGAGCAATACGCCACTTACAGAAGGTAGGTGTCGAGTGCGGAAATTTGCTCACACGCGCGATAATTGCTGCGTGCTTTCCACGTCACATTATTCTTTAAGCAAAGGCCACTTTCGTGTTACTCAGTATTTGAAAACGAAGTCATCCTCCCTTAGTATAGAGGTAGAACAGAAGGTGAATCATGATACTCCACGCCCTGATATTCATCTATTTTATAAAATACTTCATATCCTTACTAAAGAAAGTAGGAATCTGAAAGATTTATTAAAATAGATCATTCAATACGTGCCAGAAGTGCCGCCTTTGTATCTTCAATGACAGCAGCAAGGATAAGTTTAATCCAAGGTCAGGGCAAAGGACCACCATATCGGATCGATCACCAGCCTTTAAGGTTACTTGAAATTTATTACAGACATTTCGCCTAGCTTTAAGAGAGCGGTCAACTATGGGAAGCCTTAAGGCCAGCGTCACGATCAACATCACCTGTCGCTCCATCTTTTATATACAGCTGATAGCTGACATCACCACATGATAAACCAGACGCTTTACTTAGGCGCAACGCTATTGTTTATATTGAAGCATTGGACAGTCATATATAATGGCGTAAATGAGTTCATAGACTCCAATGTTAGCGATAGTAGTGTCTAGCAGCGCTCGTTTCAGGGATAATAATTTTAAAATTACTAATAAAATTATTTAACATATTGAAGAAGCTCTTTATCTTTTGAGTGATTCTCGCAGTGATATTAAATCACTATACGCACAAAAACATTGTTGGCCTAAGGTCGAGTCATCGAGGGTTAAATCCAAGTGATGCGCGTGGAGTGGCACCTAAAAATTTACTGAGTATTGTTGGCTGTAATAGCGACTCACTGGATGTCATTAATGACTTCGACTTTCGAAAAAATTAAGTAAAGGTTAATGCACTTGGTAGTGATGTTGGCCGTGAAAGTGACACACGGGATGCCGGTAATGACTTTGGCTCTGGTAGGGCAAGAGGAATCTTCCGACCTTGGGGATGATATAATGTCGTTTTTCTAATAAATACGGTTTCTTCATCAAAACGATAGCGTCGCCAATGGCTGCTGCGAGACGTAGGTATTGTATCTCCAATCGATCATAGCTCGTGGCGTTCCAGACAAGTCATACCGATTATAACGATATAATTGTTACACGGTTCGTTAAGTATCGAATACTTGACGGGCAGATCTTTAATAGGTACATGGTACCTAAGACCTCTCACTTGGGTAAGGCACATCAATGTGACCCACCCTCTTGAATGTGATATCCATGGATGGATTCACATTCAACGAAAATGACTCCCAGTTAAATGTAGGCGTCATGATGACGTCATAGACGAACGTCATCAGCGAGCTTAAATATATTTTATGCAGTCACGTAGGGATACGCTTCTAAAGAGACGCGTATTCGATCTTTACATCTAACCAATCAGTAGTTAGATTTATATTTAGTTAATTTCTATTAAATATAAGTCAGTCTTGAATTTACTAATTACCGTCTACTGCGCACGAGAAGCTGGATAAGCATCTACGTGACGTAAGTGAGACACTAGTTATTATTTCGTTGTGCGGTTCGCTACAAAGCTACCGGAATGGTTGGTACTGCGCTTTAAGCGCCGACCACCACCACCACCACCACCGCACGCGGAGGTAAGAAGATCTAACCGTTTCCTCACGCTGCTTCAAGGTGTGTGCTCGTAGCACGTGGCAGCTTCTTTTGAAGTGCCCGTCTACACCGAAAGTGAGATCATATCTCGAGTCCAAATCTAAGACAGGACATCATTCGAAGCTATCGAACCACAAAAGGTTCACACCAAAGTTTAGAGAAGCTTTAGGAACGGTGACATGCGCGCCAGTCGCTGAGACGAACCGTACTAAAATCACCTCCTTGCGTCTTAAGCGTCTCAGCATATCGCTGACTTCTTAAGGCATCGGACATAGTAACCCGAAGCCCCTGAGTCAATTAAATTGACCATGGCTTATCAAAGCCCTTAACATTGCCGACACAACCGACAAGCCTGGCTTGTAATTACGCTTCGTGAAATCATTCACGAAGTCTGGGTCTAAGCCCTGTTCACCTCTACCTTTTAGAGGTTTTATAGAACTTAGTTCATTTCCAGTAGAGCGCGAGGCGCCCAACCGGAATTCTGCGTTTTTACAGCCTTTTTCCTTTAAAAGGTGACGACTCTGCCGAAGCTAATGCTGCTTTCGCAACAAACAATTGGGGGGAGGTGACCTAATTCGCCATAGGTCAGGCGTGGGAAAAAGATAGAATATACATATTCCAGCGTCGAGGTTGTAGTCAAATCCTTCATCGCATTAAACCAATCGAGCTATCGGGAAAACACAAACAATCACTTAATGCTGTCCAAGAAATAGATGACCAAACGTGTAATGGGGCAATCTCCGACTATACTGATTACAGTATAGTCTACTTTCACTGATTACAGTGAAAGCAGGTGCCTCAATTACCTCTCTTACACAAGAGGCAGAGGAAGCTTTACTTCTAAACGATACGCTTAGAAATAGAGGAAAATAAGAACTGTATTTAATATAGTTAACTATCTAATATAACTAATCTGTTATAACCTATGCTAACTATATTAAACTACAACTATGTATGTTGACAACTTACCCTCCACTCATTGCGCGCGTCCATCGGTCATTGGTCAGCGCATTGGTTGATATGATGGCCCATATCAACCAATGAGAGGGCATCTCCAACTTCAAGGAGATCTAGGAACAATATTATAAGAAAAGATAATATTGTCAAATATAATTAGTTATTATAATATATTTATTGACACTTCATATAAGTGTCAATAATATGTAACGGGCTCACCCCGTTACATCACCCTCTTCTCAACCAACAGTCACATTAGTGACTGTTTAGTGACTATAGGAAAGGAGCGCTTGTTGAGTTTTCTTTCATTCCAACATATGTTATCGCTATGACTAAGTCAATGCGCGTCGCTGCCAAGGCAGCCAAAAAGTCGGCTGCACGCGTGTGTGCAGCCGCTACTGAGGCTTCACATTCTCAGCCAGCAGACACTAATGTATCTGCTGGAAGTCGACATCAGCCTGCAACGCCTGTTGCAGGTTCACGTAGCGCTTCGCCACGTGAAGATGTTGACCAAGAGTTAGTCGTTGACTACTCTGGTGAGTCGGATGACGCATCCGGCTCAAAGCCACCTGGTCACTCCCGGGCTCTCCCCGGGGTGATACCTCGTCGTCTAATGCTACGAAGAGGGATCGTGGTACATTGAGTGAATCAATGTACCGTGAAATGTTCGGGTCGTCTGATGAATCAGACGACTCGCCAAACGAGTCGAAGGATAGTGACTCGGGTGGGGACCGTAAGGGTGATGTCAGTGCTTCTACTGACATCAATGCTCATAGAGTCGGTACTTTTGTTGACACTAATGCTCGTGGTGTCGGTACTTCTGTTGGCATCACGCAGGAGGCTTTAGACCGCAACGTATTGCGTATTGCTCCTGATCGCAAGCCATGGATGCTACCTAAGCATCTGCTTGATCGTTGGTCTGGAAAGACCAACTAACGGTTCCCCATACCGTTGTTTGATGCGTCAAAGCTTCATGGCCTTGACGCCAGTGCGAAGAACTTTCGCACTGAGAACGATTATTACATCGTTGTGTTCCTTGAACATCGATGGTATGGCCACACAAGAAGCGTGAGGCTGACGCGTTCCTCCAATCTTGGAACGCTTTTATCACCAACGTTTTAAACGTTGGGAAAGAGGCTTGGTTTCAAAGACTGTTTGCTAGCCGCAATAAGTTTAAGAAACGAAGTACGCCCGGTGCATGCTATCGTTTGCACCGGTTATCTAGAGAGGCAGGCCTGTTATGCCTCTCTTGGGGCGACCCATGCCCGGGGTGCCTGAGCACCTCGTCAAGAGCGCCTAAGAAGGCGTACCTCCTTACTGAGCCCTGGTGGAGAGCTCGCATCTCTTCTGAAATGCGTGAAGGGATTGCTACTTTGCAATCCCTTTACGAGCGTGCTGGGCTCTCGTTTTCCGATGGTCCTTCACAATCGGGTGTCTTTTGTCGTACTGTTTGACAAGGCCGGGAACGTCGGCCATCAGTTGGGCCCGAGGTTCCCAGCTATCCGCCGAACGCGGATATCCACGCCACCGGACGAGATAAATCGTCCGACGTCCCTTCACCTCGCGGTGCTTTAGTAAGCGTTCCACGAGGAAGCGCTTCCCACCATGGGAGTCCACCAGCGGATGCGGTGGTGGAGGAAAAACTCTGTCCGATTCTTTCATCGGACTTGGCTGCTGAGTTAGACGGGTTTGCCCGTGTAGCTCTTGAGCTCCGTTGTGATTTTTATCACGAACGGGATAAGCGTCGCCGCTTAGAGGACATTGTGCGACAGCTTGGGTTTGACCATGAGAAGTCTCGGGAAAACAATGCTGTCGCACTATTGGAGAATGAACGGCGACTTCATTCTCTAAGTATCGAGCTGGCGACAGCTCTTCAGGAGATCGTCCAATATCATGGGACGATCTCATCTCTACACGACCAGGTATCGAATCTGGTTCGTGACAACAAGAATCTGGAGGGGATTCTTGAGAATAATGGCTATCGTCGTCGTTCGAAGATGCCGCGTACTGAACGTACGGACGAAGACGTCCCACGTAAAGCGTAGGATGCGTACGCATCCTGCGTGGCAACTCGATCGTGTATGCGTTGCCTAGGCGGCGCAATACACGAAACGGGCCGATGTACTTGGGCAACAATTTATTGCTGCCCACGTTAGTCACTACATGTTTAGGTCGGTTTACTGTTGACAGTAAAACTAAATCACCTTCAATAAATGTTTGAGCATTTGCCCTTCCATTATTGTCTGCGTTTCGCTTTTGCTTATCCACCGCTTCTGCGATGGAGTCTTGCACGAAACGGACTACCGCTTCACGAGTCAGCAGGAAATCCTCAGCTGACTCGTTGCTTTTGGCTGCAGTGCATTGTGAGTGCACTGCAGAGATATCGGTTACTAATTCAGCGAAACATTACTGTACTCACTTGTGATACCTCGAACGATGATGGTATCTTCAGCATCGTTATCAGTAAGAGCGTCATCGCTCTTAATTTCTTCCTCTTCACCGAAGTCGAATGGTGCGACTTCGGTTACTTTCGCGTCGACCATAACGTCGTCGCGTGATGAGCAAGAGCCAGATTGGTTCTCGCTCGAGCGAGTCCCCCCCCCTTAAATTAGAGTCACCCTCTACTAAGGTGGGGACACGTGGATGGCGAAGGCCATTCACGTAGAACGGTGTATGCGTCGTGGAAGCATGCACGGAGTTGTTGATGGCGAATTCGACCATCGACAAGAACTCACTCCAACTCGTAAACGAGTGGACGTACCCTCGAAGAATCTCTTCGAGGACGCGATTGGCGCGTTCAGTCTGACCATCAGTTTCTGGATGGTCAGAGTAGACATTGTGAGCCGTGTTCCAAGTGTTTGGAACACGGAACGCCAAAACTCAGCCGTGAACCGGGGGTCCCTATCGGACACAAGTTCACGGGTTAAACCGTGCAATCGAAAGATTGTATCGATAAACACTCGAGCAAAGCCTTCTGCTATGATCGATTCAGGTATAGCAAGAAGATGTACCATCTTGCTGAACCTGTATACAAACACGAGAATACCATTATTCCCGTGAGCGTCTTTGGGAAACCCAAAGACGAAGTCCATTGATACGGACTCCCAGCACTCTGCCGGAACAGGTAGAGGCTGCAATGGTGCACGGAGTGAAGGACTAGGCTTTGCTCGTTGACACACCTCGCAAGCACGCAACGTACTTGCGCACAAACTTATACTGGCGTGGCCAGTTAAAGTCGCGACTGACCGTGAGGTAGATCTTCTCACGGCCGCGATGCCCACTTATTGGTGCATCGTGACATTCAAACATGATCCGTAACCTGAGATCATGTTGTGGCGGTACAACGACACGAGGCGTGTCGTTGTTGACGGCTGTGTAGTACAGTAAGCCGTCCCGCTGGGTGTATCGATCTAGAGAAGATCGATACATGGCAGGCAAGCGTTTCTTAGCTTGCTTGGATGGGTCCTTGAGGTACTCCATCAGGCGTACAAGATCATTATCTTGTGCGCATGCCCTTCTAATGTCGTCGAGTAAGCTCTACGACAAGACGCTGGTACTCAGCGTGGCGACAGTGGTGTTGACATCACTGTCGGATTGCACAGTCGGCTCTAGGTCAGGCCGACGTGAAAGAGCATCGGCGACGACGTTAAGTCGTCCCGGCTTACACTCCACGGAGAAGTTGTACTTTGCGAAGAACGACAACCATCTCGCCATACGTTGCGAGAGGTGTGGTCCATTTACAGCCGTGCGTAGTGACGCATGGTCTGTATATACAATGAACGGTCTATCTCCTAAGAGATAGACGCGAAACTTAGCCAGTGCATACTTCATGGCAAGGACTTCCTTGTCATGCACCGGGTAGTTGCGCTAAGCCGGTTGCAGCTGACGCGATTGATAGCAGACGATACGCTCTGCGCCGTCTGTATCATATTGCATCAGTGCGCAGCCGATTGCAAAATCGTGGCGTCACAGACCACATGAAATGGTCTGTCTTGATCGGCAATCGCCAATACTGGCGATTGCATCAAGCTTTGCTTGATACGTTCAAAGGAAAGCTGAAAGTCAGCGTTCCAATTCCACTTTACACTTTTCTTGAGTAAACAAGAAAGATGTAGTGTCATTTCGGCGTAATTGCGCGAGTACTTGTGCAAGTACGCCGCTAGCCCAAGGAACTTCCTTAGTCCCTTGACATCGACTGGCACTGGCCAGTCGGTGATCGCCTTGATCTTTTCTGGATCAGGGCGTACGCCGTTCTTTCCGACGATGCACCCAAGAAGTGGTATTTCGCTAGCTGCGAATATACACTTCTTGAGGTTGGCGTACAACTTATGCTCGCGCATAAGTGTAAGAACCTTACGGAAGTGAAGTCTATGGACTTCCACGTCTGTTTTCCCGTCCATAGCTCGACTATGGACGAACACATCATCGAAGTAACTCGGTGCGAATTCGCGCACCGGTCTCAATAGATGTGAAACACATCTATTGAATGTGGCTGGTGCATTACTGAGCCCTTGCGGCATCACCAACCATTCCCAGAGCATACCACTGGGAGTGCTCACTGCTGTGTACGGGATGTCCCGTTCACGCATTAGGATCTGATAGAAACCATCCATCAGATCCATGGACGAAAAGATGGTACTCTTAGACATACCATCTATGATTACGTCCTTTCTCGGTATCGGCGTTTGCGCCGGTATCGTTGCAGCGTTCAACTTATTGAACGCGTGCACTATCCGCCACCCTCCTGTGGCCTTGCGCACACAGAAGGTCGGAGAGCTGTGAGGTGAAGTTGACTCCCTCACATGGCCCGCTGCTAGCCGATCGGCAAAGAACTTGTCGATCGCCTCGGCCTGTTCCCGAGGCAGTGGCCACTGCTTCATGACACAATATTTTGTGCCAGGAACAAGGTCGATCTCGTGTCGAGTACCTTTATCCTTAGGTAACTCGCACGGAACGGATTCAGGGAATACATCCTTGAATTCGACCAAATCCTTGTACAAAGGATTTGACTTCAGCGACTCCCAGGATTGCGATGTATATCGCTCAATCCGAGTCTTCTCATCAAGGACACTTTCGTCCATTGATGAGCTGCTGAGAACCCGTTCGTTCTCGGCAAAAACTGTTGCTGACCGAATGTCAGTCATGTACTCGTCTTCTGCGACGAGCACACAGATCTGCTTGACTTTGCCACTACGCAGATCACTCAAGAACCTTTTAGGTTCTAGCGTAGGCAACTGAGTTATCTCCGAAGTTAACTTCGGAGGCGCGATCAGATCAAGCGTATAAGCGCCTACGTTTGATCCGTCATTAACCAAGACGTTCAACGTCTCGATTACTTCCTGGGGAATTATTCCCTCAGGGCACTTGGGACTTATTCCCTCAGTGATTATCTCCTGGGGACTTATTCCCGCAGGCTCGATGGAACAAGTTCCATCGACTTCCTCTAGCTGTGGTGACGCAACCACAGCGAGATCCTTTACGATCAACTCTCCAGTTGATCTAGGATTACCGTGTTGCCGCTTCTGGGCAACCGGTTTACTCTTCGGTGACTGCTGCCCTCTAGGCGAGCATTCATGTCCCTGTCCACTCGACTTATTCGAGTGTTAGACCTTCGGCGCTGCCTGCGCTTGTGCACAGCCACCGGCAGCTTGCTCCACAGCGTGACTGTCTGTCACGCTGAGTTCTTGTGCAGTCGTACTAACGACCGAACCACAAGTGAGGCCATCACACTCACTCGTAGTACATTCACACGCTTGTGAACGCTTAAGATGTACATCAGAATGTCATCCGATGAACAAGCGACAGGCATCTTTACGGTTCGGTGCTGCCAGCTGACCCATGGCTCGTACCTTCTGGGCCACGGTAATCCTAGGATGACATCAAAATTGTCATCCAAATCAAGTACGATGAAATCATCATCGTAATTTCTGCCTTCAAGCGTGTAGTGAATTCCCACTACACGCTTCTTTACTGTTACGGATGCGCCAGTTGCAAGGCGCACCGTCATCCTCGTTGGAGGGGTCTCGCGCTCAACATATTTGAGCCTACGATCATCTAGCGATTGGCGTCGAACAAAGTTGTTCGAAGTCCCACAATCAACTAGGGCGCGAAGTGACATGCTCTTTGTCACTTCGATCTTTAAGGTGATGAGGGATACCTCATCACTGGGAGCGGCAACACACAGTGACTGTGTGTTGGGAGAAACCTTCGTCAAGAGTCCCGCGAACTTCTTGACGTTTCTGGATCATTAGGGCGCTCCGCCCCTACTGACCCCGACCGTTTTTGATGGTCCACCACGTTGTTGCGATTTCGCAGCAACGTGGGACCCACGTCTCTGGCCCTTCTTGGCAGATGATCGATCGTCACTCCCAGTGTTACGAGACACTGGGCGTGGGGCACTACACTCATAAGCGTAGTGGCCCAACTTCTGACAGCGATTGCACTTTTGCAATCGCTTGTACCCTGGAGAGCGAGGTCGCTCGCTCTCTACATAGGAGAGGTCCATTGGTTCTGGACCTCCGCCCTCCTGTCGTCTCGGTGGACGATAGGATCCCGAGTGGACGTGAGCCTGCTGTAGGCTAAAGTCCTCCTGTTCCGCTGCAGAGATCGCTTGATCCAGCAATTCTAGCTCCAAGCGGAACAGGTGGGTCTTGACAGGATCATCTGTCAGACCCTTGATGAACACAGTAACCTGCGTGTGTTCATCGATTGGGTTCAGTACGATACAACTAACGAGGTATCGCACGTGTTGGGCGTAAGCGTGTATATCACGCTTACCCTGTTTCAAATCCAGGAGCTCAGCCCGAGCCCTGAATTCGGCGCGAGGCGGTTCAAACGTATGTTTGAGCCGCGCCTTGAAGACATTATACGTTTGGAAAACGTATGGGTCATGCAGTTTGAGCCCTAAGGCCCAAGCTTTGGCACGTCCTGCCAAGTTCGACATGGAGAACTTGACCTTCATCGCATCGTCAACAATACGACGAGCCTCAATGGCATCGTCGAGCTCGACGAACCATCTCAACAAGGAGTCGCTTTCGACTGCCTTGTACTTGGAGACATCAATCTTCAAGGACTCGGGTCGACGTGTATACGTCGACCCGGCAGCAGCAGCACTAGCCTGCTATTGTATCAACAGTTCAGACTGTTGAGCACCATGCTGCATCAAAAAGTCAGCTTGTTGAGCGCCTTGTTCTCTCAACAGGTCAACCTGTTGAGAACCTTGCTCCTGTAGAAAGGTGAGTTTCCTTACAACTTCGTCAAGTTCATGTTGTATGAACTTGGCGATGGTTGCATGTTGGTCGTCTCCGCTAAGAGAGAGCAACATGGCACCAACGGCAGGGTTGCCGATGGTTTCAGCCATACGCTGAACCGCATTCCATTCGAGGTCACACAAATGGCGGAAATCATCACGCGTTGCGTGATGACGTTCATCACCCGCTGATTCCATAGCGGATGGTGCGGTGGTCGCTGAACGGACCACGAAGTGCTACCAGGTGTAATGGGGCACCCTCCGACTATACTGATTACAGTATAGTCTACTTTCACTGATTACAGTGAAAGCAGGTGCCTCAATTACCTCTCTTACACAAGAGGCAGAGGAAGCTTTACTTCTAAACGATACGCTTAGAAATAGAGGAAAATAAGAACTGTATTTAATATAGTTAACTATCTAATATAACTAATCTGTTATAACCTATGCTAACTATATTAAACTACAACTATGTATGTTGACAACTTACCCTCCACTCATTGCGCGCGTCCATCGGTCATTGGTCAGCGCGTTGGTTGATATGATGGCCCATATCAACCAATGATAGGGCATCTCCAACTTCAAGGAGATCTAGGAACAATATTATAAGAAAAGATAATATTGTCAAATATAATTAGTTATTATAATATATTTATTGACACTTCATATAAGTGTCAATAATTATGTAACGGCTCACCCCGTTACAAAACGGAAGCTCTATCACCTGAAGAAAACGACGCACTCTTTAGTATAAGCGACTCATTCATTATAGAAGCGGTGCACATGTCGAGATACTACGTCCACTGTTCGCACCGTTGACTCCACGATGGAAACGAATTGCTCATGCTCGAGACCTCAGAATGTACAAGGAAAGTGATCGGTAGTAACCCGGCAGCTCGCGCAAATTCGGCTACGGTTGGCAAACCATGACGCCGAAGTCGAAAGTGACAAACTACTACCAACCACGTTGATTGTCGGCACGTTTTTATAAAAGCATCCGTCGTGTTCGGACATCAGAGCACTACAAAAGACACCACTCGCCTGCGAGCGTCGTATCTAGGTGACAACCTCGTGGACGAGAAGCTAATGACATTACGTTACAACACTACGTTCTTGCACTTTTAAGTAAAGAAATTTGCGCTACGGCGCTACGAGAGCAAGCGTAATATGCATACAGATCTTCAGCCACCGCACTATCAAGACTATGTAGATCGAGTCCATAGGTATCGCACTGATCGATGATGGCTAGCGCGTTGGCTGCGAACTGCGTTCCAGTTGAAGTCCCAGCTTTTGAAGCTTCAGCAGAAATGAAAGGAGTCAAGTCATCCGTCTCCAGATGTTTGGAGGTCCTCATACTCGGCTTCACGTTTCACGACGGCGAGCTTTTAGGCGGTGACTCCCATCGGAAGGGCTCAAGTGTGTTGACTTTTCCGAACTCCTGCCTCGCCCCACATGAACACATATATACACTATTCGTACTGCGTTTCCTAATCATCCTGTTGCCGTGTTGGTTTCTTTTGCTACAATCATTTCATCCGTGACGTGTCAAGCAACAGATGTCTGTGCGTTTTGTAAAAAACCAACACTGACATTCTTCAAAGCTGCACAGAAAATGAGTCATGTCCATGTCTCCACATGGTACGGATTGTCTCCACATGGTACGGATTGTCTCCACATTTTACTTGCCGGGCGATCGACCCAAGCTATAGTTTTCGTTGCTCCACGTCCTCTGTTAAGGTATAACACTGCACCTCGTTGCCGCCACATTCCGTGGCACCCAAGACGACTTTTGCCTTCTATATGTGTGTCGTCTACCTCTGCAAAAAGTGATTTACCTTTTCAAACAAGTGTGTAGTGTAAAAATCGTAAGCACTCTAAGCTCGGGCTGACGGCAATTGTCCACACACAAGTCGTATGTCGCGACTCCAAAGTCGTCTCATTGTGAGCCACTGGAATACCGTATTTGTCCATCAGCCACTTGGTCGACACTTCGTTATCAATTGGAAGCTTAACACGGAACAAGACGCGGCTAGAACCGACATCGCGTGTTGAGGTAGACTGCTTAAACACAAAGCGACTGGTTGCTGCTTCTATTAAAGACGACCAAAGACTTTGCAGAGAAGATTCGGGTATCATTGGCTGTGAAGAAACTTGTATAACAAGTTGCAGTGGTAGACTAAGCACATTGGAATCGTCTTCAGCCACTTTGCAATAAGTTTAGAAATGAGTTGCGTAAAGTGACATCGGAGCGAACTTTTCTGCATACATTCTATAGAGCTTACGAGCCAAGAGCATACACATTGAGATCTCGGTGTCACAATTTTAATTGGATAAGAAATATATATACACCCAATGAATTGTCAGGCCATGAATCGCAATGAATTGCCAGGCGAAGCGGTTCGACTCAGGAAGGTCCGGGGTTGCAATGGCGACGGCACGATTGTCTCGGATTGGTTATAATCCATGTGATCCTTACTAAGTACGACGGTCATGCAGCTGCCAAATTTTTACACTCGCGTTCGCGACGACCATCACTCTCGCTTTATCTTGCTTTCACAATACTCGAAGATGCATTCGCCCCATCGCTTTGTCTAATCGTGGCCCACCCGCATCCCCTTACTGACGCCAGTATCCGATTTCCAAGCTCAAGCTCAAGTGTCAACTCTATCTCCCTCTTTGTTTCCGTTACCATGGACCGCGACTCTCTTGTGTTCCTAGCCAAGCTAGCCGAACAGGCTGAACGATATGATGAGATGGTGGACCACATGAAGGCCGTGGCCAACAACCACAATGTGGAACTCACGGTCGAAGAGCGTAACCTGTTGTCGGTCGCGTATAAGAACGTAATTGGTTCACGTCGTGCCTCGTGGCGTGTGATCTCATCTATTGAGAACAAGGGCGATTCTGAACGCAGTGAACACATCAAGGCCTACCGTCAAAAGATTGAAGGCGAGCTCGTGGATATTTGCAATGACATCCTAACGATCATCGAGAACAATCTGATTCCGAACTCAAGCAGTGAAGAAGGCAAGGTCTTTTACTACAAGATGAAGGGTGACTACCACCGTTACTTGGCCGAGTTCCAGGTCGATGACGAACGTAAGGAGTCTTCGGACAAGGCTCTGGAGAGTTACAAGCAGGCTTCGACCATTGCTATGGCGGAACTTCCGCCGACGCACCCGATCCGATTGGGTTTGGCGTTGAATTTCTCGGTGTTCTACTATGAGATTTTGAACTCGCCTGACCGTGCGTGCAACTTGGCCAAGCAGGCCTTTGACGATGCTATTGCTGAGCTTGACACACTCTCGGAGGAGAGCTACAAGGATAGCACTTTGATCATGCAGCTGCTGCGTGACAACTTGACACTCTGGACCTCAGATCAGGAACCTGACAATGCTGATGCCAACCAGGGAGACATGAATGTGCAGGACGTGGAGTAAGTTTGCAACAGTAGTACAGACAAGTCTTAGGCGAGCTAGCTCAGCTGGTATTAGTGATGGTGAGAAGTGGTCGAAGGAGATGCGGCTGTAGTGGAGGACGACGAGGAGGCGAGGCCGCAGCTCTTGATGTTTTGTTGGCCTCCTTCTTATCGAACCTCGAGTAACGCTATGACCGCCAGCCATTCTTCTGTTACGGAAGTAGCTATCTAGTGCTTAATATTGGTAGATAGAAACCCTCTTGAGAATCTTAACGAAGAATTGTCTTTCCTGTTTGTAAGCTATTCATTCATGAGAAACTTATTGGTATGATGATACAGTTTCTCAGTATGCTGGATATTTATCTTGGCGGGAGATTTTTAAGATACTGAGACACGCAGGATAATTGGATTGGTTAAAATCATTCTCGAGAAGACGTGTTGCAAGTTAAAGGTGCTTCGATTGAAGCCATCTTTTTTTCTGGTGAAATTTAGCGTCTAATTCGTTTCCTTGGCTTTAAGAACTTCTCGGTATAAAGATTGAGACCAACAGACAAGGTGGCGATTGACTGTTTGATGTGGATGATGATGGGAATGACGATAGTAAGGGTTCAACTATCAACGTCACAAAACTTCAGTCAAATTTGAGTTGCTCGTGGGTCTGTCAGAAAAGCTTGTAATTGCTATTTGTCATCTAGTACCATATCATACGGGGCATTACGAATACACCAATTCTACACAATTACGATAAATAGCATAAGACATGTCTGGTCCACCCGTACAATCATGCTTTATCTAACTTGCAGCTGTACATGTGTCTCTGCACACTAAAATCAGCTTTATTTCATTAGTCGTTAACAACGGCTGTCACAATAATAATCACCCGCTCTTAGTCCGATGTTAAAACTTCACTCAGACGAATGTGCACTTCCATATGAATCGATGTTGTCTGCACACCTTTTTACATGATGTCTGTCCTGAAGCTGCAAAAAGGTAGATATATTGTCTGCGCTGGCACAAAAGATCGGCTTCCTGTAACGGGGTTACACGACGGTTGTAACATCATTCCGAATGTTTACGGTTAAAGTCCCTTTTGTATTGCATATAATGCATTATTATACTTCTCTTTAGAGAGGTATTAAGTGTAAGCCTTAAAGATACGGTATTCGGTGATACCGTATCTTATCGATTAGGATTCGATAATCGATAACGCTGTACTAAGTACACAGATGTTTAGAAGATACGTCGTTCAATAGCAAAGTCTGCATATAATAATTACCATTATAGTAATTAATTTAGTGTAGTGTACTTAGAGTAGGACTATTCATAACATCTTAAATCATAAATAAAATCAGTTCTCCTTTTTAGTTTAAGATCGCAAGTCATTCTGACTTGTTCTCTTGTGCACTTCGTGCGTTGGTTCTTTGAACCTTTAAGCTCCTAGCTTGTTCTTGCACTCGGTGCGTTGGTTCTCTGAGCCTTAAGCTTATTGCTTGTAGACTAGAAGCCTCTCCTAGTTCCTTAGAACAGGGTGAATTTGAAGTCTTTAATTTAGTTCCTTAGAACTAAGTGGTTTTAGCCGTAAATTTAGTTAGTTCTCTAAACCCAAGATGCTTTCAGCCTAAAGTCTTCCTCTGGCTAAAGAACTGTGCAGCTCCGCTACACTTCCGACTAGAGTCTTAAGCAGCGACAGCAGCCTCCAATATTTGCTTCATGTCTGGAGCCGCATCCTAGTATTGGAGGAACTTCTGAATAACTTTAGGCAGCTCTGCTGATGTTAGAAGCCATCAAAAGCCCATTTCCTATTAGGTTTAACTTAGCACAGATCTCCCTCCAATAAGTTTTCCTTTGACAAGTTATAACCGTCATTAGGTGATTTCGCGACCACCGAGCTCGGTTAATGATCGCCAAATTATAAGTTAAAATCATCAGAAGCAACTTTAACATTTTGAAAAAGAAAACCTACTAGAAGCACATGTTACGGGTTGTGGGGTGGTAAGTGCGTTGCGAATATCAAGTTAATGGTCGTAACGGACTCTATAAGCAGCTAGTTGACTTTCCTGGGATCCATCAAGCAGCATCAAAAGCAGGTATTACGTAAGAGATTATCTTTATTCGGTTCTGGTGAACAAGTCTGCCACAGGTGCCGCATCACTGATTTTTTTCCACCTCCTCCACGCATCTCAATTTTTTTGTTGCCATTTGCAAGCCATTTCTAAAAAAATGCGCCCGTCATCCAAGCCTTTGTTGTATGTTAATAATAGAAATAAATGTTTGGATGACTTCATGTTAAGCAAAGGGATTTCTTGGCTTTTCCACATAACAAAGGCTGCAGCTAGATACTTGGCAAAGACCAGGGGCTATAGCAAAGGGCTATGCCATCTTGGCAAAGCTTGTGGTATCCATATATTAGCTGGGTACCAAAAATATAATACAGCTTCCGTAGACGGGTACCTTAAAGAAGCTGCACCGAGCACACACCTTAGAGCAGCAGGGAAAATGTGTAAGTTGTAACGGGGCGAGCCCGTTACATAATATTGACACTTATATGAAGTGTCAATAAAAATATTATAATAACTAATTATATTTTGACAATATTACCTTTTCTAATAATATTGTTCCTAGATCTCCTTGAAGTTGGAGATGCCCTCTCATTGGTTGATATGGGCCATCATATCAACCAACGCGCTGACCAATGACCGATGAACGCGCGCAATGAGTGGAGGGCAAGTCGTCAACATACATAGTTGTAGTTTAATATAGTTAGCATAGGTTATAACAGATTAGTTATATTAGATAGTTAACTATATTAAATACAGTTCTTATTTTCCTCTATTTCTAAGCGTATCGTTTAGAAGTAAAGCTTCCTCTGCCTCTTGTGTAAGAGAGGTAATTGAGGCACCTGCTTTCACTGTAATCAGTGAAAGTAGACTATACTGTAATCAGTATAGTCGGAGGGTGCCCCATTTCATTAGTGTTGTTTCCGATCAAGATTGTGAAGACCTGATTACACTCAATCGATTGAATAGGTTGTACTTCCGAGTCAAGTGGATCAAGTAGTCAAAGTGGCTACAATCACCCGATCAGCCTTAAGAAGACGCGGCCAATAAGAAGTTTAACAGGATAAGATTGTGCAGTAAGTGTCTATTGATCGGATAAAGCAAGCACATAATGAAAGAATTATATCTTACATTTAGACATATTTTTATAGAGACATCATCAGATTTAAGTACAAAAGCGAAGGTTTGCGCTCTAATCGCATCCGATTACGAAGTAAAATAATCTGGATTAGTGTTTTTTCTGCCCTGGATCTGTAGACGGGCACTTCTACGAAGTTGCCTCGTACTACGAGCACACACCTTATGCACAAGCGAGGAAGCGGTTATACCGTCTTACCTTCGCGTACGAGGGTGGTTGGGAGGTTGGTCGACTGCTTAAGCAGTCGTACCACCAGTTGCCTCTCGCTTGAGCGAGAGTGCAACGAACTTCTTAACACTAAAGAACCGACGTCACGCAGAAGTCTTTCAACTTCTCGTGCGTGGTGCGTTTGTTTAAGTAAATTCAAGACTGAGCTATATTTAATGAATTATAACTAAATATATACTTAGCTACTGATTGGATATATATATATATATATAGATCGGATACGCGACTCTTTAGAAGCGTATCCTGTCGCATGATCTTAAATCTAGATTTAAGATTGCAACTGACGTCCTTTTGAGACGTCGCGATGCCTAGCTTCAACTAGCGTCATCCCTTCTTATGTGAATCCATAAATGGATATCACATTCACGAGGGTGGATCACATTTGTGTATCGCACCCAAGTGACAGGTCAAAAGTAATCATGGATACTTTTAGACCAAACATTAAGTATATTACTTAATGTTTACGTGTAACTAGATACCCTGTTACACCATCCCCCATGTTAGAACGATGTTTACATTTTGTAAAACATCGCCTAAGAGACAGAGAGACTGACGAGCCGTTATAAACGCGCCGCATTAGTCTACTCAACTCTCATGTCACCGAAACGTGGTAAGGCTGATGGGTCGCCTGCAAAGGCACCCATGCCGTCCAGCACTAAGCGCACGCGCCGCGATTTATCGCAGCCGTCACAAAGTGCTTCAGGCACTGAGGTGAATCTTCCATCTTGGATCAAGAGCCATCTCTCATCGTAGACTACAATGAGACTACTCCATTGCCATCACCCCAAAGTGGAGATGAGCATAGTGCATTGATGGGACATATGTCCCCATCATTTGAGGCACCCGTCCTTGAGGAAGCATCTATGCTACCTACAAGCGAAGGAAAAACCCCGTCGTCTGCGCTTACGACCGCAGCGACTAAGATTGAGCGCGCTACTTCGAAAGGAGTAGTCGCGACTCAGTCAGATGTAACTTCTCAAGCTGATGTCTTGACAATCCATAATGGCGAGTCAGACTCAGCTGAGTGTGAGCTTAAAGCTCCACCAAGTACACCTTAGGCCTCACTAGCCCGCCGTCGCGAGGGCGCCTACGTGAGTGGTGGCTTGCCACCAATGCCACCTCCATCTGAGTGGATGAACTCGGATGGGTCTAGCGCAGCGCTTTTGCAGCGTGCCACTAAAGACGCTCATAGATTCTATAGCGTCATTCCTTTGTGGAAAAAACAGGGCAAAGCACTTGGTCGTGCTTTCCCAATTTCAGTCGTGCTGCGTTCTAACGAAACAGCCGACGACTATGAAGATGAACTTCGGCGCCGTGTTACCTTGCATGTAGGTGCAACGAAACAACGGTCGCAGCGAATCAGCTTCGCCATGAAGCGTGCGCATGAAATTATGGGCGGTAAGCGTCCCCCAATTAATTCTCGCCACGCTTCTTCTGCTAGTCCTTCCGGACCTAGCAGAAAGAAGACAGCTGGTGCTGCTTCACATAAGCAGCCACCAGCCCAGGCACGTCAACGCGCAAAGCGTCCACAGGCTCCCATGAGTCAAAGCTCGTTGGGTAACCCTTCCACTGGACAAGGATTTGGAGCGTTCGCTTCACAAATCGGTGGGCCAACAGCCTTCCAACAAGGAAGCGCGTATTCCCTTCCGTGTCCACCAACACAGGTGTTGCCCGATAGGAGTGGCGATTACGCCCACCTACTCGCGGCTGCCTACCCTGCTGCTGTTCAGTCGCAGGCTGAGTCTGCTGCGCTGAAGAGGCATGTGACAGATCTCGAGAGTCAAGTCTCGCGACCTGATCTCGGATCTGCGTGATGTGAGGGCGAGGGACCGTCAGGGGTATGACCGCCTGAAGGCCCGTTTGGACATCTTAGAGCGACTGGTGATGAGAGACCCGCGTCAAGCGCGGAGTCTTCCTCGATCGCCGAGTCCTCTATCGCCTCGTTCGTATACGGGAAGCCTCTCGGCTTCCTCGTCGCCTGATCGGCCGCGACGCTCGACTCACAGTCGACGTCACCATCGGTCTCGTTAGACCGATGTGGATATGTGATCTCTTGTGGAGCAATATACCGTTTCAGACGACCCACGTAAAATACGGGGTGCGTCTTCATATACGGTGGGAGAGTGAGCCTATAATTTAGGTCTCCAACCTCCTCGACCACCGCAAATGGCCCAACGAATCAGGGCAATAGCTTAGTAGTACCGCCAGGTAGTACCGAGATCGCATTTTTAGGTTGGGTAGCAGTACTTAATAGCACTTTGTCCCCCACACTAAAGTGCTCATTGTTTTTGCGACCATGCTGGACTGTATATTGTTTTTGCTTGTCCTGTGCGCTTGCAATCGCGTCACGTACTTACGTGGGATGGCTAATCGCTCATCCACAAAGCGCTGAGCTTCGCTCACGCTTTTAGAATCCAGCTCGCCGATGACGCCTCCAAGAGGTCGTTCATGGGTCGACGCTGTTGATAACAATATGGTGTCATCGTCAAGGAGCACTGGCATTTCTTGCCGTGCCTCCTACGTGACACCTATAGGTGTCGTGACCACTGCTAAACTAGCAGTGTCACTAGGCCAACCTTGGCCCTTTTTGGCATTCGCACCGAGCGAAGTGAGGGGCCCTCCCCCACTAAGACTCGGGCTGCGTACAAACGAGACTGGCGTTCGAGGATGACGCATTCCGTTAATGTAAAACGGTTTTTCACCCGTACTGGTGTGAACACTGTTATTAATAGCGAACTCCACGAATGGCAATTGCTTGCTTCATTCTTTAGGAGTCGCTATTGTACGCAACACATCCGCCACGACTCAATTGGCCCGTTCTGTTTGGCCATCGGTCTGGGATGATCGGCTTCTGACATGTGGAGCGTGCTACCCAGCAGCTCGAACACATTTCGCCAAAAACCCGACGTAAAACGCGGATCCCGGTCCGATACTATGGACTCGGGCATCCCGTGTAGTCGATACACGTGATCCAGAAACAAGAGGGCAGCCTCTTTTCCGGATATCTTGGTGCTACATGGTGCCAAATGCACCTTCTTGCTCAGTCTGTCTACAAAGACGACGAGCCCCGTCCTGCCTTTACGGTCAGGCGGTAAGCCAAACATGAAGTCCAAACTGACCGACTTCCAACATTCAGTTGGAATCGGCAGTGGCTTCAGTGGCGCACTGTTCAAAGGTGCAGGCTTTATGCGCTGACACTCTTCGCAAGAGCGAATATAGTTGGCCACCCACCGATATAGGTGGGGCCACCAAAATTCCTCTGACACTCGTAAGAATGTCTTTTCACGGCCCAAATGCCCACTAGATGGCGCATCATGGCACTCGTGAAGTATCATCAGCTTGAGATCTGTGTCATGAGGGACATAGATTCTCAAGGGATCACAGGGTGACAGTTGATGCCATAACAGGCCATCACTGTAACCAAAGCGATTTATATTCGCTTTCAGGTGCGACGGAAGGGTAACCTTTCGTCCACCAAATGATCCAGCAGCAGGCGACAATGTTCGTCCTGACTGTAACACTCTTTTATATCGGAGGCCATTGAGCTCGTCACATGGTAGGCCTTCATGGCTGCCAATGTTGACGACTCACCTTGTGCTTTCGAACGAGACACACTATCCTGGTGTCTTGCCTCGAAGTCTGGTCTGCGCGATAACGCGTCAGCCAAGACATTCGACTTACCCGGCTTATATTCAACTTTTAAATTAAATTCAGAGAAGAATGTCAGCCATCTCGCCATTCTCGGCGAGAGGGGCGGTGAATTTATAGCGGTCCGCAGTGATGCGTGATCCGTATAAACCACAAAAGGTTCGGTGCCCAAGAGGTGCACCCGAAACTTCACAAGGGCATACTTAATTGAAAGTAGCTCCTTGTCATGCACAGGGTAATTCAGCTCGGCAGCTTTTAAAAGCCGAGACTGATAAGAAATGACACGGTCAACGCCGTCGTCATCCTTCTGCATGAGCGCGCTGCCGATTGCAAAATTGCTTGCATCGCAGACGACGCTAAAGGGCGTATCCGCGTCTGGCAATGCCAAGACCGGTGCCTCTACAAGAGATTGCTTCACTGAAATGTACGCATCTTCTTGCTCCTTTGACCAAGTCCATTCTGTATCCTTTTTCAAAAGTTCAGACAATGGCTTAGTCTGCTCCGCATAATTCTTTCTGTACTTATGCAAGTAATTAGCGAGCCCAAGGAATTGGCGCAGATCCTTCACATGTCGTGGGACTGGCCATTCCTTTACAGCCTTGACCTTTTCTGGGTCTGCTCGTACACCATGTGCACCTACGATGCAGCCCAGTACCGGTATCTCGGGGACCCCTATTACGCACTTTTGCAAGTTCACGTATAATTGGGCGTCACCCAGAGTCTGCAACACAGCGTCTAAATGGCGCTTGTGCGACTCTATCGCGCTCAGACCGTCCTCCGCCCTACTATGCACGAATACATCGTCAAAGTAATGGGGCGCGTAGGCACGGTGCTGACGCATCACGTGAGCCACCACTCGGTTGAATGTTGCCGGAGCATTTTTCAACCCTTGTGGCATCACAAGCCACTCCCACAGCATACCGCTTGGGGTGCTTACTGCCGTTTTGGCTACATTAGTATCTCTCATGAGAACCTGATAGTAGCCATCCTTCAGATCCAACGCGGAAAAGATAGTTGACTTTCCCATGGAATTCAACAAAACACCTTTCCGCGGGATCGGCGATTGAGCCGGGATGGTGGCCGTGTTTAGCTTATTATAAGCATGAACCACGCGCCATCCACCCTTGGCTTTACGCACACAGAAGGTCGGGCTGCAGTGAGGCGACTTGCTCTCACGTACATGTCCCGCCTTGGCTCGCTTGTCGAAGAACTCATCGATGTAATCGACTTGTTCCTTCGGCAACGGCTATTGCCTGGTCACACAATACTTGGTGCCAGTCTCCAGGTCAATCTCGTGCCTGATGCCCCTATCGGCCGGTAGGCGGCTCGGCACTTCTGCTGGAAACACATCACGGTGTTTCCACAGAACATCATAGAACGGGCTGTCCTTTAAGGCATATCCAGCCTCGAGCAGCGAACCGTTTCTTTTTGTCGGTCTCCAAGACGCTCTCATCCATTGTTGATGAAGAGCAACAGCCCACCACGTTCTCTTCTGGAACTGGTGCGACTATCTCGTGGATCTTTCCTTCCTTTTAGTTAGGACAGTAACAGATCCCACGTCATCTCCGAGAGATTTACTATTTCCTCGGCAGATGCCAAGACAAGTTGGAGCACCTCAGCTGAGGATGCCTCCGGCATCTTGTCTTCGAAGACCTCGAACAACTCGTTCGTAGGTCCGTCCTCTTGGACCGAGACTGAGCCAAGGGTCACTCGTTTCGACGTGCCCTTGATCGTCTTAATACGTCTGGTGCTCGTTGCTTCGGAGTCACCACGACCTTTGACCTGGAAGAAGGTGCCGTTGCTGTTATTAGCTAACGCACTACTTCCAACCGCGCCAGGCTCTTGGCTCTGTGACGGTTCTTGTGGCGCTTGACTTCCTGTACAGCCCACCATCAACTGCCACAGGATCTCGTATCTGTGCCAAACTATTGGACGCATTACGATCTGTCATCGCCCCATTCATTACACCAGTCTTTTCGACCTGGGTAGGAATATGTGTCACCTGGCTTTCCGCCAGTGCACTTCCAACTACTCCAGGCTTCACGAGCTGGGTAGTTCCTGGTGTCGATTGACATACCGTCATCGCACCCTCGACTGTGTTGGACACAGCATCAGCCACATAAGCCTCTCGCAAGAGCACATCCTTTCCGGTGTCTTGCGTAGAGCTGGCGACTGTGCGTGTACGCCAGTCTATCCATGGTTGGTGTTTAGCCAACCAAGGCATGCCTAGGATGAGGTCATACGGACTCTCCATACCTAGCACTGTGAACTTCTCTTTACAGAAAAGTCACTGAAGTTGAAGGCGAATTCAACTTGACTCCCTCCGATTTAACGAGCGAGCCGTTCGCTAAACGAACGATCGCCTCTTTTCGCTTGCCATCCAGGCAAAGCGACTCATAACACGCCGGTCTCCTTTTCAGAGCCGCGAGTTTCACAAAGTTTTGTGATGCACCCGAATCCACGAGAAGAGTCATCACTTGGTCATAGCCTCGTACTCGAGCGCTATAGACCAAAAGGGTTGAGGTCCGACCTTTCGGAACCTCAGGGACTATGCTACCCATTTGTTCGATCACTCTGAACTTAGGGGTAGCTTCAGAGTCCGCGACAGTAGGGCATCCTGCCCCTACTGCGCTCCCGCATTTCCCGACCCATCTTGGGCAGGTGCTGAACCCGTGCGTCGTGCACGCTGGTTTTTCGCACCTCCCTTCGGGTTGGGAGACCTTTTGCTGGCTGCCTTAGCACCAGCAGCTAGTTTGGCATAGCAGCGAGCCATCATATGGCCTCGCTTGCCGCACTTGTAGCAGATCACATCTGCATTGCCTAACTCCATAGGAGTGGCATCAGACCTTTCGGTCGACGGCCTGTAATAGGCTGTCGCCGAGGCGCTGTTGTAGGATTGCTCCTCAACTAAGGCAATGTCAATTGCCTCCTCCATCGTCGCTGACACCTTTCTGAAAAGGGCCTGATGCGATGGGCCATGCCTAAGTCCATTCATGAACGTAGCCACCTTGATACGTTCCGGTATCGGTTTCCCATTAATGGATGCCGACAGCGAACGCATCTCCTGCACAAACTCTTGCAGAGAGCGTTTCGCCTGTCGTGCTCCAAAGAAGCGCGCCATAAGCAACACTTCGTTGTTAGGCGGCTGATACATGGCGCGAATCTTTGTTTTAAATATCGCCGATTATGGAAACGCATCAGCGTTTGCCATCAGCGCAGAGTATGCCCACTCTAACGCTTTGCCACGCAAGTTGGACATGGCATACGACACCATTCTGGTGTCGTCTTCGATGAGCTGCGCCACTCCACATTGCTCCACTGCTAATAGCCAGTGAACAATCGTGTGAGGGCTAGTTCCATCGAACTTCGGAGGGTCCATCCGAATGGGCCTCGGTTGAGTAGGCCGGGCAGAGAGCGTCTCAGCAGTTCTGTTGAGCGCCTCATTACGTGCCTGCTCAAGCCTAAGCTCATCCTGAGTCTTAGTGATGGACTTAGCGGTGGCTTGGCTGTTTACCTCGGACGCGTTTCTACGCTTTCCGAGCACAAACGCCTCAAATTGCTCCAACTGAGCAACATGTTGCTCAGGAGGACAATGCAAGAGATTGACCAGGGCTTGTCCGCCAAGTCCCTGCGCCAAATGCTTGCCAACTCCCTATGATATTGGGAGAGGTGAGGGAAGTCACTCCAGTCCATGTTAAGGACCATCTTAACAACACGCACGCTCAGAGAGACGGGTCGTGGGAAGGACTACTAGTGCTACCAAGTGTAGACGGGCACTTCTACGAAGTTGCCTCGTACTACGAGCACACACCTTATGCACAAGCGAGGAAGCGGTTATACCGTCTTACCTTCGCGTGAGAGGTTGGTTGGGAGGTTGGTCGACTGCTTAAGCAGTCGTACCACCAGTTGCCTCTCGCTTAAGCGAGAGTGCCACGAACTTCTTAACACTAAAGAACCGACGTCACGCAGAAGTCTTTCAACTTCTCGTGCGTGGTGCGTTTGTTTAAGTAAATTCAAGACTGAGCTATATTTAATGAATTATAAATAAATATATACTTAGCTATTGATTGGATATATATATATATAGATCGGATACGCGACTCTTTAGAAGCGTATCCTGTCGCATGATCTTAAATCTAGATTTAAGATTGCAACTGACGTCCTTCTGAGACGTCGCGATGCCTAGCTTCAACTAGCGTCATCCCTTCTCATGTGAATCCATCAATGGATATGACATTCACGAGGGTAAACCACGTTTGTGTATCGCACCCAAGTGACAGGTCAAAAGTAATCATGGATACTTTTAGACCAAACATTAGTATATTACTTAATGTTTACGTGTCACTAGATACCCTGTTACTGGATAGGCTGCGAGATCCGAAGGTCGTGTAGAGCTAGCTCGTTTGGTAATACCAGAATTATTGCAGCTAGATTTCATACATCATTATCGTATGAGTTTCGAGGATGGTCATCAAGGAATCGGTCGGACTTACCAACGAATTAAAATGAATTTTCATTGGCGTGGATTGTATGGAGTGTGCAACGCTATGTAGGAGAATGTGTGAAATATGAAACGGGCAAAGTGAGACCATTTAATCACGGAGGATCACTAGGAAATTTGCAGGCAACCTATCCTTTTCAAATTTTGGATATGGATCATGTCCCGTCGTATTCGCGATCATTCAAAGTAAACACCGAACTATTATTATGGAAAAATTTGATCTTTGGTTTCGTGATCACGAAGGCAAGTTCGTCTAGAACTGCACAAACCGTCGCAGAGAATTACGAAGAGGGTGCACTCCGGAGATTTGATGCAAGCGGGGCAATACGCCACGAGCGAGAGCCAGAATTTATGTCTGATTTCTTCCGAGCTTTTAATAAGATCGCAGTACAGAAACAGCGGCCCACTATTGCATACAGGCCGCAAGCAAATGGAACAGGCGAGATAATGGTTCAAATTCTGACCAGAGCAATTAAGATTTATGTGACGGATGAGAATTAAAAGGATTGGGACGAATACGCAGAGCGATTGACTTTTGCGATTAACACCGCGCAAGATCGTGTCCGTGAAGACAGACTGTTCTATCTGATTCACGGTTGGAGCCTACGATCATTTTTGGAGGCCATCCTGCCGTTATAAAGCACAAAATTACGGGATTGAGATCCACGACGACATTAATATATTATACAACATCATTATCACAGAATACGATCAGTGGGGAATAATTGATTGAAACCTGCGATTCAAGATTGAGCTGATCGCCATAAAAGATCACGATCGATAATAGATAAGTTGCGGATCGCAAGAATCGCTGTATCTGGATCAAGCCAAGGATGGATATGCTCGGAAACTAGCCCACATGTGGCACGGTGTAGCGGAGCTGCACAGCTCTTTAGCCAGAGGAAGACTTTCGGCTGAAAGCCTCTTAGTTCTAGAGAACTAAATAAATTTTGCGGCTAAAAGCCACTTAGTTCAAAGAAACTAAATTAAGTGACTTAAAGTCACCCTGTTCTAAGGAATTAGGAGAGACTTTTAGTCAGCAAGCAATAAGCTTAAGGTTCATGAGAACCAACGCACCAAGTGCAAGAACAAGCTAGGAGCTTAAAGGTTCAAAGAACCAACGCACGAAGTGCACAAGAGAACAAGTCAGAACGACTTGCGATCTTAAACTCAAAAGGAGAACTGATTTTATTTATGCTTTAAGATTTTATGAATAGTCCTACTCTAAGTACACTACACTAGTATTAAGTACTATAATGGTAATTATTTTATGCAGACTTTGCTATTGGACGACGTATCGTCTAAACATCTGTGTATGATGTACTTAATACAGCGTTAGTCGATTTATCGACTCTCAATCGATAAGATACGGTATCACCGAATACCGTATCTTTAACGCTCATACTTAATACCTCTCTAAAGAGAAGTATAATAATGCATTATATGCAATACAAAAGGGAGTTTAACCGTAAACTCTCGAAAAGACGCTACAACCGTCGTGTAACTCCGTTACACCCTCCCCCACGCGACTGACGTTCCCATAGAATGTCACACGACATTTTTCCTCGTAGAGGTAGTGCTTTAGCGAACGCTTAAAACCTCACGGTTTGTTCACGGCACATAACATGACGCCTCCTGGCAGTGAGTCACAGACTCTTCGGGACCTCATTGAAGACGAAACTTGACGAAGCGGTTGATTACGAAAGTGACACCGTCTTTGTGGGACCCGATGGGCCCCCTATAGCCACCATCACGGGTGAAGATGACACTAGTCATTCACCGAATCCGTTCCCTGAACGTGGTGCTGAAGATGCGCTAACAGCGTTACGTGACCCGCCTGACGTATCATCAACGGTAACAGTTACCAACCCACTCGACGAGCAGCAACAGCGGACCATCGACCAAGAGGAAGGCGCCAAGCGCCGGACGAAGAATATGGCGAGGCTTCAGGACCACTGACAGTACAGGTTCAAGCCACCTACGGTGGAAGAACGCCTATATGAAGCATCTGGGCATTCCCTTTCTGGCTGGACCATTGGGCCTGAGGCCATTTCACCTGAGGATGTTGCCACGCGCGCGGCACTTCGACAACGATATCTGGAACCCCACATCACTACACAAAGCCAATAACTTGGCACACCTCAACAGGCAAGTGCGCGGTGCGCCAGTTCCTCCCATAAAGGGTGTTCCCATTCTTCTGTTCGCGGGGGAAGCCGAGGACGAAGAAGACACGGCTTTTAGCCGCTGGGCGCATTATGCGCGACGTTTTGGCAGCATGTGAGCCCTACGGGCAGCAGTGCCGATGTGGCAGATGTTCGACTCGAGCGAAACATGCGTTACGATTACGCTAAATTGAAGGCCCCAGGAAAATTGAAATCCCAACGAACGCATTATGCGTCTGCTACCCAGCATCCCAATGTTTCGGCTACACCTGTAGCCGCGAGTCCACGACAGGCTGAGGCCGCTAACCCGCCCACGCCCACCATTACTGGTGAGAAGCGTCAGCGCCAACAGGCTGAACCTGCGCACGACGTTCAAAAACGTCCACGGAGTATGGGCAGTCCTGCCGCAGGGGAACCCTCGAGCTCCCATGAGTTCCACGACTAGGGATAACCCCGCCACTTTACCAGATACTGGTTTTGACCATGGCGGCGACGCTTCTGCAGTAGACGCTCCACATGGAACTGTAGGTTCCCCTGCGCATCGAGCAAAGCCGAAGGAGGCCGGTGTATCGGCACAAGCTCTTGCCGAGCTTGTTCAAGAGGAGCGGTCCCTCATTGAGGATAGGCAGACGATGAACTCCCGGCTTGAGTCCCTGGAAGAGAGTCGGACCCGAATGCAGGGTCAGCTTGACCTGTTGGCGCAGATGCTTCGTCCCGCGACAATGCCAATGGGCTCGGCGCGAGCGCCTTAACGTTTACTTGGGACGGATCCCGATACGGTTTTGAGCATGCCAACATAGAACACAGGATGTGTACGCAATTTGCGCGGCAAATTAAGCGTATACGCTGTGCCTTTCTTGGAAATGACCTCAAAGGGTCCGATAAAGCGCGGGCGCAACTTCGTCTTAAATACAGCGGATACTACATTGGTAGGTAGATTTTTAGCATTTAATAATACTTGGTCTCCGACCTCATAATCATTAATACAACCTCTGCCTTTCGCATCTGCATATTCCTTTTGTTTATCTTGACTATCAGCCATTGCATCTTGCACATGTCGTAAGACATTTAGTCGCGTTGCGAGAAACGCATTTACCTGTTTCTTAACAGTATTAGGGCTGACATCAGCAAGCCGATCGACAACCTCTCCCCCACCAAGCCCTGAACCACTCGGTGGTAGCGTTAACGGAACGCGTGGGTGTGTGAGACCATTCACATAGAACGGAGTGTAGCCGGTAGAGGCGTGCACGGAATTATTGAGTGCAAACTCGACTACAGGGAGCATAGCGCTCCATCGCTTAGGCGTTTCAGCACAAACGCTGCGGAGGATATCTTCAACAACGCGATTTACGCGTTCGGTATGACCATCGGTCTGCGGATGATCCGCTGTGGACATGTCCAAACGGGTGCCCAGCACCTGGAAGACGGACTTCCAAAATTTACTCGTGAAACGAGGATCACGATCAGAAACAATTGCCACTGGCAAGCCATGTTGGCGAAACACCCGATCGATAAACAGCTCCGCTGTACCCACACCATCGATCGAATCTGGCACAGCCGCTAAGTGAGCCATCTTGCTTAAGCGGTCAACAAAGGCCACAATACCCGTATTGCCACGCGAATCGTTCGGTAGGGCAAATACAAAGTCCATACTAATGGACTCCCAGCACCCAGTGGGAATAGGCAAACTAGCCAGCGGTGCTGCCGAATGGGGTGAGGGTTTCACCCGTTGACACGTTTCACACGTACGCACATATGTGCTCACCCATTTATATAATTTGGACCACCAGTAGCTTTGCCATACTGCCCCATAGGTCTTTTCACGGTCCAAATGACCCCCGATGGCGGTGTCATGTACCTCATAGAGGATTCGATACTTCAGGTCCTCGTCATGAGGACCACAATACGCGGAGGATCCGCTACATCTGTACGATAGTATAACAGCCCCTGATCGATAGAATATCGATGGAGGCTCGCACGTAATCGTGCCGACAATTTAAGGTCCGAGTCTTTAAACGCATCACTGCCAAGAGCATGTAGCAACGCTATACAGTGATCATCTTTAGCATACGCCGTACGAATGAGATCGGTGATAGAAGACGACAACGTCGTCACATGAGCAAGCTCATAGTCAGGTCTGCGTGACAACGCATCAGCCAAAGCATTTTGCTTGCCCGGCTTATATTTCACCTCGAAATTATATTCGGCAAAGAATGACAGCCATCTGGCCATTCTCTGCGAGAGATGCGGCGACTGAGTCGCAGTGCGTAACGACGCATGATCGGTATAGATCACAAAAGGCTTTGAGCCCAGCAGATGAACTCTGAATTTGAACAGGGCATACTTCATCGCAAGTAGCTCTTTGTCATGAACTGGATAGTTCTTCTCTGCAGCTTTCAGCTGGCGAGATTCGTAAGCGACTACACGCTCACGGCCTTCATCATCTCTTTGTAACAGAGCCCTGCCAATGGCAAAATCCGACGCGTCACAGACGACGCTAAACGGTTGGTCAGGATCCGGAAAAGCCAATCAGGACATGTAGAAGGCTCGCCTTCACCGCTTGAAAAGCATCTTCGTGTTCCGCATGCCAACACCATTCCACATCCTTTTTAAGGAGATTGGATAACGGCCGAGCCATATCAACGTGATTCTCGCTGTACTTGTGTAAGTAATTGGCAAGGCCAAGCCATTTACGCAAGTCCTTCTGAGACTGTGGAACAGGCCAATCGACTATGGCTTTAACCTTAGCGGGATCCGCTCTTAGGCCCCGTGTTTCCCAATGAAGCACCCTAGAAAGGGAATCTCTTCGGCCCCGAAGATGCACTTCGATGAATTAGCATAAAGCTTACTAGCGCGCATGCACTCGAGCACAGCTCGTAAATGAATAATATAGTTCTCAATATCTGACCGCCCATGTTCAGCTCGACTATGTACAAAAATGTCATCAAAGTACGTCTGTGCATAGCTTCGATGGTTTCAAAACAATTGCGTCACCAAGCGGTTCAACGTAGCCGGAGCATTCGATAGCCCCTGGGGCATCACTAACCACTCCCAGAGCATACCGCTCGGAGTACTAACAGCAGTAAGCGGAATATCACTAGCTCGCATGAGCAATTGGTAATAACCATCGACTAAGTCGAGCGCACTGTACATGGTACAACCGACCATATTGTTCTGAAGAACATCCTTTCTATGTATTGGCGTCTGTGCAAATATAGTGGCTGAATTGAGCTCATTATAAGCATGAACGATACGCCACTTACCATTCGGTTTCTTAACACAGAAAGTGGGTGTCGAGTGCGGAGATTTACTCTCACGCACCATGCCCGCCGCGTGCTTTGCACGAAAGAACTCGCCAATAACGTCACACTGTATTTTGGGTAAAGGCCACTGCCGTGTTACACAGTATTTGGTTCCGGGAAACAAGTCAATCTCATGATGTACACCCCTATCAGGGGGTAGAACAGACGGTTGATCATAGCACACCACGTCCTGGAAGTCCTTTACCAAAGGATAGTAGGGATCTGAAGGGTTCTTCAGAATAGATGCCCCACTACGTGCACTTAGTGCCGCTTTTGTATCTTCAAGGACTGTCTCATCGACAAGCTAGGATGAGTTCAACTCGAGGTTAGGTCTAATGACCACCATATCGAACAAATCACCAGCCTTCAAGGCTTGATGAAATGTATTCACAGACACTTCGTCTAGCTCTAAGAGAGCATTTAAAGATAGGAGGGCCTCAAGGTCAACCTCACCATCTACATCACCTGTCACTCCGTTGACCAGGGTGTACAACTGGTCACTGACATTACTATGCGATAAAACAGACGCTTTGCGTCTCGCAGCCGCCATCTGGCGACGCTGCCGTCTCATTGACGAGACCGTACTCTTCAAAGTACTTGGGATATTATCATCCCCAAGGTCAACAGACCCCTTGTCATTTACCTGCCCTATGCAAGAGCCGATGTCAGTATTGACACCCAGTGGGTCACTAGTACCAGTGACTTCACTAACAAGGTCATCGACCTTCTACTTGCTCTATACGAGAGCCGATGTCATTACCGACATCCAGTGAGTCACTAGTACCAGTGACCTCACTAACAAGGTCATCGACCTTCACTTGCTCTATACGAGAGCCGATGTCTTTACCGACATCCAGTGTCGTAATATTACCTTGAGTATCACTCAACGGAGTACGTGCCGTTCCACTAAGTGTCATTGAGCTCTGCTCGACACTATTATTATTGACATCGGAGTTTATCAACTCAGACACTCCAATGTCCAGCACACTAACTGAATCAGTTAATGGCTCGCGCCAATAGCACTTTGTTTCCTAGCGAAGGTGGGTTCATGACTCTCCAAAGCTTCGCTAGGAACATTGCTCGTTGCGCCTAAAGTTTTGGATCTCCAATCGATCCACGGCTCATGGCGTTCCAGCCAGGCCATACCGCGAATGAGATCATATCTCGAGTCCGAATCTAGGACAAGACAGCGTTCAACGCTATTGAAGTCTAAGAATTTCACACCTAAGTTCAACGGAACTTGAGGGACGGTGAAATGTACACCGGTCGCGAGACGCACGGTTATACTGTCACCCTCTTGCGCTTCTAGCGCCTCAGCATACAGCTGACTACCTTCAAGGGAACGACGTCGGACATAATTACCTGACGCTCCTGAGTCAATTAAAATTGACCATGGTTTCTCAAAACCCTTAACGGTTGCCGACACAACCAACAAGCCTGGCTTGTAATCTTGTTCCATGGAAGCATCCACAGAACCACCTGGGGCTAAGCCCTGTTTACCTTTACCTCCTAAAGGTTCAACAGAACTTAGTTCCTTCCCAGTAGGGCGACCCGCGCCAACTGAGAGTTGACGTTTTCTCTGCGATGCTCGCCTTTTGGCTAGAAGCAGGGTGTCGGCTCTGCCAATTTGAACTTGCTTTCGCAAGGGACAGCTAGGGCGGAGATGACTAGTGCTTCCGCACATGTAACATCTACGGATGTTACCTTGCTGCTCAGCAGCTTGAAGATCAGCTTCTTCAGCATGGCTGAGGTCCATGGGTTTCGCCCTGTAAAAGGCACCATGGACGACCATAGCAAGCAAATTTAAAATTAATTTAGCGTTAATATTATAATTTAATGAAATAATTATTTAAAAATTAAACGCTATGCTTACTGCCTCTTCGAAAGTCGAAGGCTGGACACGAGAACTTCTCTCCTGGTGACCCAAGTACGAATTCCTTCCATAAAAATGGTTACTCGGACTTCCTCTGCCAGAGGGTCCTGCTGCATAGCAGCAATGAGAGTTCTCAACTCATGGACATATTCCGACAATTCTCTCTTTCCCTGTCGGGTAGCCAAGAAGGGTGAGCGCACACGATAAGCCTGATTAGGCGGTGCAAACACACAAGTTAATTGCTTTTTAAGCATTTCCCATGTGGGGAATGCGGCTTTTACAGCGACATCGCTCGTTAGATCCCACTCTCTATCCCTTCCACCGAGCTTCGAAATGGCCAAGCCAACTCGTAGCTTATCTGATACAAGCATGGCGGCGTCCATTGCCATTTCAACTTCTCGGATCCAGAGGAGAAGATTTTCTCCCTCCTTCCCCTCGAAGGTCTTTACGTTTAAAACGAGTGGACGAGCCTTTGGCTCTGCATCGGGCACAGGTACCGGAATGTACTGTGTAGGCGCAGCTGACGCTGTCTGGTCGTAAAATTGCCCGAGTAGCGTTGATTCATAACGCATAAAGGCCTCAAGGCGAGCATTAAGGACCTCCGGGCCTTAGGCCAAAAAGCCTCGATTTGATCGGGCCCAACGAATGCAGATGATTTATCGAGCGCGAGACGTTGCGCCTCAGAAAGGTGATTTTATTCTCCATCCTCACAGAGGGTCAGCCTTAGAGACTCAGGTGTAGGATTGACTACGAGTGCTACCAAGTGTAGCGGAGCTACACAGCTCTTTAGCCAGAAGAAGACTTTAGGCTGAAAGCCTCTTAGTTCTAGAGAACTAAATAAATTTTGCGGCTAAAAGCCACTTAGTTCTTAGGAATAAATTAAGTGACCTTAAAAGTAACCCTGTTCTATGGAAGTAGGAAAAAGACTTTTAGTCAGTCAAGCAATAAGCTTAAGGCTCAGAGAACCAACGCAAAGAGTGCAAGAACAAGCTAGAAGCTTAGAGGTTCAGAGAACCAACGCACGAAGTGCACAAGAGAACAAGTCAGAACGACTTGTGATCTTAAACTCAAAATGAGAAACTGATTTTGATTTATGATTTAAGATTTTATAAATAGTCCTACTCTAAGTACACTACACTAGATTAACTACTATAACAGTAATTATTATATGCAGACTTTGCTATTGAACGACGCATCTGTGGTGGAGTCGGATTCGCAAGATTGCTGATGCGATCCCAACTCTCCACTGGCGCCCGGACGACCGAATAACGGAGGGGGTACCCCGGTTCCGTGTGTATAGCCTTCCTCACCTTGTGTACCCGTCGGTAGGGCGGGTTGCTCTCTTCTCGGTGGACTTGAGTCGATGTTGAACTTGATTGTGTTAGGGATAGGTGGGGGGGGGGGCGATCGAGTGGAATTCCTCACACGATCGCAGTTGTTCTTGGGGTGCTCTATTTGAGTCGCCCTGATCTCCCTTGAGATCGCCTTGTCCAAAAATGTAGATACTTGATCCGCTTGCCTTCTGACCACTTGAGCCGTCTCGCGATCTTGTATCTGGACTTCTTAGTCCTCTGCGTCCAATCGCAGCTTGAGTTGTTTTGTTGAGAATTCTTGCAATCCCTGGTCAAACAATCCAGGGATATGACTTGCGTAGTATGTAGACTTCCTTGAGACGTCGGGAGGCCAAAGAATCCAGCCCGGAAGAGAAGTCGACACGTGTACTTAGAAGCAAATTGAACTCTGTTAATGTTAACCAATCAAATACCAAAACCTATGATCTTGCATATCTGTAGCTCAGGATCTATTGCCACGTATCGCTCTTTCGGAGAAATCAGATCTTGTAATGTGGTCCACTCCAATATCGCCACGATCTGAATCGCTACCGTGCTCAGATCTAATACCATTTTAGTATCAGATCGCGGTACTAATAATTGTATCGATCTACTATAATTTATCATCTCTAATAATTAGTATCGGATCGCGATACTAATAATTAATTAGTATCGGATCGCGATACTAATAATTAATATCGGATCGCGATACTAAATAATTAGTATCGGATCGCGGTACTAATACTAGTATCGGATCGCATACTAATAATTAGTATCGGATCGCGGTACTAACTAATTGGTATCGGATCGCGGTACTAATAATTAATATCGGATCGCGATACTAATAATTAGCATCGGATCGCGATCCGCCGGATCGCGACTTGTCCTCTTCACCGTTTCTCAGGTCATGTGAGATGGTCCATCTATGTGACATGTCATGCCCACCATTCCAGTCCTCCATAGTGACGTGATCCACACCAGACCGTCTTCCACATACTTGGATGTACCCATCCTCCTTCTTAGCGATCGCGTTCACGCGGATCGCCATCGAGAAATACCGGAGATCGCAATAGCGTAGTTTCTAGGCCATATTTGACCCCACATAGAACTGCAAACTACACCATTCACTGTTTTCCATCCCATTTGACGTCATCTCGAAACCTTTCTGCGACATCGCGACTCATCAATATTGGACATTTCGGACTTAACCGAAGATACGCGATCACACTTTGCCAAATTTACTCCTTCGCTTCGCCACACGCTTCTCCACAGTCGCGATCCACACTTTGCGAAATTCCACTATTCTACATTCACGTATAATCCTTTTAAAATCAATCCATCTAATTTAATCAACCGATACTGGAATCAAGTATAATCCAAACGGTGTCCTATTCCATGATCATTCAAAATTATTCGGAAATGTGATCCATGCCATGTATCTTCACCTTAAGTATGTTTCAATCCATATCATCATCGTTTTCGATACCATTGATCCCTTCTTCATTCGTTTTATTGAACAAACAAATAAACGATCTTGGATCAACGGTGCTTTTCCATTCGATCGTCCATGAATCGAGATCGACTTCATCACACCCAATAAGTCATTTTAGTAAGTGACTTAATGGGGAAAAGGGATCCAACCGTTATGAGAAAGGGATCCAGCCGTTATGAGAAAGGGATCCGACCTTTATGGGAAAGGAATCCGACCGTTATGGGAAAGGACTATCGCCGTTATGAGAAAGGGATCCAACCGTTATAAGAAAGGGATCCGGCCGTTATGGGAAAGGGATATAACCGTTAGAGAGAAAAGTCCCAATAAATCGTCTCCGGATTTATCGAGAAAATTATTGTATGGACTTAGCCAAAATTCTCAAATCGACTTTACCACATATCATTTAAACATCTGTGTATGATGTACTTAATACAGCGTTAGTGATTTATCGACTCTCAATCGATAAGATACGCTATTACCGAATACCGTATCTTAACGCTCATACTTAATACCTCTCTAAAGAGAAGTATAATAATGCATTATATGCAATACAAAGGGGAGTTTAACCGTAAACTCTCGGAAAGACGCTACAACCGTCGTGTAACCCCGTTACACACGGACTGTTTCTTGTGACCGTAAATGTGGTGATCACGATGTACGATAGGAAATTACGGGTAAACTGTATAGGCTGTTTCATAAGTCCATGTATCCAAGTCAAAACAGGTCAAAGTGTTTTCGTAACGGCCTACAAGTTGCTGAATATAGATGAATGGGATCGAACTGATTTCAATGAAGCATGATTGCTTGAAGATAGCTGGGAAGGTGGTTTAGAGGGGGGGGAATTCGAGAGGAAAAGATTGTCGATGTACCATCGGGCCCTAAGTCACGTTATAATCGATTGTACCGTAAATTGTAAGTACACAGGAAAGGTTATGACAATCCGTCTTGGGCAGATGAGGCCGATAAAATCTTTGGTGCTTTAATGGAAATGTTTGATCGCAATCGAGAGAGTGTGAATCTTTTTGAGGTGATGCAGTCACACGATAATGAACGTCGTTAATAATGGCGGTGGGCTATTTAAGGATGTTGAATATGTGTAAGAGTGTTACACATGACGGTAGGATGGGGTATATATGGAGTGAGTATAGTGATCTAAGAATTACGATCGACAGATTTGATCACGTTCGACAGATTTGATTACGATCAACATATTAATTGAATATGATCTGAAGATCAAAGATCGACGAAGAAATAATGTGAGCACGACTTAAAATAGGAAGAAAGAAAAAAATTATGGACGTGATCAACGAAAAGATATGGAAATTATATGGAAAAGATCGCGTCAATGGGTATGATTTAAACGATTAATTACGATCCACATATCAATTAACCAAGCGGGATGGGACGTCAAAAGTGGAATAATCATTGTCCGTTCATCGAGATACTGTATCAACCAAGTCTGGGGACGCGGTCACCGATGGAGGTTGATCGACTGCTGCCAATGACTAATCGTAAATTTTATCAGTTCGATCGGATGACTCTGATGGTGTTGAGTTTCAAATTGGGATGCCGATATCGAAATAGGAGATTGATCACAAGATTCACGGATACACCAGCACTGTATTCCGGTTATCAGCGCAGGGGACGGCTGTGGTGAAGTCGATTTCAGAAATTTGAGTCACGTACATGGCATGGATCACTTTTTGGATAACTATAAGATCGACCAATTGGTCGCCAGAATTATTCGATTATATGATGGGATCGATCTGGTCTTATCGGATATATTAATGGAATGTCTATGACTGTTACGGGCCAGGTAGGGATTACGAATCCATATCAACTTTTGCGCTTGATCATGATCTTATCTGCAATTATAATCGATTACGATCGATCTCACTTTGCGATGATGACACGTTTCGATAGATTAAAACTGCAATCGTAATCGCAATCGTAACTTGTTGCAATCGATCGTACCCGCGATCTTTATCTCGGCCGATATAGTCGACATAGATACAATTACGATCGGATCGACATTGGTACAATTACGATCAGATTGAAATGGATAAGAATACGATCGGATCGGCATGGGTACAATTGCGATCATGATTGACATTTGCAAATTGGTCGACATATTTACCAAGAGTGAGATCGCGGCTGTATTGGAGTGAGTCACACATCAAAAACTAATTTTTATGAAAAGACGACACGTAGCAAAAGATCCAATTACACAGATAGGGAGTATCGTAGATTTAAGGTATTCGATTGGTTAACTCTATAAACAGAATTTCTGCGAATTATAACTACACACGCAGACTTCTCATACGGGTAGGATATTTTTAGCTTCCCGACGATCAAGAGCTCCTGCTACCCTACATACAAGTAATATCCCTGGATTGAATGGCCAGGGATTACAAGACCTCTCACAAACAGACTTTGCCTGCGATTGGACGCTGTATAACGCAAAAGGACAAGGTACGGCTCAAGTGTTCAGAAGGTTAAGTGTATCATGTGGATAATGTATCTACATTTTTGGGCAAGGCGATCTCAAGCAAAACCAGGGTGGCTCATATACATTGCCCCAATTAACCCTCGACCGCGTAGATATTTCTGTGTGGTTGACCCCTTTGTAGTGTGGTAAAGCGATCAGAAGATTTGAAAGGGATCGACAAAGTAAACACTGTTTATTAAAAAATCCCGCTCTTTGATTGGCCAATAAGCCGTGCGAGATGGTTGGAAGAGGGAGCAACAGGATTGAGAAAACAGAAGAGTTCCGATATAAAAGTGTACCGGGTGTGGGCCACACACAACAGTCGCGACCCGAAAACGACGGACGATTCCGGATCGACGGACTAGATAAGATAGACGATTCCGGATCGACGATTTTAAATCCACAATTACAGACTGACGGACTGGATGAGATCAACAATTTTGGATCGACAAATCTGGATCGATGATTCCGGATCGACGAATCCGGATCGCAATTGGTACCCAGTTACATATCAATCCGTATAAATTCGATCCGAGATGTGGATCGTGATTCGTTACCAGGTTCATATTGGTCCGTAACCTCGATCGGAAATGTGGATCGCGTTTCGTAACGGGTACATATCGATCCGTAACCTCGATCCGAAATGCGGATTGACGAGATCACGACCGTATCTGAGGTAAACTACGTAAGAGAGGTGAAACACGTAAGAGACCTGATTTATTTTCAAGAAGACGACACGTGGCAGTAGATCCTGGACTGTAGATAGGCAATATCATAGGTTTTGGTATGTGATTGATTAACATTGAACAAAGTTCAATTAACCTTAAAATACACGTGTCGACTTCTCTTTTTCGGGCAGGATATTTGTCCTTACGACGCGAAAAGTATCGACAACAAATTTGCACTGGATTGTTTTGACCGAGCGAAGAAATATTCTCACAACAACTCAACTGCGATCTTCCGCAGAAATAACAAGTAAGAGCAAGGCAAGCAAGTGCACCACGGATCAAGTGGTCATAAGGTTCTGCTTAAGTGGTCAAAAGATTCTAGCTTCACTTTATAGGATTATTAAGATATATTGGGATGATGAACAAACGAGTACCCGGTCGATCGTGTTAAGATTTTTCACACGATTGCCAAAACCCCCTATCCCTGACGCGATTAGGATCAACATCGACCCAAGTTTACTGAGAATAGTGCAACTCGCCCATCCGACGGTTACACAAGGTGAGGAAGGCCTTGTACACGAAATCTGGGGTACCACCTCCGTTATTCGGTAGTCCGGGCGCCATTGAAGAGTCGGAGTCACATCAGCAATTTTGTGAATTTTGATCCACCACATATATATTTACTTATAAAAAAGAGTGTCAGCGCATCAAGCCTGCACCTTCTAGCAGTACGCCACTGAAGCCACTGCCGATTTCAACTGAATGTTGGAAGTCGGTCAGTTTGGACTTCATGTTTCCGCCTGACTAAAGGCAGGACGGGGCTCGTCGTCTTTGTAGACAGACTGAGCAAGAAGGTGCATTTGGCACCATGTAGCACCAAGATATCCGGAAAAGAGGCTGCCCTCTTGTTTCTGGATCACGTGTATCGACTACACGGGATGCCCGAGTCCATAGTATCGGACCGGGATCCGCGTTTTACGTCGGGTTTTTGGCGACATGTGTTCGAGCTGCTGGGTAGCACGCTCCACATGTCAGAAGCCGATCATCCCAGACCGATGGCCAAACAGAACGGGCCAATTGAGTCGTGGCGGATGTGTTGCGTACAATAGCGACTCCTAAAGAATGAAGCAAGCAATTGCCATTCGTGGAGTTCGCTATTAATAACAGTGTTCACACCATAGTGAAAAACCGTTTTACATTAACGGAATGCGTCATCCTCGAACGCCAGTCTCGTTTGTACGCAGCCCGAGTCTTAGTGGGGGGGGGGTCCCCTCACCTCGCTCGGTGCGAATGCCAAAAAGGGCCAAGGTTGCCCTAGTGACACAGCTAGTTCATAGGTGGTCGCATTACCTATAGTAGTCAATAAGTAGATACGACAAGAAATGCCTGTGCTTCTTGACGGTAACACTATAGTGTTATCAACAGCGTCGATCCATGAACGACCTTTTTAAGATGTCATAGGCGATCTGGATGCTAGAAACGTGGGAGAATCTCAGCGCTTTGTGGATGAGCGATTAGCCATCACACGTAAAGTCCGTGACGCGATGGCAAGCGCACAGGACAAGCTAAAACCAATATGCGACTAACATGGTCGCAAAAACAATAAACACTTTAGTGTGGGGGACAAAGTTCTATTAAGTACTGCTACCCTACCTAAACATGAAATCTCATGTACTACCTGGTGGTACTACTAATCTATTGCCCCGATTCATTAGGCCATTTACAGCGGGTTGAAGAAGTTGGAGACCTAAATTATAGGCTCACTCTCCCACCGTATATGAAGACTCACCCCGTTTTTACGTGGATCGTATGAAGCGGTATGTTGATCCAGAAGAGATCACATATCCACATCGGTCTAACGAGACCGATGGTGACGTCGACTGTGAGTCGAGCGTCGCGGCCGATCAGGCGACGAGGAAGCCTAAAGACTTCCTGTATACGAGGGAGACGAGAGGACTCGGTGATCGAAGAGTAGTCCGCGTTTGACGCGGGTCTCTCATCTCCAGTCGCTCATGCATTTCCAAACGAACCTTCAGGCAGTCGTGCCCCTAATGATCCCCCGAATTTACAGCGCATAGATCTGAAGTCAGTCGAGAGGATTGACTCGAGAGATTATTATCTCCTTGTTCAGCTCAGCAATCTCCGCCTGCGACTAAACGACTACAGGATAGGCAGCCGCGATTAGTTGGGCGTAATCGCCGCTTCTATCGAGTGGCACCTATGAGAATGGGAACACACGCTTTCTTGTTGGAAGGTTTTGGCCCATCGCCATGCGAAGAAAAAGCTTCAGATCTTTGTGCAGTAAAAAGGATACCCGAAGAGCTTCGATTCTTGGGAGATGGTTGACGCGTTGCGCGTCGAAGTGCCTGGGCTGGTGGCTGCTCACGAGCAGAAGCACCAGCAGGCGTCTTTTTTCTATATCCTGATGTACTTGCAGGGGCAGCGTGACGAGAAGGACTAGGGTTTTTTTTACCGCCCAATATTCCCTCGCACGCGTCATAGCAAAGCTGATTCGCTGCGACCGTTGTTTCACTGCATCTACATGCGATGTAACAAGGCGCAGAACCTCTACCTCGTATTTGATGGTTGTTATGTTAGAACGAAACACGACGGGGATAAGTAAAGCACGACCACGTGCTTTGCCCTGCCGTGTCCATGATGGAAAGACGTTAGAAGTTTGTTAGCGTCAATAGTGGTACGCTTCGAGGAGCGTCGCAGTAAAAGCACTCGGGTGGAATTGGTGGAAAGCCACCACTCACGTAGCCGCCCTCGCGACGGTGAACTAGTGAGTCCAGCTTCAAAGTCGCAGAAACCCTGATCTGAGTCTGACTTTCCATTATGAATTGTCAAGACTGCAGACGTAATGTTGACAGAGGCGGACGATTTCGAATCGCCGACCTGCTGTTGAGTCGCGGCTGTTTCGTCTGAAGCAGCGCGCTCAGTTGTGGTCGCTGCGCTCGTTGTCGCAGACGACGAGGCATGACCCTCGCTGTCAGGAAGCATGGAAGCTTCCTGAAGGTTGAGTGCTCCTAGTGATATGGACATATGTCCCATCAATGTACTTTGCTCATCGCCACTTTGGGGTGACGGCAGTGGCTTGTTCTTGATGTAGTTTGCAATAAGAGACAGATCTTTGTCCGCACAATAGTAGTGTGTTCTTCTGACAACCTGACATTAGATGTCGGTGTTTTCACAGACGCACTTAGCGACGGCTGCAAGTTTTCGCGGCGCGTGCGATATGTCTTGGTCTGCATGGGCGCCTTTGCAGGCGACTTATCAGCCTAATCACGTTTCGGTGGCATCGTCTCTTTTTCAATGTTTAACAAAATTGCAAAAGTCGTCTTGAAGAGGGGGATGGTGTAACGGGCTAATAGTTGCACGAGTCCGTTAAGTATATGATACTAAACGGGGAGGTCTAAAAGGGTACGTTTTACCTTAGATTGCCCACTTGGGTGAGGCACATCAATGTGACACACCCTCGTGAATGTGATATCCGTGGATGGATTCACATTCGACGATGATGAACTCAGTTCGGACTAGGCGTCATAGTGACACTTCAGACGGACACCATCTGCGAGGTTAAACATATAAAAGCTCGCACGTAAGGGCACGCATCGAAAGAGACGCGTATCCGACGTTTACATTTAATTAATCAAAAGCTAGAGTTATATTGAGTAATTTTCGATTATCTATAAGTCAGTCTTGAATTTACGACTACGCGCAGGAAGACTGAAAACAGCTTTCGCGACGCAGTTAGATGTTTGTTTTCTTGCGCGGTTTGCTCTCAAGAGGCCGGCAACAGTTGGTTCAGCGCTTTAAGCGGCCAATCAACACCACCACCACCGCACGCGGAGGTAAGACGGTATAACCGTTTTCTCACGCTGCTTGTAGGTGTGTGCTTGCGTAGCACGTGGCAGCTTCTAAGAAGTGACCGTTTACCTAAATGGTTACCCTTTAGTTCGTTGTACCGATTCTAATAGGTGCTTATGCGTCTTGTGCTAATGCGCAGTAGGCCGGGATTTGTGCGCATACGCGTGCTCGTACACATTTGTACAAGCCACGTTAGAAGATTGTAAGAGAGAGGCTGACGAGCCTATTTGACCGTTAGTAGTAGCAGGATGTCTGGTAGATAAAAATGGAAGATTTTGCATGTCGTGACTAACTGACATAACTAGATCAAAGGTTGCGGCCTGGATTGTCAACCAGATTATTTGTCAGCTAGTATTGCGACTTTGACCTTAACTGCCCTTCATCTTGGTAACACACAAATCACCTCTTATTACCGACCAAGTGTCGATTGCACCAGTATCGTAGATTCGGTATTCGGGCTGGTACCTTTCCTTCAATTCTGTTCAAATTGTGTGTACGTAAAATTTTCATTGTACTTCCACCGTCCTACGTTGTGATTCCTGCACTTACGTAAGTTCATTCCAGCTTCTCGCGTTGTTTAGTGGCGTCGTTATCACATCTGGTTCTTGACAATTCTCTCGCACTTGAATCCGTGTGCCCCGTAAACAACAGATTTATTCGTCCTCCACCCTCAATTCCTTGTTCTTGTAGTGGTTTCGCTTAATCCCAGGATTTTTAAGAGCCAAAGCAATTCCTGCCTTTCAGGTTCGCTGGCGCTAAGTATCCTCTTGTTATACGTTTTTAGATGTGTTTACACCTCCGCTCCCACCGCCATTTCCTTTGTAGTTCTACGAAGTTGCCTCGTGCTACTAGCACACACCTTCAGCACAAGCGAGGAAGTGGTTATACCGTCTTACCTTCGCGTGCGAGGGTGGTTAGGATGTTGGTCGACTGCTTACGCAGTCGTACCACCAGTTGTCTTTCGCATAAGCGAGAGTGCAACGAACTTCTAAGACAAGAAGGCACCGAAGCTTCTTCAGCTTCTCGTGCGTGGTGCTTCGGTGTTTAGCAAATTCAAGCTGAGCTATATTTAATGAATTATAACTAAATATATACTTAACTACTGATTGGCATTATATATATATATATATATATAGATCGGATACGCGACTCTTTAGAAGCGTATCCTGTCGCATGATCTTAAATCTAGATTTAAGATCGAAACTGACGTCCTTCTGAGACGTCGCGATGCCTAGCTTCAACTAGCGTCATCCCTTCTCATGTGAATTCATCAATGGATATCACATTCACGAGGGTGGATCACATTTGTGTATCGCATATGGAGGCCATTGAGCTCGTCACATGGTAGGCCTTCATGGCTGCCAATGTTGACGACTTACCTTGTGCTTTCGAACGAGACACACTATCCTGGTGTCTTGCCTCGAAGTCTGGTCTGCGCGATAACGCGTCAGCCAAGACATTCGACTTACCCGGCTTATATTCAACTTTGAAATTAAATTCAGAGAAGAGTGGTAGCCATCTTGCCATTCTCGGCGAGAGGTGTGGTGAATTTATAGCGGTACGCAGTGATGCGTGATCCGTATAAACCACAAAAGGTTTGGTGCCCAAGAGGTGCACCCGAAACTTCACAAGGGCATACTTAATTGAAAATAGCTCCTTGTCATGCACAGGGTAGTTCAGCTCTGCAGCTTTTAAAAGCCGAGACTGATAAGAAATGACACGGTCAACGACGTTGTCATCCTTCTACATGAGCGCGCTGCCGATGGCAAAATTGCTTGCATCGCAGACGACGCTAAAGGGCTTATCCGCGTCTGGCAATGCCAAGACCGGTGCCTCTACAAGAGATTGCTTCACTGAAGTGAACGCATCTTCTTGCTCCTTTGACCAAGTCCATTCTGTATCCTTTTTCAAAAGTTCAGACAATGGCTTAGTCTGCTCCGCATAATTCTTTCTGTACTTATGCAAGTAATTAGCGAGCCCAAGGAATTGGCGCAGATCCTTCACATGTCGTGGGACTGGCCATTCCTTTACAGCCTTTACCTTTTCTGGGTCTGCTCGTACACCATGTGCACCTACGATGCAGCCCAGTACCGGTATCTCGGGGACCCCTATTACGCACTTTTGCAAGTTCACGTATAATTGGGCGTCACCCAGAGTCTGCAACACAGCGTCTAAATGGCGCTTGTGCGACTCTATCGCGCTCAGACCGTCCTCCGCCCTACTATGCACGAATACATCGTCAAAGTAATGGGGCGCGTAGGCACGGTGCTGACGCATCACGTGAGCCACCACTCGGTTGAATGTTGCCGGAGCATTTTTCAACCCTTGTGGCATCACAAGCCACTCCCACAGCATACCGCTTGGGGTGCTTACTGCCGTTTTGGCTACATTAGTATCTCTCATGAGAACCTGATAGTAGCCATCCTTCAGATCCAACGCGGAAAAGATAGTTGACTTTCCCATGGAATTCAACAAAACATCTTTCCGCGGGATCGGCGATTGAGCCGGGATGGTGGCCGTGTTCAGCTTATTATAAGCATGAACCACGCGCCATCCACCCTTGGCTTTACGCACACAGAAGGTCGGGCTGCAGTGAGGCGACTTGCTCTCACGTACATGTCCCGCCTTGGCTCGCTTGTCGAAGAACTCATCGATGTAATCGACTTGTTCCTTCGGCAACGGCCATTGCCTGGTCACACAATACTTGGTGCCAGTCTCCAGGTCAATTTCGTGCCTGATGCCCCTATCGGCCGGTAGGCGGCTCGGCACTTCTGCTGAAAACACATCACGGTGTTTCCACAGAACATCATAGAACGGACTGTCCTTCAAGGCATCCCAGCCTTGAGCAGAGAACCGTTTCTTTTTGTCGGTCTCCAAGACGCTCTCATCCATTGTGGATGAAGAGCAACAGTCCACCACGTTCTCTTCTGGAACTGGTGCGACTATCTCGTGGATCTTTCCTTCTTTTAGTTCGGACAGGAACAGATCCCACGTCATCTCCGAGAGATTTACTATCTCCTCGGCAGATGCCAATACAAGTTGGAGCACCTCAACTGAGGATGCCTCCGGCATTTTGTCTTCGACGGCCTCGAACAACTCGTTCGTAGGTCCGTCCTCTTGGACCGAGACTGAGCCAAGGGTCACTCGTTTCGACGTGCCCTTGATCATCTTAATACGTATGGTGCTCGTTCTTCGAGTCACCACGACCTTTGACCTGGAAGAAGGTGTCGTTGCTGTATTAGACAACGCACTTCTTCCAACCGCACCAGGCTCTTGGCTCTGTGCCGGTTCTTGTGGCGCTTGACTTCCTGTCAGCCCACCATCAACTGCCACAGGATCTCGTATCTGTGCCAAACTATTGGACGCATTACGATCTGTCATCGCCCCATTCACTACACCAGTCTTTTCGACCTGGGTAGGAATATGTGTCACCTGGCTTTCCGCCAGTGCACTTCCAACTACTCCAGGCTTCACGAGCTGGGTAGTTCCTGGTGTCGATTGACATACCGTCATCGCACCCTCGACTGTGTTGGACACAGCATCAGCCACATAAGCCTCTCGCAAGAGCACATCCTTTCCGGTGTCTTGCGTAGAGCTGGCGACTGTGCGTGTACGCCAGTCTATCCATGGTTGGTGTTTAGCCAACCAAGGCATGCCTAGGATGAGGTCATACGGACTCTCCATACCTAGCACTGTGAACTTCTCTTTACAGAAAAGTCACTGAAGTTGAAGGCGAATTCAACTTGACTCCCTCCGATTTAACGAGCGAGCCGTTCGCTAAACGAACGATCGCCTCTTTTCGCTTGCCATCCTGGCAAAGCGACTCATAACTCGCCGGTCTCCTTTTCAGAGCCGCGAGTTTCACAAAGTTTTGTGATGCACCCGAATCCACGAGAAGGGTCATCACTTGGTCATAGCCTCGTACTCGAGCGCTATAGACCAAAAGGGTTGAGGTCCGACCTTTCGGAACCTCAGGGACTATGCTACCCATTTGTTCGATCACTCTGAACTTAGGGGTAGCTTCAGAGTCCGCGACAGTAGGGCATCCTGCCCCTACTGCGCTCCCGCATTTCCCGACCCATCTTGGGCAGGTGCTGAACCCGTGCGTCGTGCACGCTGGTTTTTCGCACCTCCCTTCGGGTTGGGAGACCTTTTGCTGGCTGCCTTAGCACCAGCAGCTACTTTGGCATAGCAGCGAGCCATCATATGGCCTCGCTTGCCGCACTTGTAGCAGATCACATCTGCATTGCCTAACTCCATAGGAGTGGCATCAGACCTTTCGGTCGACGGCCTGTAATAGGCTGTCGCCGAGGCGCTGTTGTAGGATTGCTCCTCAACCAAGGCAATGTCAATTTTCTCCTCCATCGTCGCTGACACCTTTCTGAAAAGGGCCTGATGCGATGGGCCGTGCCTAAGTCCATTCATGAACGTGGCCACCTTGATACGTTCCGGTATCGGTTTCCCATTAATGGATGCCGACAGCGAACGCATCTCCTGCACAAATTCTTGCAGAGAGCGTTTCGCCTGTCGTGCTCCAAAGAAGCGCGCCATAAGCAACACTTCGTTGTTAGGCGGCTGATACATGGCGCGAATCTTTGTTTTAAAGATCGCCGATTATGGAAACGCATCAGCGTTTGCCATCAGCGCAGAGTAAGCCCACTCTGACGCTTTGCCACGCAAGTTGGACATGGCATACGACACCATTCTGGTGTCGTCTTCGATGAGCTGCGCCACTCCACATTGCTCCACTGCTAATAGCCAGTGAACAATCGTGTGAGGGCTAGTTCCATCGAACTTCGGAGGGTCCATCCGAATGGGCCTCGGTTGAGCAGGCCGGGCAGAGAGCGTCTCAACAGTTCTGTTGAGCGCCTCATTACGTGCTTGCTCAAGCCTAAGCTCATCCTGAGTCTTAGTGATGGACTCAGTGGTGGCTTGGCTGTTTACCTCGGACGCGTTTCTACGCTTTCCGAGCACAAACGCCTCAAATTGCTCCAACTGAGCAACATGTTGCTCAGGAGGACAATGCAAGAGGTTGACCAGGGCTTTTTCCCCAAGTCCCTGCGCCATATGCTCTGCCAACTCCCTATGATATTGGGAGAGGTGAGGGAAGTCACTCCAGTCCATGTTAAGGACCATCTTAACAACACGCACGCTCAGAGAGACGGGTCGTGGGAAGGACCAACAAGTGCTACCAAGTGTAGACGGGTACTTCGAAACGAAACTACCACGTACTACGCGTGCACACCTTCAAGCAGCGCAAGGAAGCGGTTAGACCGTCTTAACTTTGCGTTCGAGGGTTGTAATTGCATTTGTCGGCCGCTTAAAGCGCTGAACCAACTGTTGCCGGCCTCTTGAAAGCGATCCGCGCAGCGAGCTTTATGAAAAGCACCTAACTGCTCCACGGAAGCTGTTTTCAGTCTTCCCGCGCACAGTGAGTGTAGTCGCTCAAAAATGTCCAAACGGAGCTTCAGGCGGTCGTACCCCTAATGATCCCCCAAATTTACAGCGCGTAGATCTGAAGTCTGTCGCTAGGCTTTAATCGAAAGATTCGCTATCTCCTTTTTCAGCGCAGCAATCTCCGCCTGCGACTGAATGTCTACAGGATAGGCAGCAGCGATTATTTGGGCGTAATCGTCGCTCCTATCGGGCGCCACCTGTGTTGGTGGATGCGGGTGGGAAAACACGCTTCCTTGTTGGAAGTTTGTTGGCCCATCGCCATGCGAAGAAAAAGCTTTAGATCTTTGTGCAGTAAAAAGGATACCCGAAGAGCTTCGAATCTTGGGTGCCGGTTGACACGTTGCGCGTCGACGTGCCTGGGCTGGTGGCTGCTTACGAGCAGAAGCACCAGCTGCATTCGCTCTGCTAGATCCAGATGGACTAGTAATGGCGGCGTAGCGAGAAGGAGTTGGGGTATGTTATCACTCAATATTCCCTTGCACGCGTCATAGCGAAGCTAATTCGCTGTTACCGCTGTGTCACTGCATCTACATGCGATGTAACAAGGCGCAGAATCTCTGCCTCGTATTTGACGATTGTTATGTTCGAACGCAACACGACGGGGATAGGAAAGCACGACCACGTGCTTTGCTCTGCCGTTCCTATGATGGAAAGAGGCTAAAGAGTTTATCAGCGTCAATAGTGGCACGCTTTAGAAGCGTCGCACTATTACCACTCGAGTGTGACCACTCGGATGGCGGTGGCATTGGTGGAAAGCCACCACTCATGTAGCTGCCCTCGCGACGGCGTGCTAGTTAAACCGACTGTGAAGTCGAAGAAGCTTTTAGCTCACCCTCGCCTGAGTCTGACTCTCCATTATGGATTGTCAAGGCGTCAGAAGTAGGGATAACAGAAGTGGACAATTCGAATCTCCTACCTACTGTTTAGCCGCGGCTGTTTTGTCTGAAGCAGCGCGCTCAGTTGTAGTCGCTGCGCTCGTTGGAGCAGACAACGAGGCATGACCCTCGCTGTCAGGAAGCATGGAAGCTTCCTGAAGGACGGGTGCCTCAAATGATGGGGACATATAGTCCCATCAATGCGCTTTGCTCATCTCCACTTTGGGGTGATGGCAATGGCGTAGTCTCATTGTAATCTACAATTAGAGATGGATATTCATCCACATTATAGTGAGATGGAAGATATACCTCAGTGCCTGAAGCACTTTGCGACGGTTGCGATAAATCGCGGCGCGTGCGCTTAGTGCTGGACTGCATGGGTGCCTTTGCAGGCGACCCATCAGCCTTACCACGTTTCGGTGACATGAGAGTTGAGTAGACTAAAGCGGCGCGTTTATAACGGCTCGTCAGTCTCTCTGTCTCTTAGGCGATGTTTTACAAAATGTAAACATCGTTCTAAAACGGGGGATGGTGTAACAGGGTATCTAGTTACACGTAAACATTAAGTAATATACTTAATGTTTGGTCTAAAAGTATCCATGATTACTTTTGACCTGTCACTTGGGTGCGATACACAAACGTGGTCTACCCTCGTGAATGTGATATCCATTGATGGATTCACATGAGAAGGGATGACGCTAGTTGAAGCTAGGCATCGCGACGTCTCAGAAGGACGTCAGTTGCGATCTTAAATCTAGATTTAAGATCATGCGACAGGATACGCTTCTAAAGAGTCGCGTATCCGATCTATATATATACATATATATATAGAATGCCAATCAGTAGTTAAGTATATATTTAGTTATAATTCATTAAATATAGCTCAGTCTTGTATTTACTTAAACACCGAAGCAGAAAAGCTTCTACGTGACGTCGGTGCCTTCTTGTCTTAGAAGTTCATTGCACTCTTGCTTAAGCGAGAGGCAACTGGTGGTACGACTGCTTAAGTAGTCGACCAACCACACAACCACCCTCGCACGCGAAGGTAAGACGGTCTAACCGCTTCCTCGCTTGTGCTGAAGGTGCGTGATAGTATCACGAGGCAACTTCGTAGAAGTGCCCGTCTACACCAATGTTTAAACCTCACTCAGACGAATGTTGTAACAAAGTATCTAGTTACACGTAAACATTAAGTAATATACTTAATGTTTGGTCTAAAAGTATCCTTGATTACTTTTGACCTGTCACTTGGGTGCGATACACAAATGTGATATCCATTGATGGATTCACATAAGAAGGGATGACGCTAGTTGAAGCTAGGCATCGCGACGTCTCAGAAGGACGTCAGTTGCAAACTTAAATCTAGATTTAAGATCATGCGACAGGATACGCTTCTAAAGAGTCGCGTATCCGATCTATATATATACATATATATATAATGCCAATCAGTAGTTAAGTATATATTTAGTTATAATTCATTAAATATAGCTCAGTCTTGTATTTACTTAAACAAACACACTACGCACGAGAAGTTGAAAGACTTCTGCGTGACGTCGGTGCTTTAGTGTTAAGAAGTTCGTGGCACTCTCGCTTAAGCGAGAGGCAACTGGTGGTACGACTGCTTAAGCAGTCGACCAACCTCCCAACCACCCTCGCACGCGAAGGTAAGACGGCATAACCGCTTCCTTGCGCTGCTTAAAAGGTGTGCACGCGTAGTACGTGGTAGTTTCGTTTCGAAGTACCCGTCTACACTTGGTAGCACTTGTTGGTCCTTCCCACGACCCGTCTCTCTGAGCGTGCGTGTTGATAAGATGGTCCTTAACATGGACTGGAGTGACTTCCCTCACCTCTCCCAATATCATAGGGAGTTGGCAGAGCATATGGCGCAAGGACTTGGGGAAAAAGCCCTGGTCAACCTCTTGCATTGTCCTCCTGAGCAACATGTTGCTCAGTTGGAGCAATTTGAGGCGTTTGTGCTCGGAAAGCGTAGAAACGCGTCCGAGGTAAACAGCCAAGCCACCACTGAGTCCATCACTAAGACTCAGGATGAGCTTAGGCTTGAGCAAGCACGTAATGAGGCGCTCAACAGAACTGTTGAGACGCTCTCTGCCCGGCCTGCTCAACCGAGGCCCATTCGGATGGACCCTTCGAAGTTCGATGGAACTAGCCCTCACACGATTGTTCACTGGCTATTAGCAGTGGAGCAATGTGGAGTGGCGCAGCTCATCGAAGACGACACCAGAATGGTGTCGTATGCCATGTCCAACTTGCGTGGCAAAGCGTCAGAGTGGGCTTACTCTGCGCTGATGGCAAACGCTGATGCGTTTCCATAATCGGCGATCTTTAAAACAAAGATTCGCGCCATGTATCAGCCGCCTGTTGCTTATGGCGCGCTTCTTTGGAGCACGACAGGCGAAACGCTCTCTGCAAGAATTTGTGCAGGAGATGCGTTCGCTGTCGGCATTCATTAATGGGAAACCGATACCGGAACGTATCAAGGTGGCTACGTTCATGAATGGACTTAGGCATGGCCCATCGCATCAGGCCCTTTTCAGAAAGGTGTCAGCGACGATGGAGGAGAAAATTGACATTGCCTTGGTTGAGGAGCAATCCTACAACAGCGCCTCGGCGACAGCCTATTACAGGCCGTCGACCGAAAGGTCTGATGCCACTCCTATGGAGTTAGGCAATGCAGGCGTGGTCTGCTACAAGTGCGGCAAGCGAGGCCATATGATGGCTCGTTGCTATGCCAAACTTGCTTCTGGTGCTAAGGCAGCCAGCAAAAGGTCTCCCAACCCGAAGGGAGGTGCGAAAAACCAGCGTGCACGACGCACGGGTTCAGCACCTGCCCAAGATGGGTCGGGAAATGCGGGAGCGCAGTAGGGGCATGATGCCCTACTTTCGCGGACTCTGAAGCTACCCCTAAGTTCAGAGTGATAGAACAAATGGGTAGCATAGTCCCTGAGGTTCCGAAAGGTCGGACCTCAACCCTTTTGGTCTATAGCGCTCGAGTACGAGGCTATGACCAAGTGATGACTCTTCTCGTGGATTCGGGTGCATCACAAAACTTTGTGAAACTCGCTGCTCTAAAAAGGAGACCGGCGAGTTATGAGTCGCTTTGCCAGGATGGCAAGCGAAAAGAGGCGATCGTTCGTTTAGCGAACGGCTCGCTCGTTAAATCGGAGGGAGTCAAGTTGAATTCGCCTTCAACTTCAGTGACTTTTCTGTAAAGAGAAGTTCACAGTGCTAGGTATGGAGAGTCCGTATGACCTCATCCTAGGCATGCCTTGGTTGGCTAAACACCAACCATGGATAGACTGGCGTACACGCACAGTCGCTAGCTCTACGCAAGACACCGGCAAGGATGTGCTCTTGCGAGAGGTTTATGTGGCTGATGCAGTGTCCAACACAGTCGAGGGTGCGATGACGGTATGTCAATCGACACCAGGAACTACCCAGCTCGTGAAGCCTGGAGTAGTTGGAAGTGCACTGGCGGAAAGTCAGGTGACACATATTCCTACCCAGGTCGAAAGTACTGGTGTAGTGAATGGGGAGATGACAGGTAGTCATGCGTCCAATAGTCCTGCACAGAGCCGAGGGCCTGTGGCAGTTGATGGTGGGCTGACAGGAAGTCAAGCGCCACAACAACCGGCACAAAGCCAAGAGCCTGGTGCGGTTGGAAGAAGTGCGTTGTCTAATACAGCAACGACACCTTCTTCCAGGTCAAAGGTCGTGGTGACTCGAAGAACGAGCACCAGACGTATTAAGATGATCAAGGGCACGTCGAAACGAGTGACCCCTGGAACAGTCTCGGTCCAAGAGGACGGACCTACGAACGAGTTGTTCGAGGCCGTCGAAGATAAAATGCCGGAGGCATCCTCAGTTGAGGTGCTCCAACTTGTATTGGCATCTTCCGAGGAGATAGTAAATCTCTCGGATATGACGTGGGATCTGTTCCTGTCCGAACTAAAAGAAGGAAAGATCCACGAGATAGTCGCACCAGTTCCAGAAGAGAACGTGGTGGACTGTTGCTCTTCATCCACACTGGACGAGAGCGTCTTGGAGACCGACAAAAAGAAACGGTTCTCTGCTCAAGGCTGGGATGCCTTGAAGGACAGTCCGTTCTATGATGTTCTGTGAAAAAATGTTCATTATACTAGTTTAGAAGAAGATAAAACCGGGTCCAGAGGACCCGAAGGAAAGATAGTAGAGGAACCTAGAATAGCCTAGAATTACGTAGGCGTAGGAAGTCCCCGAGAAACCAATAGTAGGAATAGGTACAAAAATGATGGCAACGTGTGCCCGACCAAAAAGGACGACACACCGAAGGTCCAGTAAAAGCCGGCTGTCAACCAGCCAGCATGCAGTACCGAACAGGATGTGGGCATGTCGAATGGTCCAGGACGTCGGAAATCGGAGAGAAGGGGACATGCCCGAGATACCCATAGTAGAAATAGGTACAAAAATGATGGCAACGTGTGCCTGACCAAAAAGGACGACACACCAAAGGTCCAGCAAAAGCCGGCTGTCAACCAGCCAGCATGCAGTACCAAACAGGATGTGGGCACGCCGAATGGTCCAGAACGTCGTAAATCGGAGAGAAGGAAGCATACCTGAAATACCCATAGTAGGAATAGGTATAAAAATGATGGCAACGTGTGCCCGACCAAATATGACGACACACCAAAGGTCCAGCAAAAGCCGGCTGTCAACCAGCCAGCATGCAGTACCAAACAGCATGTGTGCACGTCAAATAGTCCAAAACGTCGGAAACCGTAATGAAGGAAGCATACCTGAAATACCCATAGTAGGAATAGGTATAAAAATGATGGCAACGTGTGCCCGACCAAATATGACGACACACCAAAGGTCCAGCAAAAGCCGGCTGTCAACCAGCCAGCATGCAGTACCAAACAGGATGTGGGCACGTCAAATAGTCCAAAACGTCGGAAACCGTAATGAAGGAAGCATACCTGAAATACCCATAGTAGAAATAGGTATAGAAATGATGTCAACGTGTGACCGACCAAATATGACGACACACCGATGGCCCAACAAAAGCCGGCTGTCAACCAGTAAGCGATTAGTACCACACAGCATGTATGCACGTCAAATAGTCCAGAGCTTTGTAAGCGGTAGAGAAGGAATCCGGAGTGGAATTCAGGGAACGATACCAGGCCCAAAATGGCGGCGATAAAGGCCTAGTCGAAAGAGAACGACTGAAACCCTGGAGCATCCCTCACACTAACCGGGAGAGGGACCGACAGAGGATGGCTAGCCTCGTGTTCTGCCAGGACACTGAAGCCACACGAGACAAGGTGAGGCGGACGTAAGCCGCCGCCTTACTGCGTGGGACAGCTGATGAGGATGCCACCTCCTGGTAGATGCGGTCGTTCCTGTGCAACCAAAGTGGGTATAGGACCGCGCATCGAACGATGTTGAACACCGTCAGCAGATTATGACGAGAGTGAGTACGGACACTCTCTGCGGAGAATCGGAGATCCTGGAGATAGAGAATTTGGGGCCAAGAGATTGGGCCCTCCACGAGTGCCTCAACCGGAGCTAATAACGCTTGCCACACTGACCGGGCAATCCTGCACTCCCAAAAAAGATGGCGGGTGCTCTCTACCGAAGCACACCCATGAGGGCACAGTACGTCACTGGTGTGATACGCATGTTTGCGGCGGACTCCCAGAGCATTGTGTTGTAATCGAAATTTGAGGTCGCTCAAAACTGGAAGAACAGAGCAGTCCAGAGAAAGTTCGAGCTTCCATAGAGCAGCCCAATTCGGTGCCTCAGGGATATCATGAGCCACGTGTGGCCATCGTGTAATAGCTGGCAAGACGTGGAGCATACGGTACAATCGCCGATTAGGGAGGTGACCAAAGAGGACTCCTTGAAAGGACCAGCCATGACGCGCGCTGCACAGGTGGGCAGGGAGGGCCGGCCCATATGAAGCAGCAACCGAGGCGAGGCACCAGAGTGATAATTTGGAAAGAAATTGCGAGACAGCGAGCGAGCGCAGTCGGGGGGCTTCCAAAGGCTACCCCTGCCAAAATGGAGAGGCAAAGTGCCTTGTCAGGCAGCCGACCATGACGAAGGAGGAAATCACGTAGGCGCACATAGCCCAGATTCCTGAAATGGGTAACCAAGGTAGAAGAGTCTTCAAGTAAGCGACCGAGAGTGCCGACCTTGAAGTAGACATTCCTCCAAAGTGGGGCGTCGAGCAAAAATTGGGAGAGTGCCGACGTGTGGTGCGACGAGTCCCGAAGACGTTGCCATGTCTGTAAGGCAGCGTACCAGAAGCGCCCTAGTAGAGCCCACTGAGGCGTTGGAGCGACTGATTTCGGAACAGCGCAGTAGAGAATGTCGAAACCGGAGCCGGACGGACCGAGAGGCATAGAGAACAGAGCTATTGCAGGAGAGCTCCAGCGCGAGATGATGCAAGGAGAACCCGCCGAAGAAACTGCATCCCGCAAAGAACATAGTAGAAGAGTCTGAGCAAAAATAGCGACGTTGGGAAGGCCGAGACCCCCTCGAGAGGTCGGCCAATACAGCCATTCCTCAGCCAGAGGCCCCCGGATCGAAGATGGAGATCCAATAACGCGCTTGAACAGGAAAGCTTTGCAGAGTAGAGTCACTTGTGCGGCTACCGCGGGTGGCATCGGAGTGACTGCCGCTGTATACCAAAGCAATGGGAGTATTATAGTCCGGAGGATAACCGCACGACCACGTAGTGTTCGGGCGCGGTAACGCCACAAAAGGCACCTCGAAACCAGGAGAGGCAGAATGCGGTCATAGCGTCGACATACCGGGAGACACGGGCTTTGGTCAATCCCAAGTAGCTTCGTAGATGCATTGTCTGCCACGACGGTGAAGCCGAGCTCAACGAGTGAGCTTCGGAGCTCCGGAGCACAAGCTGTGAACGGGAGCAATTTCGTTTTTGAAACGTTAAGTTTAAGACCGGCGGCGTCAGCGTAGCCACGGACGGTCCGCAAGAAAAGTGGTGTCTCTGCCAAGTCGTCGAGGAAGCCTGTGCAATCGTCGGCGAAGGCGAGCAAGTGGTGTCGAGTTGCATCTGTGGGCACACGTATCCCGAGAGAACCGGTAGTCACCCGGAGATAGTTGAGCATGGGCTCCAGAAATAAAACAAAAAGAGCAGGAGAGAGGGGGTCACCTTGACGGACCCCGCATCCGAGCTCAAAGTAGCGACTAGCTCGTCCATTAACCAGAACAGCAACAAGTGTGCCGGTATAGAACGTCTTGACGCAATGAAGAAAGTGAGGGCCGAACCCCATGTGCTCAAGCACGAGGCGCAAAGCCGGCCAGAGGACGCTGTCAAACGCCTTGGCGAAGTCCAGGAGGACAGCGCCTGCCTGAGTGCGACCAGACGAAGAACAAAATTGTTGAAGATCCTGAAACCGAGCAAGCGAATGTCGGATTGAACGGCCGGAGACAAAACCGGATTGGTCCCCGTGGAGGACGTGGGGCAGGACGTTCCGAAGTCGATGAGCCATAATCTTGGGCCCAAGCTTGGCGTCATGGTTTAGAAGTGTGATCGGGCGGTAGTTACTCGGGTCCCCGCGGTCCCCGGATTTGTGAAGAAGTGTGATGGAGGCGCGCCGCTGAAATTTGGTCATACGACCAAGACGGAGCTGGCTCGCATACACTCCTTCGAGAACTTGGGCCCACTTATGGGGCGACAGCTGAAAATACTCGATCGGCAAGCCATCCAAACCACTTGACCTGCCGCGTCCTGAAGTCGTGATGGCCCAATAAAAGTCGTTTGCCGTCATAGGCGCATCGAGATGCACTTGGTCGGCAGACGAGATGCATGAAGTGGTGTGCCTGAGAAGGCGTAGAAGCTCCAGAGGTTGGAATGGCGACACGGATGTCGAAGAGATGAAGTCGTGAGAGGGGCTGCGATAGAGAGAACCCCAGTATTTCCGGTGAACCTCAGCCATCTCGTCAGGGTCTGTCGTCGAAGACCCGTCCGGACGTGTAGCGCTCGGTATGGAGACCCGAAGATTGACCGAACTCGGAGAACGAAAGAAATACGAGGACCCGGACTCGCCAGTGCTGACATCCTTGTCGAATTTAGCAGCCTCGCACCGAGACTGGATGAAGGCTTTGTGCGTCGCCAGCGCATCCCGCGCAGCGAGGAGACTAGTCGCTGAAGGTTCCGAGTTCTCGGTGGCGTGGGCACACGTAGCCTCGTGCAAGTCCTGCGTGAGGTACCGTTCCACGACGGCGTCAGAATTCTTCAGTACGTGAAACATTTGGCGGAGGTAAATTCCGTCCGCCCTTTTGTGTTCGTCATACAATGCTCCCGGGTTGTCGGCGATACCGGTTCGGATGCGAGCCCGCAAGGCGTCGAGGGAGTGCCCTAAGACAGCAGAGACGGCGGAATGTTTAAGCAACCACGATGGACATTTCCACGGCAGCTGCGTCCGCTGAGGATAGAGTGGAGATTGAAGCGTAAAAGACAGTGGTAGGTGGTCGGCGTGGTGCCAGATCTTGTCCTTGACATGATCGAAGCAAACCACGTAATCCTCGAGAAGCTCCGACGATGCGAAACCATAGTCGATACGGTTCCGCCGGCCGGGACCGGTGAATTCCCGAAGGAGAGGGTGAAAGGTACGCCACGCATCGACGACCCCCAGGCGCAATTGCCAATTGAGCAGCTCGGCAACTCCAGGTGATGTACGGGAGGCCACCCGCTCGTCAAGTGATGGGTCGATCGGTACGTTGAAGTCACCGAGCGCCAAGTGATGGCACCCGTCGGGGAAGGAGTGTGGCAGGATGTCAAAAAAAGTCCGTCTCATATCGCCGGACACGGGAGCGTAAATGACGTGAAAAAAAATGGTCGTCGCGCCAATAGTAGCTTCAATGACAAGGTATCGATGCGACAGCTCAGCTGCATCGGCAAATGAGCTGGAGACGTCCTTCAGCGAGTCGAAGGGGTGATCGCCCCGGAAGACGATACCCACGCCATCGTGGCCACGAGACCCGGAGTAGTCGGAGTCCGCCCCGTGAGACCAGAAATAGACCGCCCTCGAGTCGATAGAAGCGATAAAATAATTGGCACGTTTGACGTGGTCCCAGGAGCTAAACTTGGTCTCTTGGAACCCGACCATGCCGTATGAAGAAAAAAGCTGATTGAATAGATGGGTAGTCGGAGCGTTGAGGCCGTTAATGTTAACGGACGCTCCTGTGATCATCCACGGCGAATTAGAGAGCCTGCATACCATCTGATGAGGTTTCCGAGGATTCCGAGTCGGAGGCCATGTCGTCGTCAGACGTAGAGCGAATGAGAGCGAGAGATGCCTCCACGTGGAATGGGAGAGTCCCCTCGAGCCCTTCAGTAAAGTCACTGTGACAGAGCGCGTGAAGGACTGTGTCCGACCACAAAATAAAGTCGGAATAGGGGAGGCAATCGGGTGCTTTTAAGCCTGCAATCGTTCCGACCTTAAAAGGATCATTGTAGATGCGGGATGCATGCGTGCGAAAGAAGAGATCGACAGATGCGTACGCTTGGGCCATCTCCCGTTGTGGAGTGCTGGGGTAGACGTGTGCCAAAATCTCGTCTGCGGCAGGGCTGCCATCCGGAAAATCGACGCGGATGCGAGGTGCAAGCTGGCGTGACGTAGTGTGGGTGACCGCGGGGAACCCACTGTAGGCCCGGAGGACAGCATGCTCAACGACCACCCGGGTGGATTCAGGAGTGAGGTCATGGAGCACTGGTGCGATTATTAAAGGCTGGGCTGTGATAGAGGCCAGGCGTCCCTCCGGGTCCCCCACGGAAAGGAAGTCAGTCTGTGCGCCGCTGGCGAGGCCTTTGAAGCGAGACCTCTTCATTTTGGTGCGGCTGACGGTGAGTAGTGAGTGCGACGCGATGAGTTGTCCGACTTCACATGACGGTGTGACCGGAGCAATCGTAGCATCGCCGTCGAGGAAGACATCCACATCGACGTCTTGGCAGTCTTCCGCGAACGCCAATTCAAAGTCGGTGGGGGGTGCAGGAATGCCAAAGACCATCCTCTCGTCCTTAAGAAGGGATGCACCACAAGTAATTGCTGTAGCCGGAGGGCGGGACTCCGGTTGGCTGCAAACGATAGGGCGCGTGACAACCGTCCAGTCGAGAAGGGATGCCGAGGCTTCAGGCTTGACGATATCAAGGCGCACGTCGTCAGGGTCTACCGCTACAGAGGCCGGAGACGCACCGATAGACTGCGGTGAAGAGGAGGCGGTTGAAGCCGTACTGGCAACACGGGGGCCTGAGGCCACCACCGCCGCGGCCCGAGACGCAGCCCGTTGCGCCTCCGCGGTTGCCATGCGGTCTAGGTCGCGCTTGATAAGAGAAGGTGGCTTCGTGTTGAGCGACCGCTGTTTGTGCTGGACAAACACGGGGTCGGCGAAGCCGTCGAAGTAGATCTCGCGAAGAGCGGACCCATCAGGAAGAAAGAGCGCCGACGGGCACTCCTCGGTTGTGCACCAGACCGTGCGGTCCCGAGAAGTCATGCCTCCGACCTGGTGCGTGGCGGTGACGAGGACATGAAGACCCCGAGTCGCGAAGAAGTCAAAGATGAGGGCGTCATCCAGGTCGGAGGGGATTCGGGTGAGGTTCAGCGTGTACAGACGCTCGTACAGACTAAACTTCTTGATAATGTGCTGGGCACCGAAGATGCGCACCGACGAGCCTCCCAGCTTGACGGCCACATCGCGCGACGTGCACGTAAATCGGATGCCCTTGGACGGGATGCGGATGAAGTCGCACAGCGTTGGAAGCGAGTCCTTCCATAGAGCCGACTGGTCCTCCATGTGAATAGAGAGCATGACTTCATCCAGTTGAAGGGACGCGGCGACGGCGCCACACGGGATGAAAAGTTTGAACTTTTCGGAGACCGCGACGCGAGAGCGTTGGACGTCGCGCAAGGCGATCGCTCGAAATTCGGCGGCCGGCGCATTGTTGGCGGCCGCCTCTTCCAGTGCCTGGAAGAGGGAGTCCGACGGTACGTAGCGGCCGACACGCTGGGCCCGGGGCACGGAATCAGGGGCGCGGCGCCCTATACCTCGCCCGGGTGGCGCGGCAGAGACCGGAAGTTGACCAGCGCCACGACCAGATGGTGCGGCAGAGGACGCGACACGTCCGGCTCCACGACCAGATGGAGCGGCAGAGGACGCGACACGTCCGGCTCCACGACCATGTGGCGTAGAGGTAGGCGCCTCACGCCCGGTCCCACGACCAGGCAGCGTAGCAGATGGAGTGGTAGGTCCGTCACTGCGACCAGATGGTGCGGCAGGTGGCGGGTTGCGGACGCCTGCACGTGGTGTAGGCGCGACAGAAGGGGGCTGATGACCGGAATCAGGAGCCGGCGATGAAACAACTGTTTCATTGGTAACGACAGCTGGCGGGCGAGATGACCGCGAAGACATGGCGTGAAAGGCTTGGACAGCGAAGAGCGGACGACAGGGGAAAGGCGCGACGAGGTTACGTAAAGACGAAACTGGAGAAGCGCGACAGATGTCGTAGAAGCGAGGCTGGAAAAGCGGGAGAGGGACGACCGGCTGGAGGTGCGGGTCGAGGGGGCAGGGTAGCAGCGAAAAAGGTCCTATGCAGTGTGTTTGACACTTGTGCACGACGAGGCAAATTCGAAACTCTCTATGATGTTCTGTGGAAACACCGTGATGTGTTTTCAGCAGAAGTGCCGAGCCGCCTACCGGCCGATAGGGGCATCAGGCACGAAATTGACCTGGAGACTGGCACCAAGTATTGTGTGACCAGGCAATGGCCGTTGCCGAAGGAACAAGTCGATTACATCGATGAGTTCTTCGACAAGCGAGCCAAGGCGGGACATGTACGTGAGAGCAAGTCGCCTCACTGCAGCCCGACCTTCTGTGTGCGTAAAGCCAAGGGTGGATGGCGCGTGGTTCATGCTTATAATAAGCTGAACACGGCCACCATCCCGGCTCCATCGCCGATCCCGCGGAAAGATGTTTTGTTGAATTCCATGGGAAAGTCAACTATCTTTTCCGCGTTGGATCTGAAGGATGGCTACTATCAGGTTCTCATGAGAGATACTAATGTAGCCAAACGGCAGTAATCACCCCAAGCGGTATGCTGTGGGAGTGGCTTGTGATGCCACAAGGGTTGAAAAATGCTCCGGCAACATTCAACCAAGTGGTGGCTCACGTGATGCGTCAGCACCGTGCCTACGCGCCCCATTACTTTGACGATGTATTCGTGAATAGTAGGGCGGAGGACGGTCTGAGCGCGATAGAGTCGCACAAGCGCCATTTAGACGCTGTGTTGCAGACTCTGGGTGACGCCCAATTATACGTGAACTTGCAAAAGTGCGTAATAGGGGTCCCCGAGATACCGGTACTGGGCTGCATCGTAGGTGCACATGGTGTACGAGCAGACCCAGAAAAGGTAAAGGCTGTAAAGGAATGGCCAGTCCCACGACATGTGAAGGATCTGCGCCAATTCCTTGGGCTCGCTAATTACTTGCATAAGTACAGAAAGAATTATGCGGAGCAGACTAAGCCATTGTCTGAACTTTTGAAAAAGGATACAGAATGGACTTGGTCAAAAGAACCAGAAGATGCGTTCATTTCAGTGAAGCAGTCTCTTGTAGAGGCACCGGTCTTGGCATTGCCAGACGCGGATAAGCCCTTTAGCGTCGTCTGCGATGCAAGCAATTTTGCAATCGGCAGCGCGCTCATGTAGAAGGATGACAACGTCGTTGACCGTGTCATTTCTTATCAGTCTCGGCTTTTGAAAGCTGCAGAGCTGAACTACCCTGTGCATGACAAGGAGCTATTTTCAATTAAGTATGCCCTTGTGAAGTTTCGGGTGCACCTCTTGGGCACCGAACCTTTTGTGGTTTATACGGATCACGCATCACTGCGTACCGCTATAAATTCACCACACCTCTCGCCGAGAATGGCAAGATGGCTACCACTCTTCTCTGAATTTAATTTCAAAGTTGAATATAAGCCGGGTAAGTCGAATGTCTTGGCTGACGCGTTATCGCGCAGACCAGACTTCGAGGCAAGACACCAGGATAGTGTGTCTCGTTCGAAAGCACAAGGTGAGTCGTCAACATTGGCAGCCATGAAGGCCTACCATGTGACGAGCTCAATGGCCTCCGATATCAAGGAGTGCTACAGTCAGGACGAACATTGTCGCCTGCTGTTGGATCATTTGGTGGACGAAAGGTTACCCTTCCGTCGCACCTCAAAGTGAAACTAAATCGCTTTAGTTACAGTGATGGCCTGTTATGGCATCAACTGTCACCCTGTGATCCCTTGAGAATCTATGTCCCTCATAACACAGATCTCAAGATAATGATACTTCACGAGTGCCATGATGCGCCATCTAGTGGGCATCTGGGCCGTGAAAAGACATTTTTACGAGTGTCAGAGGAATTTTGGTGGCCCCACCTATATCGGTGGGTGGCCAACTATATTCGCTCTTGCGAAGAGTGTCAGCGCATAAAGCCTGCACCTTCGAACAGTGCGCCACTGAAGCCACTGCCGATTCCAATGGATTGTTGGAAGTCGGTCAGTTTGGACTTCATGTTTGGCTTACCGCCTGACCATAAAGGCAGGACGGGGCTCGTCGTCTTTGTAGACAGACTGAGCAAGATGGTGCATTTGGCACCATGTAGCACCAAGATCTCAGGAAAAGAGGCTGCCCTCTTATTCCTGGAGCATGTGTATCGACTACACGGGATGCCCGAGTCCATAGTATCGGACCGGGATCCGCGTTTTACGTCGGGTTTTTGGCGACATGGGTTCGAGCTGCTGGGTAGCACGCTCCACATGTCAGAAGCCGATCATCCCAGACCGATGGCCAAACAGAACGGGCCAATCGAGTCGTGGCGGATGTGTTGCGTACAATAGCGACTCCTAAAGAATGAAGCAAGCAATTGCCATTCGTGGAGTTCGCTATTAATAACAGTGTTCACACCAGTACGGGTGAAAAACCGTTTTACATTAACGGAATGCGTCATCCTCGAACGCCAGTCTCGTTTGTACGCAGCCCGAGTCTTAGTGGGGGGGGGGTCCCCTCACTTCGCTCGGTGCGAATGCCAAAAAGGGCCAAGGTTGCCCTAGTGACACAGCTAGTTCAGCAGGTGGTCGCGATTACCTATAGGTAGTCACATAAGGAGACACGACAAGAAATGCCAGTGCTTCTTGACGGTAACACTATAGTGTTATCAACAGCGTCGACCCATGAACGACCTCTTTAAGGCGTCATAGGCGAGCTGGATGCTAAAAACGTGGGCGAAGCTCAGCGCTTTGTGGATGAGCGATTAGCCATCGCACGTAAGTCCGTGACGCGATGGCAAGCGCACAGGACAATCTAAAACAATATGCAGACCAGCATGGTCGCAAAAACAATGAACACTTTAGTGTGGGGGACAAAGTGCTATTAAGTACTGCTACCCTACCTAAACATGCAATTTCTGTACTACCTGGTGGTACTACTAAGCTATTGCCCCGATTCATTGGGCCATTTACAGCGGTTGAGGCAGGTTGGAGACCTAAATTATAGGCTCACTCTCCCACCGTATATGAAGACGCACCCCGTATTTTACGTGGATCGTATGAAACGGTATGTTGATCCAGAAGAGATCACATATCCACATCGGTCTAACGAGACCGATGGTGACGTCGACTGTGAGTCGAGCGTCGCGGCCGATCAGGCGACGAGGAAGCCTAAAGACTTCCTGTATACGATAAATTCGAGAGGACTCGGTGATCGAAGAGTACTCCGCGTTTGACGCGGGTCTCTCATCACCAGTCGCTCTAAGATGTCCAAACGGGTCTTCAGGCGGTCATACTCCTGACGATCCCTCGCCCTCACATCGCGCAGATCCGAGGTCAGTCGCGAGACTTGACTCTCGAGATCTGCCACATGCCTCTTCAGCGCAGCAGACTCAGCCTGCGACTGAACAGCAGCAGGGTAGGCAGCCGCGAGTAGGTGGGCGTAATCGCCGCTCCTATCGGTCGCCACCTGTGTTGGTGGACACGGAAGGGAATACGCGCTTCCTTGTTGGAAGGCTGTTGGCCCACCGGTTTGTGAAGCGAAAGCTCCAAATCCTTGTCCAGTGGAAGGGTTACCCAACGAGCTTTGACTCGTGGGAGCCTGTGGACGCTTTGCGCGTTGACGTGCCTGGGCTGGTGGCTGCTTATGTGAAGCAGCACCAGCTGTCTTCTTTCTGCTAGGTCCGGAAGGACTAGCAGAAGAAGCGTGGCGAGAATTAATTGGGGGTCGCTTACCGCCCATAATTTCATGCGCACGCTTCATGGCGAAGCTGATTCGCTGCGACCATTGTTTCGTTGCATCTACATGCAAGGTAACACGGCGCCGAAGTTCAGCTTCATAGTCGTCGGCTGTTTCGTTAGAACGCAGCACGACTGGAATTGGGAAAGCACGACCAAGTGCTTTGCCCTGCTTTTTCCACAAAGGAATGACGCTATAGAATCTATGAGCGTCTTTAGTGGCACGCTGCAAAAGCGCTGCGCTAGACCCATCCGAGTTCATCCACTCAGATGGAGGTGGCATTGGTGGCAAGCCACCACTCACGTAGGCGCCCTCGCGACGGCGGGCTAGTGAGGCCTAAGGTGTACTTGGTGGAGCTTTAAGCTCACACTCACCTGAGTCTGACTCTCCATTATGGATTGTCAAGACATCAGCTTGAGAAGTTACATCTGACTGAGTCGCGACTACTCCTTTCGAAGTAGCGCGCTCAATCTTAGTCGCTGCGCTCGTAAGCGCAGACGACGGGGTTTTACCTTCGCTTGTAGGTAGCATAGATGCTTCCTCAAGGACGGGTGCCTCAAATGATGGGGACATATGTCCCATCAATGCACTATGCTCATCTCCACTTTGGGGTGATGGCAGTGCTGTGGTCTCATTGTAGTCTACAATGAGAGATGGATCTTCATCCACATTATCGTGAGATGGAAGATACACCTCAGTGCCTGAAGCACTTTGCGACGGCTGCGATAAATCGCGGCGCGTGCGCTTAGTGCTGGACGGCATGGGTGCCTTTGCAGGCGACCCATCAGCCTTACCACGTTTCGGTGGCATGAGTACTTGAGCAGACTAAAGCGGCGCGTTTATAACGGCTCGTCAGTCTCTCTGTCTCTTAGGCGATGTTTTACAAAATGTAAACATCGTTCTAAAACGGGGGATGGTGTAACAGGGTATCTAGTTACACGTAAACATTAAGTAATATACTTAATGTTTGGTCTAAAAGTATCCATGATTACTTTTGACCTGTCACTTGGGTGCGATACACAAATGTGATCCACCCTCGTGAATGTGATATCCATTGATGGATTCACATAAGAAGGGATGACGCTAGTTGAAGCTAGGCATCACGACGTCTCAGAAGGACGTCAGTTGCAAACTTAAATCTAGATTTAAGATCATGCGACAGGATACGCTTCTAAAGAGTCGCGTATCCGATCTATCTATATATATATATATTAATGCCAATCAGTAGTTAAGTATATATTTAGTTATAATTCATTAAATATAGCTCAGTCTTGTATTTACTTAAACACCGAAGCAGAAAAGCTTCTACGTGACGTCGGTGCCTTCTTGTCTTAGAAGTTCATTGCACTCTTGCTTAAGCGAGAGGCAACTGGTGGTACGACTGCTTAAGCAGTCGACCAACCTCCCAACCACCCTCGCACGCGAAGGTAAGACGGTATAACCGCTTCCTCGCTTGTGCATAAGGTGTGTGCTCGTAGTACGAGGCAACTTCGTAGAAGTGCCCGTCTACAAATGTGCACATCCATATGAATCGATGTTGTCTGCACACCTTTTTACATGATGTCTGTCCTGAAGCTGCAAAAAGGTAGATATATTGTCTGCGCTGGCACAAAAGATCGGCTTCCTGTAACGGGGTTACACGACGGTTGTAACATCATTCCGAAAGTTTACGGTTGAAGTCCCCTTGTATTGCATATAATGCATTTTGATACTTCTCTTTAGAGAGGTATTAAGTATGAGCGTTAAAGATACGGTATTCGGTAATACCGTATCTTATCGATTAGGATTCGATGATCGATGATCGCTGTACTAAGTACACCATGCACAGATTTTTGGACGACACATCGTTCAATAACGAAGTCTGCATATTATAATTACTATTATAGTAATTAATCTAGTGTAGGGTACTTAGAGTAGGATTAGTCACAAAATTTTTAAAGCATAAATAAAATCAGTTCTCATTTTGAGCTAAAGATCGCCAGTCGTTCTGACTTGTTCTCTTGTTCTCTTGTGCAACTTCTGTGCGTTGGTTCTCTGAACCTTAAGCTTATTGCTTGCAGACTAAAATTCTCTCTCCTAAATCCTTAGAACAGGGTGACTTTTCAGTCCTTAATTAGTTCCTAAAAACTAAGAGGCTTTTAGCCGCAAAATTTATTTAGTTCTCTAGAACTAAGAAAATTTCAGCCTAAAAGTCTTCCTTTGGCTAAAGAGCTGTGTAGCTCCGCTACACTTGGTAGCACTCGTAGTCAATCCTACACCTGAGTCTCTAAGGCTGACCCTCTGTGAGGATGGAGAATAAAATCACCTTTCTGAGGCGCAACGACTCGAACTAGATAAATTATCTGCGTTCGTCGGGCCCAATCAAATTGAGGTTCTTTTGGCCCAAGGCCCGGAGGTCCTCAATGCTCGCCTTGAGGCCTTTATGCGTTATGAGGCAACGCTACTCGGGCAATTTTACGACCAGACAGCGTCAGCTGCGCCTACACAGTATATCCTGGTGCCTGTGCCCGATGCAGAGCCAAAGGCTCGTATACTCGTTTTAATCGTGAAAACCTTTAATAGGAAGGAGGAAGAAAATCTTCTCCTCTGGATCCGAGAAGTTGAATGGCAATGGATGCCGCCATGCTTGTGTCAGATAAGCAACGAGTTGGCTTGGCCATTTCTAAGCTCGGTGGAAGGGATAGAGAGTGGGATCTAACGAGCGATGTCGCTGTAAAAGCCGCATTCCCCACATGGGAAATGCATAAAAAGCAATTAACTTGTGTGTTTTCACCGCCTAATCAGGCTTATCGTGTGCGCTCACCCTTCTTAGCTACCCGACAGGGAAAGAGAGAATTGTCGGACTATGTCCAAGAGTTGAAAACCCTTATTTCTACTATGCAGCAGGACCCTCTGGAACAGAGGAATTCCAAGTAACCATTTTTATGGAAGGACTTCGTACTGAGATCGCCAGGACAGTGCTTTTTTGTGTCCAGCCTTCGACTTTTGAGGAGACAGTGAGCATAGCGTTTAACGCTGAATTTAATTGTTAAATCTGCTCGATATGGTCTGCCTTGGTATCAATTAAACGCCTCTAATAGGGCGGAACCCATGGACCTCAGCCATGCTGAAGAAGCTGAGCTTCAAGCTGCTGAGCAGCAAGGTAACATCCGTAGATGTTACATGTGCGGAAGCACTAGTCATCTCCGCCCTAGCTGTCCCTTGCGAAAGCAAGTTCAAATTGGCAGAGCCGACACCCTGCTTCTAGCCAAAAGGCGAGCATCGCAGAGAAAACGTCAACTCTCAGTTGGCGCGGGTCGCCCTACTGGGAAGGAACTAAGTTCTGTTGAACCTTTAGGAGGTAAAGGTAAACAGGGCTTAGCCCCAGGTGGTTCTGTGGATGCTTCCATGGAACAAGATTACAAGCCAGGCTTGTTGGTTGTGTCGGCAACCGTTAAGGGTTTTGAGAAACCATGGTCAATTTTAATTGACTCAGGGGCGTCAGGTAATTATGTCCGACGTCGTTCCCTTGAAGGTAGTCAGCTGTATGCTGAGGCGCTAGAAGCGCAAGAGGGTGACAGTATAACCGTGCGTCTCGCGACCGGTGTACGTTTCACCGTCCCTAAAGTTCCGTTGAACTTAGGTGTGAAGTTCTTAGACTTCAATAGCGTTGAACGCTGTCTTGTCCTAGATTCGGACTCGAGATATGATCTCATTCGCGGTATGGCCTGGCTGGAACGCCATGAGCCGTGGATCGATTGGCGATTCAAAACTTAAGACGCAACGCGCACTGTTCCTAGCGAAGCTTTGGAGAGTCATATGAACCCACCTTTGCTAGGAAACAAAAGTGTAATTGGCGCGAGCCATTAACTGAGTCAGTTAGTGTGATGGACATTGACGTGTCTGAGTTTATAAACTCCAGTGTGGTGGAGTGGCGATCACAAAATTTCTGATGTGATCCCGACTCTCCACTGGCGCCCAGACGACCGACTAACGGAGACGGGTACACAAGGTGAGGAAGGAAAGTTACATCCCGTATCCGTGTAACTTTCCTTCCTCACCTTGTGTACCCGTCGGTAGGGCGGGCTGCACTCTTCTCGGTGGACTTGAGTCGATGCTGAACTTGACCAGGGTTGGGGATTGGTCGGGGGGTCGATAGTGGAAAATCCTCACGCGATCGAAAGTTGTATGGGGGGTGCTCTATGAGTCACCCTGGTCTGCCTTGAGACCGCCTTATCGAAATGTAGATACTTGATCTACTTGATTTCACTTGATCTTCTGATCACTTGAGCCGTCTCGATCTTGTGTTTTGTCCTTTACGTTGTATACTGCGTCCGATCGCAGGGGGGTTTTGCTTGGGTTGAGAGTTCTTGTAATCCCTGGCCAAACAATCCAGGGATATCACTTGTCGTAGCGTAGCAGAAGCTCTTGATCGTCGGGGGCCAAAGTTATCCGCCCGGAAGAGAAGTCTGCGTGCGTGCTTAGAAGTAAAAGAAACTCTGTTTAGTGTTAACCAATCAAAACTCGAAACCTACGATTCTGCCTATCTGTATTCCAGGATCTATCACCACGTGTCACCTTTTCAGAAAAAAAATCAGATCTCGATATGTGGTCCACCCCAATTGCCTTTGCCATCCCGATCCATCGGCGATCTTGCCTTATCCTTGGATCGCGATCCGAATCAGATCGCGTATCAGCTCAGGATCGCGGTCGATCCATAATGCGTGATTATTGTGAGTTGGGTCGCGATCTAGGTCGGATCGCGGATCTACGTTGGATCGCGATTCTAATATCTATACTTATCCGGTTTACCTTAGATCGCGATCAGCCTTGGATCGCGGTTCTGAGTCGGATCGCGGTTCTGAGTCGGATCGCGGTTTACCTTAGATCGCGCTCAGTCTTGGATCGCGATCTAGGTCGGATCGCGGTTCTGATTCGGATCGCGGTTCTGAGTCGGATCGTGGTTCTGAGTCGGATTGCGCTCAGTCTTGGATCGCGGTTCTGAGTCGGATCGCGCTCAGCCCTGGGTCTCGATCGATCCTAGGTGTGTGGTCCACATAACTTGGATCGCGATCTCCACTCCACGAAATATGTTTATCCGCTCTTCCACACGATCGGCTTTCTAGATCGAGGTTACGATCGTCGATCACACTTGTTGATCACGATCGACGATTGCGATCGAGCGATCTCCCACCCTGATCGTCATCACCGCCGCGTACTCCTCGGCCAACCGTGGCCATCACATGATCGATTTAGATAAGCTGTCATTCCAATACAATAGCCAAGTATAAACTATGCGATCATTCATCGATAGATCTTGATCGCTCCCATACAATAGCCAAGTATAATCCATAGGATATGACTTCCGCCGTGTAAGTGGTCCACATTATGATCACTTTCGATATTGTTTGATCAAATTTTCTTGATCGACTTCACCACAGCCGTCCCCTGCGCTGATAATCGGCATACAGTGCTGGTGTATCCGTGCATATTCTATTCCTTTGCTCGGTTGGCAAGTTTGTGAATCGCGAATAACCTTTTCGATCCATAACATCAACACGATCTTCATATAGTTTTCACCTTGTTCCGTTGATCGCGTTCAAAATCCTCCTCTTCTTCTTTCTTTTTTCTCTTCGTAGTGATCCCCTGTCTCCATCTTTGATTTCGTGACCACTATACTCACTCCACATATAATCCCTTCCACCTACATATGTAACCCTCTTACATATCTTCACCACTCCAGCAATTCAATCGTCCTTAACCACGAGACTCCTCCTCGTGCGATTGCATCACCTCAAAACGATTTCGGCTAGCTCGATCGCGATCGAACTCTTGCAACAAAGCACCACAATTCAAATCTGCTTGATCCACCCATTCAGATCGTTATAACCCTTCCACTTCACTAAAAGCTGGCGATGCACCCGACCATAGCGCGTCCTTCGACCCGATCGCACATCCACGATTTTTTCCACTTCGTATTCACCTTCCTCTAGCTCACCATTCCAGCTGTCCTCCGGCAGTAACGCTTCATCAAAATCCACTCGATCTGCTTCATCCACATTCAACAAATATGTAGGGCGTTCTGGGAACACTCTAACTTGTTTCAACTTAGACAAATGGACCACCGGGAATAGCCTGTATGGCGTACCCGCGATCTCCAATCGTACTGCGTGATCGCCACATTTATCGGCTACCCGAAACGGTCCGTGCCACATATGGGCTAACTTCCGAGCATATCCCTCTTTGACGCGATCCAGATAGAGCCACACCTGTGATCCACGATCCACCTCAAAACGATCGTGATCTGCATTATGTCGATCAGATCGGTCTTGTATCGCAAGTTTTAACCGGTCGTTCACTGCCGATCTTGCCCGTTGATAGTGGCATTGTATGCCGTATCGCCATCGCCTTGGATCACGATCACGCGCTTTGGTGCTCCCTAATGGTATGGCCGCCTCCAAGGTCGATCGCGGGTCCCAACCGTGAATCAGATAAAACGGTGTATCTCCACGGACACGATCTTGGGCAGTGTTGATCGCGAAAGTCAGCCTTTCTGCATACTTGTCCTAGTCTTTCTGGTTCTCATCCGTTACATACATCTTGATTGATCGTGTCAACGTTTGGACCATGCGCTCTGCCGTGCCATTTGCTTGTGGTCTATATGCCATGGTAGCTCGTTGTTTCTGCCCCGCGATCCGATTAAACGCACGAAAGAAGTCAGACATGAATCCTGGCTCTCGATCGTGGCGTATAGCCTCACTTGCACCAAACCGTCGGAAATACACTCTTCGTAGTTTTCTGCGATCGTCTGTGCAGTCCGAGACGAACTGGCCTTTGCGATCACATAGCCTGAAAACAAATCAACCCATAGTAACAACTCCATATTGTCCTTTGAAAGATCGCGGTAGTGACGGAATATGATCCATAGCCAAAATTTGAAACGGATAAGTCGCCTGTAAATTTCCTGGTGATCCTCCATGATCAGATGGCCGCCCCTTGCCTGTTTCACAATCCACACATTCGCCTACATATCGCTGCACACTGCGGTACAACCCTCTCCAGTGGAAATTCATTTTGATCCGTTGGTAGGTTCGACCAATCCCTTGGTGACCACCTTCCAGACTCGTATGGTAATGATGTAAAACATCCTGCTGCAATAACTCCGAAATTACCAAGCGAACCAACTCGTTACGATCTTCAGATTTCGCGTTCGCTCCATGGCAGAAAAATAATAGTCCACTTAGGTCCACTTCGTAATCGGATGCGATCCGGGCGCAGCCCTTCGCTTCGTCCGCTGTTAGCGTCGCAACATCCCCGACCAAATATGTCTTCAAGTTAGATATCCAACATTCTTCGTCTTGAGCTTGTCTTATGCGATCGACCCGCATTTGCTGCACGATTTCTTCCTGCCAAATTTCTGGCTGACAACGTCTTCTCACAGCTGATCGAGTGATCGCAGCCACTTTGACTACCTGATCGACTTGGCTTGGGATCAACAGCTCGTCCAACCGATTTAGAGTAACCAAGTCTTGACGATCTTGATCCGAAATTACAATTTTACCCTTTTCTCGCTGTAGAGCTTCACTTGCTAGTCGCTCGGAACTTTGATTCCAGTCCCGTTTCATGTGTAACAGTTCGTGGTTTGGCCACGATCGGAGTTTCTCCATAGCTTTATGACGCAGCAACTGTAGACCCGGTGCCTTACAGTCGATCTCTCCGCGCATTTGTCTGATCACCAAATTCGAGTCACCGCAAATGATTACACGTCCCCTGGTGTGATCTGCAAGCAGATCCAAGCTGAGAAGTAATCCTCGATATTCCGCTTCATTCACCGTCAAATTAGTAGCGAATTCAGAAGCGGCAGCCACGATCGTCCATTCAGGTAGTTTCCACACGATCGCGATATATGCCCCGCCCTTCCTTTTCACTCTAGCTGATCCATTGAAACTAACTACCAACAGATCTTCACCTGCTTCAACCGTGGGTGGTGGCATACTGATTGTTTGCCGAGGCTGCTTACGCGGGGCGATTGCGATCAACATCTCGTTCACTTCTTCACGGGGAATTATACTCGCAGCTAGGGTACCCAATATCTCGTCTTCGCCTTTCTCACTCCGACGGATCTCTAATGTTCAATTTGATAGGAGAGCAGCCCATCTTCCTAACCTTTCGTGAAGGCCAGAAGATTGCAATAACCAAGCCAGCGTCGAATGCCTCGTAAGCACTGTGATCGTTTGTGAGACCAGCATAGTGTAACAGAGATCCAGAATCCGGAGGAGAGCTAACACCTCTTTCTCCACCATCCCGTAATTAATCTCGTTAGGCTTCAGCGTGCGACTAGAGAAAGTGACAGGCCAATAGATTCCATCGTGTTCTTGAATTAACGCCGCTGATATGGCCCACTTACTGGCATACACACAATCACAGGCGATCGTTCTGGATCAAAGTGTTTCAGGATCGGTGTCGCGGCTATTTTAGCCTTTAATAGAGTGAATGCGATCGTTGCCTTCTCCCAGCGGTTTCTGCCCTCGCAACCAGGATCGTCCCCAGAATTCGACTCTGGATCGAGAATGTGGCCATCTCTCGATCCACTTTTAAAATCCTGATCGATAATGTAGCCATCTTTCGATCCACTTTTAAAATCCTGATCGGATCTTATACTTGTCGCGAGACTGGAGATCACAATTTGGTCCAGCACCATTAGGAACCATCTGAACATCCCCAGCCCGGCTGATCTCATGAAAATCTGCCTCCCGCAGCTCATAAATTACGGATGCATAACTCGCAAAATCCTCAATAAATCGACTGTAGTAATTCAGACTCCCCAAAAAGGACTGCATTGATCGCAACGTCCGAGGAAATGGGACGTTCACCAGAGATTCTAAATCTTTTGGATGAGCCTCTAAACCTGCAAGCGAAACCTGATGACCCCGGTAATCCACTTTACGACGTCCCCAAAAGCTCTTAGCCACACTGATTGATAAATTCCACGTATTGCACGCTTCCAACAATCGTTCCACCTTCTCATAAAGGGATCTCCACGATGTAGCAGGTATCAGTATATCGTCAATATAGGAGACGCCGACCTAACACCGATGGTCTCGGATCAGTATCTGGTATCACCTTCCGTAAACACCACGATCGGCTTTGACAATTCAGCTGTAATTGAATCAGAACTTGTACCGATTTTCAAATACCCATATAGAGCACTGTCAATCAATCGCTGGTAGATTTGAGGAGCATTCTTCAATCCGAATGGCATTCGTAACCACTCAAACAAACCTGACGGTGTAATAAATGCAGAAATCATCCTCGCTCTCTCTGTCATTTCTACCATCCAGAATCCACTCGCCATATCCAAGGAACAATACCACATAGCCTTATCCATATCTTGCAATAAATCACTGATCAATGGCATAGGGTATACCATCAATCGGGTCAACTGGTTCACCCTACGATAATCGATACATAATCGAATATCTTCGCCATTCTTCTTGATAATCACTACAATTGGTGAAGCCCACGGCGACGTAGATGGCCGAATGATCTTGGCAGACAATAATCCCTTAATCAAATCCGCTAATTTCTCCCGGAATTTGGGTGCCACAGGTCGCACTCGCTGTGCGATCAAATTAGCTCCTCCAACGTCAATGTCACAAACTGCTCCACGTGCTGCGGGAGGTAGGGCATTACCTTTCCCTATGAGTAAGTGGTGATTCTTCCAAATTAATTGTCGTAGCCTTTCTTGATCTTCTGTCAATGGTAATCCAGGGTCGCCAACTTGAATATCGTCGATCGATACTTCCACCGTAGACATCACAATTTCTGGCAATACCGCCATATGCTGATCGACGTCTTCGGCAAACAGATCGCCACTCTCGTGAGAATATACTGCCTCTTCAGATGATGGTTCTTCTATTGGGACATCCTCGGTTGCGATCGCTGTGGACTTATTTTCCACTCGATCGGATTGTCCCTGATCTTTATCTTCGACGATCTTCGTCAAATCTTCAATTGCTTCATCCGATCGATCTGGTATCTGATCGACGTCCACCACTTCCCCGGTCGCATCGATCACACCTGTGGAATGTTCTTGGTCTTGTTCCGTTATGTCTTCATCATGAATATCGGTTCTTTCGCCTGATCGGTCATGTACACCATCCACCTTGTCGATTTCTTTCAGCGTATTGATCACAAATTGTGATCGTCTTTACTGATGAACTTCACTGTCACGATAATTTTGATTTTCTGTACTATCTTGATATACACCCACGTGGACCGTTTCCTTATCCGATTGCGATGCAATTTTCTCCACTTTTGCGATCTTCTCGTTCTCTCCCTTCTTTGGACGCATCAAAATCTTAGTTGGTAGTGGATACGATGAGCGATCAACTAGTGGTCTTGTTGGCTCGTCAGTGAACTCTTTCTTCCCATATGTAGTTGCTTCATAGGCCAGAGTCTGCCACTCATTATATCGACGCGAACACACCGAGACATATCCAGGTGATCGAGGTATCATATTTGCAGCCATCCACCAACCTATCGGAGCTCCGTGATTCACAATCACTTCTCTATCACTTAGATTAGTTAGCTGCAGATATTTAGTCTTCCCCGGTCCTGTTGTGACTGTTGGTATCCATTTTGGATCTCGTCTCACCCAAAGCTTAGAACTCGGTGCACCAGTACCGATTCGTAATTCCGTCGATCCGCCTACTGGGATCACCACATATTGATCGTTGATCGTGATCGGCTGTCTGTTCGTTTGGTATGGAGGCCTTCGTCCAGCCAATTGAATTCTAACCTCATCCGGCAAACAAAGTGTTCCATCTGCCAGATCCAAACGAATCCCAGCTGGTACCATAAAATCCATACCCAAGATCGCTTCTAAACACTTCACCCACCTTGACCTACTTGATCGCCCACCCAGGCGTCAAAATAATATACCAGTGATCCATTTAATGTGATCTTGATTCTGGCTCGGCCCTCGGTCATATAGGTATTCTCGCCAATTCCAATGCATTCTTGCCTTTGGCTCTCGTCAATGACACTTCCTACCTTACGAGCAAAGGTGGTGTCGACGATCAAGACTTCGGCTCCAGGATCAAATAACATAGTAGCCTTTTCATTGTTGATCTTGCCCACTGCCTTGGCCTGCTTGAACCACTTTCCTGGGGTATGATATTTTCCAATACCCCCGTGATTCGCCTAGCGCCAGGTCGAGCTCCATCTTGGCAGGCGATCGGGAAAATTCATCAACTTTCGCGACACTTGAAATATAACGCAAATGATTTGAATCCTCACATGTATTGATCGGATCGATCCGCTTGTTAACCTCTTGATCCGTAGATCCCTTTTCAACAAATGCATAAATGCAGCGCCTAGAACGCTCGGCTCGTACCAGATTCCAACCTGGCGAGCGTCCTAGTTTTACATCTCCTCTGCCTTCGGCGGGAGCATCCCAGCGTGTTTGGTCGGCGCGTACCATTGGCGAATTAGATTATAAAATTCTTCCATCGGGCATTTTCCTCCTTCGTGCATCTCTCCACAGGCAGTACACACGAAAAACACTTGTCTGAAGGATGTCCTTTGCGCCCACATTTCTGACAGGTCAACCGCTTCCAACATCCACGATCGTCATGTTTCTTCGATCCGCAATGGGAGCAGGCTCTTGGTGGGTCAGTGTGACCATGACCTTCGCCTTGATCGATCACATTCTGTCGATCACGATTGTCGATCACATTCTGTCGATCACGATTGTCACTCTCATTCTGTCGATCACGATAATCTCTCGGCTTTTCAGCTGGGGCATGCGTCATCGCGGAAAACACGCGGCGTCGATCCACCTCTACTTCAGATCCACTCGATTCCGACTCTGATCCACTGTTACCGTTTTCGATATGGATCCCTCTTACTGCACGAGCCGGTTTCGATGACGCTTGATCGGGTGCAGGGGCGGCTCGTTGACGAAATTTATTGGATCCCATCGATGCCTTTCCTTGACGAATTTTCATACGTTGATACGCACGTAGAGTTTCTTCCATGTCGTCAGCATCGTCCAAACGTAACAAAGCCAACTGTTTCGCCAGATCGCGATCATCCAGTGTCTCAATAAAATGTTCCACATGTTCACGTCTGGTAGCTGGCGTTCCCTCTCGAATTGAAATTTTTGCTCTGATCGCTGCCACATTTAACCGATATAGATACTCCAATGGAGTTTCACTCGATTGTTTCCTTGCATGGTAATACTGTCTTCCAACAGATACACCATACCCTCCATATTGTATCATGAAACTTTCCAATAGAGATTTCCAGTGATGACGAGTCGATCGGCTCAGCTGGCTATACCAGTTTCTTGCTGGTCCCGTCAGCAGATCTCCAAATACGAGACACTTTTCGTTGTCAGGAGCTTGATCACGTAAGAAAGCAGAATTGACGTTACTGATCCAGCTTCTAGCTCGATCTTCGTCTCTGTCTCGCCCGGTGAACTCTTTTAAATCTGCGATCGCCGATACTCGAATTCGTTGTGTAGTGAATCCACCACTTGGCATCGCTTCTGCAGCTGCCACCAACGGTCGCCCTAGATCCTCGAGTCCTAAATTCAGCGGATCGCCAATATTGGATCGACTATGACGTGATCCGACTGACTCCATATCCACCCATCTGGAATATTCATCATTTGAGGAGTGGCGTTGATCCTTGATCGATCGGCATTTTGTAAAGCTAAAATCCGTTGATCGTCTTCGTTCTTCTTCATGGCTGCTTTAACATTAGAATCCAGCTGGTTTGATCCAAATGGATTCATTTCTCGGACCATGGGTACATCAGCCGATTTTGCTCCCGTTTCGATTGGCGTCGATCTTTCACGTATAAACGCCGCACCAGACGGTCCCAACGACATCCGTTGAATAGGAACTGATTCTCCTGAATCCGCTTCCGATTCTGCCGATGCATACTGTGATGAGCCCGTTTGATATGTCTCAGTGGCTGGCACGATCACTTGGTACTTCCCAGTGAGAGGGATTAACGCCTTGAACAACGATCGTCCTGCTTTAATTACTTAATCATGATCACATCCAGCAATGTCTGCGCATCAAACGCTCCAGCGGTGAATCCAGCTTCCTTGAGTAACTTCAACAAACGACGAATCGCTTCCAATTGGTTCGGTGTTTCTATCGGAGCTGGTACCGGTCCTTGTAATGATCCTGTGGCGAAGTGAAGGAGTGAATTTCGCAAAGTGTGATCGCATATTTTCGGTTAAGTCCGAAATGGCCAATATTAATGAGTCGCGATCTCGTGGCCAATATTGATGAGTCGCGGTCTCGCAGAAAGGTTTCAAGACGATGTCAAATAGGATGGAAAACAGTGAATGGTGTAGTTTGCACTTCTATGTGGGGTCAAATATGGCCTAGAAACTACGCTATTGCGATCTCCAGTATTTCCGATGGCGATCCGCGTGGATCAGGTCGCTAAGGATGAGGATGGGTACATCCAAGCATGTGGAGGACGGTCTGGTGTGGATCACGTCGCTATGGAGGACTGGAATGGTGGATATGACATGTCACATAGATGGACCATCTCACATGACCTGAGAAACGGTGAAGAGGACAAGTCGCGATCCGGCGGATCGCGATCCGATGCTAATTATTAGTATCGCGATCCGATATTAATTATTATTATCGCGATCCGATATCAATTAGTTAGTACCGCGATCCGATACTAATTATTAGTATCGCGATCCGATACTAGTTATTTAGTAACGCGATCCGATACTAATTATTAGTACCGCGATCTGATACTAAAATGGTATTAGATCCGAGCGAGGTAGCGATCTAGATCGCGGCGATATTGGAGTGGACCACATTACAAGATCTGATTTTTCCGAAAGAGCGATACGTGGCAACAGATCCTGAGCTACAGATAGTCAAGATCATAGGTTTTGGTATTTGATTGGTTAACATTAACAGAGTTCAATTTGCTTCTAAGTACACGTGTCGACTTCTCTTCCGGGCTGGATTCTTTGGCCTCCCGACGTCTCAAGGAAGTCTACATACTACGCAAGTCATATCCCTGGATTGTTTGGCCAGGGATTGCAAGAATTCTCAACAAAACAACTCAAGCTGCGATTGGACGCAGAGGACTAAAAAGTCCAGATACAAGATCGCGAGACGGCTCAAGTGGTCAGAAGGCAAGCGGATCAAGTATATATATTTTTGGACAAGGCGATCTCAAGGGAGATCAGGACGACTCAAATAGAGCACCCCAAGAACAACTGCGATCGTGTGAGGAATTCCACTCGATCGCCCCCCCCCCCACCTATCCCTAACACAATCAAGTTCAACATCGACTCAAGTCCACCGAGAAGAGAGCAACCCGCCCTACCGACGGGTACACAAGGTGAGGAAGGCTATACACACGGAACCAGGGTACCCCCTCCGTTATTCGGTCGTCCGAGCGCCAGTGGAGAGTTGGGATCGCATCAGCAATCTTGCGAATCCCACTCCACCACAATCCGATTAGCTTTGGCTTCAATATCTTTGTGAACTGGATCGCTTGATAGCAAAGTCTTTATTTCTTTTTGGTGAAAACACCGTTCCAATTCTTCCATGTTCGTCGATCTTTTGGTTTTCGATCCGTGATCGGCCGACTCTATTCCTTGGACACCACAATCTTCCGATTTCTTCGTCTGAACGTTGAGTTGTGATCGCGGTGCCTTTATCCCACCTTAATTCGTCGACTCTTTCTTCTTAGGTTTTGTAGAGGGTTTTGGATGAACTTCTCTCAGTTTTAACTGAAAGATTTTCATCTCGCGAATCTCGTTTTGCAACGTGATTCGCAGGGGTCCCCGAAGGGACCTGGGGAGGGGGTAGAGGTTTTTCTTCCAGATCGAGCGATCGATCTTCCTCTTTTGTTTTCTGCTCATCTGCGCCCCTTTCAAAACGCTGATAATCCGGGGATCCTTTTTCTTCACGCGTCTGTGGCGATCCCTCTGCCTCTGACGCTTCAATCCTAGGTTCAGTCTTGATCTTGACATCTTCTCTCAGGGACTCACGGTGAAATCCCGAGTCACCAGAAGATCCGGGCACGCGCACCATTGTGGTGGAGTGGCGATCACAAAATTTCTGATGTGATCCCGACTCTCCACTGGCGCCCAGACGACCGACTAACGGAGACGGGTACAAAGGGGGGGAAAAAAGTTACATCCCGTATCCGTGTAACTTTCCTTCCTCACCTTGTGTACCCGTCGGTAGGGCGGGCTGCACTCTTCTCGGTGGACTTGAGTCGATGCTGAACTTGACCAGGGTTGGGGATTGGTCGGGGGGGTCGATCACGTGGAAAATCCTCACGCGATCGAAAGTTGTATGGGGGGTGCTCTATGAGTCACCCTGGTCTGCCTTGAGACCGCCTTATCGAAATGTAGATACTTGATCTACTTGATTTCACTTGATCTTCTGATCACTTGAGCCGTCTCGATCTTGTGTTTTGTCCTTTACGTTGTATACTGCGTCCGATCGCAGGGGGTTTTGCTTAGGTTGAGAGTTCTTGTAATCCCTGGCCAAACAATCCAGGGATATCACTTGTCGTAGCGTAGCAGAAGCTCTTGATCGTCGGGGGCCAAAGTTATCCGCCCGGAAGAGAAGTCTGCGTGCGTGCTTAGAAGTAAAAGAAACTCTGTTTAGTGTTAACCAATCAAAACTCGAAACCTACGATTCTGCCTATCTGTATTCCAGGATCTATCACCACGTGTCACCTTTTCAGAAAAAAATCAGATCTCGATATGTGGTCCACCCTAATTGCCTTTGCCATCCCGATCCATCGGCGATCTTGCCTTATCCTTGGATCGCGATCCGAATCAGATCGCGTATCAGCTCAGGATCGCGGTCGATCCATAATGCGTGATTATTGTGAGTTGGGTCGCGATCTAGGTCGGATCGCGGATCTACGTTGGATCGCGATTCTAAGTCGGATCGCGCTATACCTTGGATCGCGGTTTACCTTAGATCGCGATCAGCCTTGGATCGCGGTTCTGAGTCGGATCGCGGTTCTGAGTCGGATCGCGGTTTACCTTAGATCGCGCTCAGTCTTGGATCGCGATCTAGGTCGGATCGCGGTTCTGAGTCGGATCGCGGTTCTGAGTCGGATCGTGGTTCTGAGTCGGATCGCGCTCAGTCTTGGATCGCGGTTCTGATTCGGATCGCGGTTCTGAGTCGGATCGCGGTTCTGAGTCGGATCGCGGTCTACCTTAAATCGCGGTTTACCTTAGATCGCGCTCAGTCTTGGATCGCGGTTCTGATTCGGATCGCGGTTCTGAGTCGGATCGCTTTTCCAAGTTGGATCGCGGCTCTAAGTCGGATCGCGCTATACCTTGGATCGCGGTTTACTATAGATCGCGATCAGCCTTGATCGCGGTTCTGATTCGGATCGCGTTCTGAGTCGGATCGCGCTCAGCCTTTGGAGCCGGTTCTGATTCATCGCGGTTCTGAGTCGGATCGCGGTCTACCTTAAATCGCGGTTTACCTTAGATCGCCTCAGTCTTGGATCGCGGTTCTGATTCGGATCGCGGTTCTGAGTCGGATCGCGGTTTACCTTAGATCGCGCTCAGTCTTGGATCGCGATCTAGGTCGGATCGCGGTTCTGAGTCGGATCGCGGTTCTGAGTCGGTCGCGTTTTCCGTTGGATCGCGCTCTAAGTCGGATCGCGCTATACCTTGGATCGCGGTTTACTATAGATCGCGATCAGCCTTGGATCGCGGTTCTGATTCGGATCGCGGTTCTGAGTCGGATCCCTCAGCCTTTGGACGCGGTTCTGATTCGGATCGCGGTTCTGAGTCGGATCGCGGTCTACCTTAAATCGCGGTTTACCTTAGATCCGCTCGTCTTGGATCGCGGTTCTGATTCGATCGCGGTTCTGAGTCGGATCGCGTCGTCTTGGATCGTGGTTCTGATTCGGATTGCGTTTTCCAAGTTGGATCGCGTCTAAGTCGGATCGCGGTTCTGAGTCGGATCGCGGTCTACCTTAAATCGCGGTCTACTTTGGATCGCGTTCAGCCTTGGATCGCGGTCCTGATTCGGATCGCGGTTCTGAGTCGGATCGTGCTCAGTCTTGGATCGCGGTTCTGATTGGAATTGCGGTCTACCTTAAATCGCGGTCTCAACTCCACGAAATTTGTTTATCCGCTCTTTTACACCGGTTACATCTCGCGATCGGCTTTCTGGATCGAGGTTGCGATCGTCGATCACACTTGTTGATCACGATCGACGATTGCGATCGAGCGATCTCCCACCCTGATCGTCATCACCGCCGCGTACTCCTCGGCCAACCGTGGCCATCACATGATCGATTTAGATAAGCTGTCATTCCAATACGATAGCCAAGTATAAACTATGCGATCATTCATCGATAGATCTTGATCGCTCCCATACAATAGCCAAGTATAATCCATAGGATATGACTTCCGCCGTGTAAGTGGTCCACATTATGATCACTTTCGATATTGTTTGATCAAATTTTCTTGATCGACTTCACCACACCAGTGCCAACAAAAATAGTGTCGAGCAGAGCTCAGTGACACTTAGTGGAACGGCACGTACTCCGTTGAGTGAGACTCAAAGTAATATTGAGACACTTGATGTCGGTAATGACATCGGCTCTTGTATAGAGCAAGTTAGTTCGATGACCTTGTGAGTGAAGTCACTGGTACTAGTGACTCACTGGATGTCTATACTGACATTGGCTCTCGCATAGAACAAGTTAAGGTCAAGGAATCTGTTGACCTTAAGGATAATGGTATCCCAAGTACTTTAAAAGGTACAGTTTCGTCAATGAGATGGCAGCGTCGCCAGATGGCGGCTGCGAGACGTAAAGCGTCTGTTTTTGTAATGGGCTACATTACACACAAAGTATTAACACAAATAAACAATTACATATGTAGGCAAGTGCTGGGCCCGAAA
>CANTFK010000908.1:0-12831 GCA_947646735.1 Peronospora farinosa | reverse complement strand
ACCACGTTCAAACCCAGTATCTGGTGAAGTGGCGTGGATACCCCGAGTCGTGGAACTCATGGGAGTTCAAGGGTTCCCCTGCGGCAGGATTGCCCATACTCCGTGGACGTTTTTGAACGTCGTGCGCAAAGCCAACCTGTTGGCGACGGCGCTTCTAACCAGTAATGGGGGAAGTGGGCGATCTCACGGTCGGGTCTTGCTGTGAACTCGCGGCTACAGACGTAGTCGAATTACAGGAATCTTGAATGGCTGGCGCATAGCGGACTCGTTTCCTCAAAAATTGGCCTCGGGCCTTTATCTTGGCGCAAACAAATCACATCTTGCGTTCCAGAAGAACGTCTGTCACACTGGCGCTGGCGCGTAGAGCTCATATGCTGGTCAAACGCCGCACAAAATGTGACCATTGGACAAAGGCACTATTGTCTTCATCTTCCGTTTCACATTCGAACAGCAAGAAAGGGACCCCTTCTATGGGAGAAATAGATGCACCACGTGTTTGCCAATCCAGACGTTCCTTGCATTGGATTGGAGTGGTCCTGACTGGATCCAAATACCTTTGGCGAAGAGCCACTCGCGCGGCAAGATCCTCAAGCGTTTTAGCCTCCGGTCCTATGTTCCTATGTGTCCAGCAAATCGCCGTGGCCTCTTTAAGACGCTCTTTGCCATATCGTGGGTCAAAGACATAGTCTAAATGTCTTTTGTGTTTGGCCATGGCCTTTGCTTGGTATGCGGAGCTTGCCGTCGCTTGTAGTTGCTGTTTCTGTTGCTCATCGAGCGGGTTCGTGATCGGAGAAGGAGGCGTGTCGCCAGGCGTCGAGCGCATTGAGGTTATTGTGCCAGCAACACCACTTTCTGGGAACGGATTAGGTGTGCGTCAAGGTTTGTCTTCACCCTTAGGACTGGGCTTAGACTCATAGTCTTCGAGGAAGCTGGTATCACTTCCTTAATCACAGCTACCTCTAACTCTCCTATAGAAAGATCATTTAATGCCTTAGGTTCATGACTAGGGGGTGTCATTTGCGTGTACACTATGATAAACCGTTAGGTTTATGGTTCGTGTTTCGCAACCTCTTAGAGAATCATGTCGAGTGACGTTATGTGGTACCTTCCGTCTGGCGATGGGGAGTGTAACGGGGTTACACGACAGTTGGAACATCATTTCAAAAGTTTACGGTTGAAGTCCCCTTGTATTGCATATAATGCATTTTGATACTTCTCTTTAGAGAGGTATTAAGTATGAGCGTTAAAGATACGGTATTCGGTAATACCGTATCTTATCGATTAGGATTCGATGATCGATATCGCTGTACTAAGTACACCATGCACAATTTTTGGACGACACATCGTTCAATAACGAAGTCTGCATATTATAATTACTATTATAGTAATTAATCGAGTGTACGGTACTTTAAGTAGGATTAGTCACAAAATTTTAAAGCATAAATAAAATCAGTTCTCATTTTGAGCTAAAGATCGCCAGTCGTTCTGACTTGTTCTCTTGTGCAATTCGTGCGTGTGTTCTCTAAACCCCTAAGCTTCTAGCTTCTTCTTGCACTCTGTGCGTTGGTTCTCTGAACTTTTAAGCTTCTAGCTTGTTCTTGCACTCTGTGCGTTGGTTCTCTGAACCTTAAGCTTATTGCTTGCAGACTAAAATTCTCTCTCCTAAATCCTTAGAACAGGGTGACTTTTCAGTCACTTAATTAGTTCCTAAAACCTAAGAGGCTTTTAGCCGCAAAATTTATTTAGTTCTCTAGAACTAAGAGAATTTCAGCCTAAAAGTCTTCCTTTGACTAAAGAGCTGTATTACTCCGCTACAGCAACAAACATTACTCATTTACCAATGATCTTTTTGATATGTATTTAGTAATAATTTTAATAAACAAAATTCAGTCTTGAATTTACTACATGATATATACTGTGCGCAGGTATAACAAATACAGCTTTCGCGAACAGGTAGGTACTTGCCCTAGAGGTTTTTGCGCGGTTCGCTAACGCGACCGGCAACCTTAGTGTGCGGACGCTTCGGCGTCGACACTCAGACCACGCACGCGAAAGATAATTTTACCCCTCCCTCGCTCGTGCCTGAAGGTATCTGCCAGAATCACATGGCAGCGTCTTCGAAGTGCCCGTCTACTAGCCGCCTCTGTAATGGAAATGAATCCAACCTACAGCCGCAGATCGAGCTTTGAAGGCATTACGTGCAAGATTAAGTGGCGATTAAAAACGGAAATGTGTGGAAGGTCAAGATCGATGTCAACTCATCCGACAATATGAAGAAACCTCTGGCAAGACACAGGCTTGAGAAGTCTTATGTTATGATCGGTTAAACTAAGCAAAACTCTCATGATTGACGGACTGAGTTTAGAATAAGGAGTGTTGGACACCGCATTTACTTTGAATATAAGGTAAGCCAATGCAGATATTGGTATTAGCACGGGAATGATTGTCTGAGAATGGCATTAGTGCAGCATATGTAGACGGGCGCTTCGTAAAGTAGCTGCCACGTAGTACGCGGGCACACCTTCAAGCAGCGCAAGGAAGCGGTTATACCGACTTACCTCCGCGTGCGGTGGTGATTGCGTTTGTCGGCCGCTTAAAGCGTCGAACCAATCTGTTTCCGGCCGCTTAGAGCGGTCCGTGCAACGAACAACTAATAAGTGCCTCACTTACGTCACGCATAAGCTTATTAAGCTTCTCGTGTGCAGTGGGCGATAGTTAGTAAATTCAAGACTGACTTATATTTAATAAAATATAACTAAATATAAATCTAGCTACTGATTGGCTGATTATGCAAAGATTGGATACGCGTTTCTTTAAAAGCGTGTCCTTACGTGCGAGCTTAATATATTTGAGCTCGCTGATGACGTTTATCTGAAGCGTCACCATGACGCCTAGTCCCAACTGGCGTCATCCCCGTTGAATGTGAATCCATCCATGGATATCACATTCATGAGGGTGGGACATATTTATGTGCCGCACCCAAGTGGCAGGCCTAAGGTATCAAGTACCCATTTAGGCCTACCCGTTAAGTATTCGACACTTAACGAACCGTGTAACGTTTAGCCCGTTACAGTATATGCACATTGCAGTCAGTCCTATATTACCTTAAGATCAACAAGTTGTTTGTAAAAGCGTTTGAGTGCGGATTCCTTTAGGCTCTTTTTAGCCTTCCTTGGGCGAAGAGTTCCTCACTGGAGGGCTTAAATATAGTTGCTCTTCGTGACGCCCAAAGTATCGAGCCAGCGTAACCAGTTGCTAGGATGAGAATGATCGCGTTATGGTAGATGGATGATGTTCTTCCACACAAACAGATAATTCTTGTACATCGATGAATCGATCGTCTAAGCATCATCAATAAGGTGACATGACAAACGCAAAAAGGCCACACAATAATACTACTGGCTACGAAAAACTCATGACCCATCCCCGAGCGAAACACGGCCTTCGCCATCGACCCAGTTCCACTTACTAAGCAACCGAATATAGAAGTCCTAATGCAATTTACAGTGGAGCCGACAGAGAACAAAAGACTACCCACAGGTGTAAAGGAGCAGCCGTGCACTTCGGCTGAACGCGGCAGACACTGAGAACCATGTTTCGCGCACGTGACTAGATACCATTTAAGTGCGACAACTCGCATTTGGACCTATAATACATTTCAACTGGCGCTCAATCTACTGAGCGCTAAAACTTTCTTTCAATACCTTTCCACGTATCGTCACATATAAAGACGCTGTTCGCCACGTCACAGGATATGCATCCACTAGACGTAGAGCCTGTAGAAGAAAGTTCTTACATAAATCACACACTCTTACGGATAATACCTATCACCACACTAGTTTGTTTGTTTATGCTGCATAGGCTATAGTTCAACCAGAGATCACAAAAAAACGAAGGCATACTGCGTGACTGACAGCAACGATGTCCTGCATTTATTGCTGCCAATGCAAACCATCTCCTATTTAGTCGCAATTGGCTGCTCCAAATACGTTCCCCACACTTGTATCTCGTGTGACGTCCTTAGAGTTGTGCTAATTTTAGCACATAGTATCTTCTCCTTGCATTAACGTAACGTCGCCAGTTTGCATCGAATACATACATAAATCATTTGTGTGAATTGTTACTTCGTTAATGGAATAAATGGTGGAAGGTAGGATGTAATCAAGTTTCGATGTCCGGATCTGCATTCTGATTGCAGTGTGTCTTTAGCACCACTGATACACGAGATGAAGGCATACATGAATCTCAAGTTTTGCAAGACGAATAGAATCAATCTACATGATATAAGGAACAGATTCCGCTTGAAACTCCAATAATGGTTCCCATTCGACTTCGTCCCACATTACAGCCCGTTCAAGAACTGTCCTTTCTGACAACTTGAGTCCATCGACCCGTTGGCTAGACGGCGAGTATATCGATTCGTAGGTGGTTCCTTGCACGACAGCAAACAGGTTCGTCGAAGTGACTCCGTCGTGATTCGAATTTTCTTCTAGTCGAATCGAAATGCACACTCGTCGCAGCCGTATTACCTCCGCATAAATATACGGTTCCAGGTCTTGAGAGTCCACGGGACGATGGGCACACGCCCCAGCCTTTTCTTCAGCGAAACAGAAGAAATTCACCTTCAACGCGTTTCCGTCTGCCAAAAATATAGCCGTATAGTCGCCGATTGACCACCCCCCTGCTGTTGGGATCATGGATGACACGCCACTAGGCAACACACGGAACAAACGCAACTTCCCGTCCAGTACTAACTTCATTGGAGCAACCGCCGTATGATCTAAAAACGAAACGGCGGATCGTAACGATATCGAGGACATATCGTCCTTGATGGTGACATCCACACAGCCGAACTCAAACCAAATTTGCACGATATCCACTAGACGCATGTCATGAGCACAATCTCCCCGCGATGCATCGACAATATTCACCGACCGAGGCTCTAGCAGCCAGCAATGGTTCCACAGTTCCAGTAAACGGTTTCTCCGAAAAGAATGCTGGAGCCGTGTTGATGTTTTGTATAAAGTTGCAGATGCGATAAGTCTCTCTCGTACCACAGCTGTGAACACCTGAAACACGCCGTTCAGAGCTTCGAACACATATAGTTGCTGGTCGAGAAGTAGCGCTGAGACTTGAGATCGAAGTCGATGAAAACGCGGCTGACCATACACAAGCGATAGCACATCATCAACCAATGCCGGTAGCGAAAGACTCTTCTGGTGTCTTCGCGATAGACCTGCTGTCTGTGCACTCACTTCTTGCAGCACATCACCCATAGCATCGTACAAATCCGATACTAGCAGGACAAATCGTATTTGGAGTTCTGCTTTGCTCGTCTCATCATTGATGAAAGAACATGCGGAATGCAAAAGACATTGTACGGAATGTGACGACATTGCCCGGAAAAATAGAAGCGCAGGCACTTGGAGGGTATCCCTTTCTGTTGCAAAAGGCACTGTCGAATTGATGCCTGGTTGATGTCCAAAAATTTCACTCAGGAAAGAGATTACGACAGTCTTGAGCTGTCGGCTCGAGCTTGGCGATGGCGATCGTAGAATAGCTGCTGCTCTTAACCAATGTGAGCAAATATGCTCAGTAATCGACTCGGTGGAGATTTTAAGGTCGCTCAGTGAAATACTTTGAATGAAGATCCATAAAATGAGTAGGTGCTGACCTTTTTCTTGAAATCGACAATTTCTGGCTCTCGTGTCTCGCTGCCATGAGTAAGTATCATTGGTAGTCTCGATGAATGAGGAGACGGAGCTTCTTCTAGCTTCGGACTGCATTTTCTGCTGCCCTTTTTCCTCTTGTTTCAAGCGCCGATGATTACTTGAAAATTGGAGCTGTCCTTGGCTTGTGTCTAATCGAATGGTATTCATCTTCTGATACGATGTTTCAGAAACTGGTCGACCAACTAAATTCATTTTCAAATCATCGGATGGCGACGGACATACACCGGGTGAAACAATCTCGACGGCTGCGAACATGTTGCTATTTGTCACATCAATTGCCGGCAAATCGCACCCAGAAGTGTTGCCTGAGCGTCGATAAGAAACGAGTAAAAACCCAGGCGACTCGTGGCGCGCGAGTACAATCGCATCCATCTCGTTAGGCGTCGACCTATTGCCTGTAAGGTGGAAGACATAGGCGACCAGATGGTGTGTCATCTCTCGTTGCATCCTGGTAATGCTACTGTTGTAACTGTAAAGCCACTTGGGGAACCTATGGTTGTTGAGTACAAACAGGACAGCGTCCTTTGGCGTTAAATGTAATGCAAGGGATTTATCCACCCATTGACGCATGTCGAATTCAGCAAAACAAGGTTGTTAAGATAAAGAGCACCAATTAACATCCGACCAAGGGTCAAAACAGAGATACACAAAGGAGGAGTGACGAACCTGATACTTTTGCTTCATGTCTCCTTCTCTGTCCGCTCGAATCCAAACCGTTTCCTTCGTCATATACTCTTCAGCCAACAGAAGACTCTCCGGCAATGAGATAGTTTCACCTGGCTGAAGCTTGCGCTGGTTCTCGTCGTCTATTCTCTCAAAATTGACCAGGTTCACTAAACTTGACGAGAGAGAGACCACTCTTGAAGGCTCAAAGCGAGCGCAGACCACGAGATTCCTTTGACTAGCTGCTGACACAACGGCAGCGAATGTCACCAGAACGTGGATGGAGGTTCCACAGTAGCACCGCTGCACATGTTCTGGACAGCAATGCGGGAAGCATCGCAGAAGCTGCTGACACAAGTCACGTCAAATTCAATGCGAGTTGGCTTTAAAGCAACGCAGAAGGACGAACCTTGACGCCACGCTCTCGATTACTCCTTTACAGCCATAAAACAGTGTCAGCTGCTTCGGGCGTTGCTATACAGTACTTTTTGGTGTCGTACCTGGCATAATAGCGTCGAAAGAGCGGGTGATCGTCTTCAGTGCAGCTGATACGCAGGTATCGGCATGAGGAGACGCGAATCATGAAATGGAGGTTACTTCTTTTCTAAGATCGAGGGAGATGGTTTAACCTAAAAAAAAAGCTTTTGGTCTCACTTGGTTCTTTTTAGGGGATCGGTTGACTGGTACCGGGTGGCAAATTAGGGAACTAAGCTAAAAACATTGGTATAGAGGGGAGACTTAAGAATTGTATGTCCGATAAAAGCTCAGAAAGGCGAACGTTGTATCCGCCTTCATCAAAGGCGCAAGCTCCGATTTAATCGTTAAAGTTTTCCAAGTCGGGACTTTTCTTAACAGTGATAGCAAGCAATTGACGGTTATGCGACCTACTTTTCAGCTACGAACAAGCTCATGGACGCAATGTTCACGACGTCGTCATACTTTCTTTTTGTTGCGGTCGTATTTCGATTGACCTGGGATGCCCTCCAAACCGGATGGTCTAATCCACTGACGAAACGTTCGGGTATATGTGAATAAGGCAGCGGTGAAAATGCTCTTGACTTGAGGTAAAAAGTTGGCTTGAAGATGTTCCTGTTGAGACTGGTGTAAGGCAAAAAAGCAGAGCTGTAGGAAGTAGAAAAATGGATATTAGAAGCGACTTGTGTAGATCCATGCTGACTGACAACAAGAGCAGCAATACGTTAGAACGTGGACTTTTCAAACCGCAAAGGCTGCATTGTTTGTGTAATTATTTCTGCTGAGATGGGGGCAACGGTGATGTGTCAACTGCGCACTCAAATATCCAAAAAACGCTGCTCAGAAATGTCACCCCGTCGGCGTTCTATATCTCGTAACGAGAAAAAATGTCGAATATGATGCTCAACATGCTGAGTCTCGGACTCGTTTACAAGATGTAGACACACCAAGTAAAGAAGCTATTTGCGTTGATGGTGGACAGTGGAATCTTTTGAGCGCGAAGATTGTGCAGATCCTTTTTTAACGACGTCTTGGCACAAGAAACATTTTGTTGCAGTCGCAAAAGCTCGAAATTTAGCAGGTTGCGCTGCACTCGAACTATATTTAGTGACAGGCGATGGGTTCTTCGACCCAACAGGATCATACAAATTCCTGTGGTTAAATGAGTCGCAAGGGGGCACTTTTTTAATGCCGATAATCGAATAAAGGAATAATATTCCATGACACCATGAATCATCGGCAAAACGATAATACCTGTCGGGTAAAAATGGATCCTAACAGTCAGAAGGATATCATGAGACAATAATCAAGGGGGCCGCAGAAGGTAATTTGATTCTACCGCAAATTTGACGGTTAATGATAATTGTTAGGCGTTCGGTAACGATGGCGGCGAAGTGAAGGTCGACAGAATGGCTAAATATGCGAGTTTTTGGGAAAGTAAAGAAAGTTTAGCTGACAAATCTCCGCCGAAGATCATGTCGATCAGTTGCATGATCAAAAAGGCGTCATAAGATATTCCAGTGTGGGCGCGCGCTAATTAAGTTCGGTCCTGCATCGCTGTGCCAGCACCATTGAGCTCCTGAGTACACCGCTCGCCAAGCTCCAAATTCCATGTCATTCCAAGGGAATGGATAGAAATTGCAAAGTGGCTGTCGATTGTTGGCCTTGGGCCGAGTGAGGTTCGAAGACGCTGCATGGGAAAAGAAGGCCGCGAATCGAGATAGCAACGACCACTGAAAGATCTTCTGTAGATATTTCTACCATTTCGAACGCCATGATATCGTGTCGTAGCTGCATGAGGCTTGCCAAAAGTGAATCGCTATCCCAAAGCCAATAAAACAAATACGGAGAAACCTGCGATGAGCATCGTGTGCATTCTAATCTGATTGTGCAAGCTACTGGTATAATTGAAAGTAAAGCTGTCTTGCCTCGAAAACGAATCTTCATGCAATGTGGTTAACATATTGAGTTGGAAAGCCGCACGACTACTGCAAATTGGCAGCTACGAATTTTGATACATCCTAAGAAAACACTGAAGACAGAATTTGCGGGCAGGTCCTTGCAAATGAGCTTGTCCTTTCTGTTTGCCGAGGACTTATCGAACATCGGGAGGAAGTACATCAAAACTTAGTAGTTGTAAAGATTTTATATCTCGTAAGCGTTCACTCCGAGTTCTATAGGAAATGATGCGTGCAGCTTAATTCTATAGTGAAGGCAGTGTCATGTTCTGACCTTGCTGGCACGCTTACTTTTTGGCACTAGTGAACTACTTTTACAATGTAGCTGACAAACTGGCAGCAAATGCCGATGGCTAGGAAAAAGTGTTATGATACGGTCACCTTCATGCCTTCGTACCTTTGCGCCTTTGTGACTACATCACCCTTTTTTCGATCCATTCGACAGGTCATACAGCAGATTTTATGAGTCAGTGGACATCTTCTCTGTTATTTGGTCACCCCACAAAGCGACAGAGAACTGATGAATGTCTCCGCTGCACTCCGACGAATCAAGCACAAATTCACGCCCAACATACCTCCAACAACATCGATTAGTGAATAACTGACTACATACGGGTGAGCAGGTCCAAGGCTCCCAGTCAAAAAGCATCATGAGCGCAGTGCTGTCCGTTTCGTCGCATTCATCATTCCTAGAGAATTGGCTCCCAACGACAAGATATAAGAGTCGTAAGCTTCTCAATGTTAAGCTTCCTTATGTCATTACTAAGTATATCAGGTCACAAGTGGGCCATCGTGAAAGTTTTTGAGCCAGAGGTTCAAGCTCTCAATCCCTCGTCCTGTGAAGCCACCTTTTAAGCGGCGTTTACTTCAATTCTTTAGAAACTTCCTCGATCTGAACACGGCAACGCAGAGTGAAGCACCGAAACACATACGATTATAAAAATGGACTCTCCTTTGGGGAATGGTATCCGTCGATTTGACGCCGTCATCTGTCGTTCCACTACCGAGGAAAAGGCTTACTCTGCGCACGTATCTATGCGCCTCTTGTCCGACTGTCCGTTTGTTGCTACTGAAAACTGATGTTAGCAATGTCTACTCAACGAAAGCAAAAAGATGAATATTCAAGCATTAGCCATACGTCGAGAAATGTAGTTTGATAGAGTACTTACCTGTTGTTACACCCACGGTAAAATGTCAATAGAAAATACGCGGCCTCCCATAAGCTTGGAACAGAGACACCTGGATTATCGCACGAAGTGAATTAAATGGGTTTGTTTGCTGTCAGTTGCTCTAAATGAAATTCAGTCAGCATACGTACAGTACTTACACTAGCTAACAGCATATTATTGCTTCTTGTAATCTAGCAGCGACTGAGATTGTCTACATACCATCCAAACCGTAGCACGTCTCGTTAATGATTAGCACGTCGAATAGTCATATAGTCATGTCTTAACAACTGCTTGATCATATGCCAACTACTCCAGTATTATACCCTATCTTTGCCTCGATAGCATTTCAATGATCATTCGAGGCATCATCCACAAAAGATTCTATACTTACACATTCGACAATGTAAGCACCACAAACATATAACGGGATCGTTACGAAACCACATACTATCAAGCAACAATCCCCCATCAGGTGCTTGATCTACACAATACTTGCTTGGAAGGGATATGTGCAATGTCGATTATTGATGTGAGGGCTCGTGCAGGTAGCACGTATACTACGATACTCACAAAGATAGTCTCCTTGAATAATATCGACGATGTGTCGAGATGTACTGATCTATATTGAGCTGATGGCCCGACAATTAAGTTGCTGACAATGACAGCATCTAACTCGCTCTGTCTCTCGTCTATCTCTAACAAAACTAGGGTGTTGCCGATACTAGCAAAGCTATCGTAATATTTTTTATCAAGTGACGACACTGAATAGTGGTTGCGGCTGATGACTTTAAGGCAGTTTTTATGACTTCAAGGCAGGTGTTTTTTATGACTTCAAGGCAGTTAATGCCTTTAAGGCAGTTAGTTAGCCATGTTGAATGAGTTCAATGCAGTTGATTTGCAGAAAACGATAGCTCAGTGTCAAATTTGCAGAGTCAGAAGAAGAGAGAGTAGCTTCAGGGGCGCCAGAGGAAGTAACAAGCCAATCAAGCTTTCTATATCAAGGAAGTCGCTGATAGTCAGCTTCTAATAGGATTATTAGCCCAAACAAACCGTCTTGAAAAGTGGAAGTATCGGAAAAGATCGACGTCCAGTCTGTCGAAATAATTCTGGTCAAATCATTGAAGATTGATGGGGATAGCGTTCCACCATGAGGACTTGTTTCGAATCGCTACTGAGACTATGATGTACGATCCAAACTGGCGATCTTATATGTTGCATAATAGATATCTAGAGAACCTAACAGGGAGTGATTACGCGTCGGTAACACGGGTCCCGGTCAACACCTGATGCGGCAGACCCATGGGATTTCTATGTGGACGTCCCTACGCAATAGATTCGATGGTTTTGTAAATGACCTGACTCGAGCTTTTACAAAGCGACGCTTGTACGTTAAACTGGAAGATGCACGATGTAGACTAAACAGCGACAATATTAAAGGCCATCTGAAAGATATGCGTACACGACTGTGTTAGTATGACACTCGATGACACAATTTAGCGGTATGCTAGTGTCATCTCTCACCGCAGAAGATAGATTCGACCTTAAGTGTCGCGGCGTCTTAAACGAATTATGTTGACACGCCCGAGAAGATAGTAGAGATGTCAACAACGTATGATAAGTCTAATATGGCTGATCTAATGCTGTCACGAGCCATCGTCGACCAGGCTAAAGATGTAACAGGGCATCTAGTTACACGTAAACATTAAGTATGTATGTATGTTAACGCGTTACGCGAGCCGTCTTGCCACCAAAGTGGCTCAACTTCCGCATGCGTCGGGTTATCTCTCTTCTCTACATTTCTCTCTACTCTCGCCAGGGTCCATTAAGCGGCGCGCGCTATATGCGCCGCGCTGAAGGCCGTCCAGGCTGAACGATCCTTTGCACACCACCAACGGAGGTGCAGGTCTGAGGCCAGTCGACAGCGGTGTCCAGCGGTAGGTTTCTTGCTTGGATCCTTGGATGTTTATCTTGTCAACAGGTCCTATTTAGGGAGGGTTTTTGCTGCTTGCACCGTGGAACAAAGGATATGCGAGCGTACCTAAGCGGAGATGCCGGGACTTCGGGACTTTGGGCGTGGCGGCGTCCATCGTGGCGGCTTGACTGGCGGCTTGACTGGCGGCTGGGGGTGAGAGCGGCATAAGCGAGGTGTGTAGAGGGAGAGAAGCCCGTCCTAAACTGACGGATACCGCGAAGCATCCGTCCAAGGCCCAACTAGCATTAAGCTAGCTCAAGCCTTCCGGGAGGGCGTTACCCCGACCCGACCAGGATAAACATTAAGTAATATACTTAATGTTTAATCTAAAAGTATCCATGATTACTTTTGACCTGTCACTTGGGTGCGATACACAAATGTGATCCACCCTCGTGAATGTGATATCCATTTATGGATTCACATGAGAAGGGATGACGCTAGTTGAAGCTAGGCATCGCGACGTCTCAGAAGGACGTCAGTTGCGATCTTAAATCGAGATTTAAGATCATGCGACAGGATACGCTTCTAAAGAGTCGCGTATCCGATCTATATATATATATATATATAATGCCAATCAGTAGCTAAGTATATATTTAGTTATAATTCATTAAATATAGCTCAGCTTGAATTTGCTAAACACCGAAGCACCACGCACGAGAAGCTGAAGAAGCTTCTACGTGACATCGGTGCCTTCTTGTCTTAAAGCTCGTTGCACTCTCGCTTAAGCGAAAGACAACTGGTGGTACGAATGCGTAATGTAACGGGCTAAGGACCCGTTACCGTCTTACACTAAAAGGGCGTTGAGGAAGCGCTCTTAATTAACTTGTAAATACAACTCTGTTTTATTTTTGTTTTAGTTTTGA
>CANTFK010000906.1:0-27441 GCA_947646735.1 Peronospora farinosa | reverse complement strand
CTCAGACGTTTGTACACTTCTTGTAACAGGGTATCTAGTTGCACGTAAACATTAAGTAATATACTTAATGTTTGGTCTAAAAGTATCCATGATTACTTTTGACCTGTCACTTGGGTGCGATACACAAAGGTGATCCACCCTCGTGAATGTGATATCCATTTATGGATTCACATGGGAAGGGATGACGCTAGTTGAAGCTAGGCATCACGACGTCTCAGAAGGACGTCAGTTGCGATCTTAGATCTAGATTTAAGATCATGCGACAGGATACGCTTCTAAAGAGTCGCGTATCCGATCTATATATATATATATATAGCCAATCAGTAGTTAAATATATATTTAGTTATAATTGATTAAATATAGCTCAGTCTTGAATTTACTTAAACATACGCCCCACGCACGAGAAGTTGAAAAGCTTCTGCGTGACGTCGGTGCTTTCGTGTTAAGAAGTTCGTTGCACTCTCGCTTAAGCGAGAGGCAACTGGTGGTACGACTGCTTAAGCAGTCGACCAACCTCCCAACCACCCTCGCACGCGAAGGTAAGACGGTATAACCGCTTCCTCGCTTGTGCATAAGGTGTGTTCTCGTAGTACGAGGCATCTTCGTAGAAGTGCCCGTCTACACTTGGTAGCACTAGTAGTCCTTCCCACGACCCGTCTCTCTGAGCGTGCGTGTGGTTGACATGGTCCTTAATATGGACTGGAGTGACTTCCCTCACCTCTCCCAACATCATAGGGAGTTGGCAGAGCATATGGCGAAGGGACTTGGTGAACAAGCCCTGGTCAACCTCTTGCATTGTCCTCCTGAGCAACATGTTGCTCAGTTGGAGCAATTTGAGGCATTTGTGCTCGGACAGCGTAGAAACGCGTCCGAGGTAAACAGCCAAGCTACGGCTGAGTCCATCAATAAGACTCAGGATGAGCTTAGGCTTGATCAGGCACGGAATGAGGCGCTCAACAGAGCTGTTGAGATGCTCTCTGCCCGGACTAATCAACCGAGGTCCATTTGGATGGACCCTCCGAAGTTCGATGGAACTAGCCCTCACACGATTGTTCACTGGCTATTAGCAGTTGAGCAATGTGGAGTGGCGCAGCTCATCAAAGACGATACCAGAATGGTGTCGTATGCCATGTCCAACTTGTGTGGCAAAGCGTCAGAGTGGGTATACTCTGCGCTGCTGGCTAATGCTGATGCATTTCCATCATGGGCGATCTTTAAAGCAAAGATTCGCGCCATGTATCAGCCTCCTAACAGCGAAGTGTTGCTTATGGCGCGCTTCTTTGATGCACGACAGGCGAAACGCTCTCTGCAAGAATTTGTGCAGGAGATGCGTTCGCTGTCGGCGTCCATTAATGGGGAGCCGATACCGGAACGTATCAAGGTGGTCACGTTCATGAATGGACTTAGGCATGGCCCATCGCGTCAGGCCCTTTTCAGAAAGGTGCCAGCGACGATGGAAGAGGCAATTGACATTGCCTTAGTTGAGGAGCAATCCTACAACAGCGCCTCAGCGACAGCCTATTACAGGCCGTCGTCCGAGAGGTCTGATGCCACTCCTATGGAATTAGGCAATGCAGATGTGATCTGCTACAAGTGCGGCAAGCGAGGCCATATGATGGCTCGCTGCTATGCCAAAGTAGTTGCTGGTGCTAAGGCAGCCTGTAACGAGGCTAGAACGTACCGTCACTAGCTTACACGCGCGCTTGAGGAAGACTCAAGCCCAAGTATTAGGTATTAAGTAAATTTAACTCTGATTTTTATTTTGGTTTTAATTCGTACTAATTACGAAGATTTTAGTCGTAATAAATACGACAGTGTTCCCGCCTTTCGGGAACCACACAATTTCAGGTTGATTTATCATTGGTCCATATTGGGGACTTTAGGCCCAATAATAAACCAATGATAAATTACCACGCTGTGCCCGCTATTCGGGCCCAGCACCTGCCTACATATGTAATTGTTTATTCATATTAATACTATGTAATGTAGCCCATTACATCACCCCCTTCTCATGACAGCACTCACCAACCGTGAGTGCTCAACTGTCGAAAACCCTTTGCTCACAAACGAACAAGAAATTTCCGGAGACCCAACACCCAATCCAGCAGGACGCCCAAGATACATCAGCGGGAATGCATCAACCAGCATCATGGCGCGGCAGCTCATACCTTGGTCGCTGTACGACTTGTCCGGAGCTCACGCTCCGGACTCACTGGACATGATGCGGGAATACTTCCGCCGATTTCGAAAACTGCGCGGGAAAGGTCTTGATGGAATCGAGCATGAAGCTCTACAAAGTTCTTGGTGTGCCTTCATCCAACGTTGGAATCGGATGCTCGAGGATGGTAGCAACTTCCAATTATGGCTCGCCAATCGAGAGGAACTTCGCGCCGATCACTCCATCGGCGCGCTACGCGAAAGAGTGTGTGAGGAAGCTTGGAATGAGGACCGTCTCTGCTTCGTCCATGTCAATGAAGGATGCCGATCTTGTGACTCGACTCGACTCCACGCCCAACTCATGACGAATGGCGACGACACATCGCTGAGTGTCCACTCAGCGATCGCGAACGAAGTTGGATTGCAAAGTATGAGCGAAGTCTGGGCGAACGGAGAAGCGCAGTTATTCGTGGTGCGCCTCGCTGGCAGCACCACTCGCGACAGCGGAGTCAATCTCCGCGGGATCATCAGCGCAGGGCAGCGACACGTTCGCTTGTCCGTCCTGCTTCGCGATTCTCGCCTCGCAATCGTGATATGTATTCACCACGACGTTCTCGTTCACGGCGTCGTTCTCGTTCGCGACATCGTTCTCGTTCTGGTCATCGTTCCCGTTCCCGACGACGTGGATCTCCTTACCGCTCTCGTTTGTCACGAGAGCGTTCGCGTGCTCGCCCGCCTTGGAATAGCCCGGCTTCGTGGCTTCATACGACAGAACCACATATGGAACGTCACGAAGGAGCGAGGAACGTGGTTCCCATGTATCCTGCTCGGGAGGGAATCCAAGCCAACGTACTCGGTACCTACGCACGGATGGAACCGCACGCTTCTCATGAGCCGACTGCAGTAATGGTTGAGGAGGGTCCTCGTGACCCACAATGCGGTCTACAATCCAGCGCACATGTCCCTCCGCATCAACAAGCGGAGGAGGGCTCTCGCGGTGGTAGAGCTGGCGTCCTGGTTGCTCAGGACGATGTTGATCAGGCCGTGAATATAGCTGCCGATGCTCGGCTGGAGGCTGAGGCTGCCAGTGAACGTGCTGCCCAGGCGGAGAAGACTTCGAGTGAGACCCGACAGTCGAACCGTGAACTGCTCGAGCGGATAAGGATTCTGGAGCGCCAGATGCTTGGTCAGGTTCAGACGGGATCGAGACCCCGCCCCATGTCATCGGCGCGTCGAGCGCGACGGGAAGGCCGTTCGACTTACGAACCCCTGAAGCCGGCGTCGGAGCCAAACCGTGAAGCGTAGCCGGACGATATTCCTTCAGCCGCCCGACATAGAATGTCGGGTGGAGTCGCAGTGAAGAGGGGACGTCGAGTGTATAAGCGTCGCCAATTGCCTTCAGAACCTTGAATGGACCGATGAAGCGTGGCGCGAGTTTACTCGCTCCCAGATTAGTGACCGCAGAATCCCTTAAACCTTCCGTCGATAATAATACACGGTCACCTTTCTCAAACTTGCTCATGTTCTTTCGTCCATGTTTGCCAGCATTCTCCTTCTGTAGGTCTACAGCAGTTTGTAGTGCGTCGCGTACAAACCTGGTGATGGCTTGACGTTGGAGTATAAATTCCGACACAGCCATGTCATCAATTGGCCGCGCCGACTCAATCGGCGCGTAGTTGGCAGTAGGGGAACGTTTACCCGAAGACGGGTCAATCAATGTCTGCGCAGTCCATCGAGCTAATGGAGACGCCACGTCTGATGGCGTCAAAATGGCCGTCTTTGCCTTGGATCGTGTTACTGCATTCGCGCTCAAAATACCGTGAGCTGTACTCGATCCTTGTTTATCACCTTTATCCCCCCCAGAGTGGAGCCACTAGGTGTTGCGGGTCGCCCCACGGCCAGGACAGTAGGAACACGAGGGTGACGAGCCGAATTTACAAAAAATGGCGTCAACCCTGTTGACGCGTGTACGGCGTTGTTGAGTGCGAACTCAGCGAGTGGTAAAAATGCACTCCAACTTGTAAATGACGTAGCATAACTTCGAAGAACGTCTTCGAGGACCCGGTTCACGCGCTCGGTCTGCCCATCCGTTTCCGGATGGGCCGCAGTCGACATCAGCAGTTTTGTCCCGAGGAGCTCGAAAAGTGATGTCCAAAATGCGGACGTAAATCGCGGATCACGGTCCGAAACAATGTTTTCTGGAAGGCCATGATGACGGAACACAGCGTCGATGAAGTGCGCCGCGGTCTCTGCCGCGGTGACCTTAGCGTGAACAGGCACGAGATGTGTCATCTTGCTGAATCTGTCAACAAAGACCAAGATGCCCGTTCGAGCTTGGCTATCGGGCGCAAGCCCGAAGATAAAGTCCATCGAAACTGATCTCCAGGCCTCTGCTGCAATTGGCAACGATCGCAAGGGAGCCTGTGACGATGGAGATGGCTTCACACGCTGGCATATTTCGCACGTTCGGATCCAGTTGCGTACCCACTTATACATGTGGGCCAGAAGAAGTCTCGAGACACAGCCGCGAAAGTCTTTTCGCGGCCTAAATGGCCGCCAGCAGGAGCATCGTGATACTCGTGAATGATTCTTGCACGCAAATCCATGTCATTGGCAATCACCGTGCGAGGAGCATCGAATTGGTCGATGCTATACAGAAGCAAATCGCCATCTAAACTGTATCGATGAATATGGTCGCGCTTGGTACGGGATAATGCTCCCAGGGCAGCATCGCTGGGAGCACGCAGATACTCGATAATGTCTGCATAATCTGAGTCACCCTTGTACGCTGCGACGATCTCATCAAATAAACACGGCTCGGGTGTAACCCGAGTTAAGTTCAGCGATACACACATTGCACATCGGTCATCATCGTCCTCGTCATCAGTAGCCTGGCGACTCAGAGCAGTCCGAGGATCGTAGTCAGGACGTCGTGACAAGGCGTCAGCGAGAATATTGGTCTTGCCTGGCTTGTAATGCACGACGAAGTTGTACTCAGAGAAGAATGAGAGCCATCGTGCCATCCGTTGGGACAGGTGTGGGCTCTTCATCGCTGTGCGCAGCGATGCATGATCGGTGTACAAAGCAAACGTACTTTCACCAAGGAGATGCACGCGAAACTTGATGAGTGCATAGCGCATCGCTAATAACTCCTTGTCGTGAACCGGATAGTTCTTCTCAGCTGGCTTCATCTGTCGCGACTGATAACTCACGACTCGTTCACGGCCCTCATCATCAAATTGCATGAGGGCACAGCCGATTGCAAAATCACTAGCATCGCAAACCACGTGGAACGGATTGGAGTCGTCTGGTAGTACTAGGACTGGCGCTGACGCCAGGCTCTTCTTTACTGCTTCGAAGACTGCTTGATGCTCGGGACGCCACAACCACGTGGCGTCTTTCTTCAAGAGTGACGACAAAGGCTGGATAGAACCAGCATAATCCTTTGTATACTTGTGCAAATAATTAGCCAAGCCGAGCCACTGGCGCAACTCCGTAGGGTTCTTGGGCGTGGGCCAAGAACAGATGGACGACACCTTCTCTGGATCAGCTTGAACTCCCGATTTACTCACATAGCAACCTAACACCGGAATCTCCGGTGCACAAAAGACACACTTCTTGAGATTCGCGTACAACTTGTTGTCCCGCATAACTTGAAACACTTGCTTCAGGTGTTGAAGGTGAACTTGGACATCGTTGAGGTTGCCCTCGGCGCGACTGTGGACGAAAATATCGTCAAAATAACTTGGGGCAAAGTTCCGAAGAGGTCTCAACACTTGAGACACCATGCGATTAAAAGTGGCCGGAGCGTTCTTCAACCCTTGTGGCATTACCAGCCACTCCCATAACATGCCACTCGGGGTGCTCACCGCGGTGAGTGGGATATCGCTCGGGCGCATTAAAATCTGGTAAAAGCCATCGGTCAAGTCGATGGCACTGAAGATGACACTACCTGACATGGAATTCAGCACCATGTCCTTCCTGGGAATTGGCGTTTGCGCAGGAATAGTGGCATCATTCATCTTATTGAACGCATGCACTATCCGCCAGCCTCCCGAAGCCTTCTTCACGCAGAAGGTTGGACTCGAATGTGGTGAGATACTCTCCCGCACATGACCCGATTTGCGGCGGCCTTCAAAGAATGCGTCAATAGCTTCGACTTGATCTCGAGGCAACGGCCACTGCCGTGTCACACAATACTTCGACCCTGGCACGAGATCAATCTCGTGCCGAACACCGCGGTCCGCAGGAAGTCCAGCCGGGATCTTGTCCGGGAACACGTCTGCATACTCACGAGCAATGTCGTAGACGGGGTTACCAGACTCTCGCAGGGCCTCCCATGACTGTGATGCAAACCTTTCTTCACGCGCAGACTTCGGCTCAGCGCTTTGAGGACGCGCCATATGCTCCTCGTTTGCCACGGTAACCACCTCGTTGGTGATTAGACACACTTGTTCCACAGTGCCTCCCTTAAGTTCACGTAGGAAATGCTTCCAGGAAAGCCCTGGAAGACTTGTAATGGAAGACGCATTACGAGGAGGACTCTCGACCTCGATATATTGGCGCCTTTGTGGACTCCCTTCCACGTACACGATAGCGTGGACACATTCCAACGCTAAATTCTCGGTGCTGTTGTCCCCATCGTGCTTCGAGTCACTACTCGAAGCTGGCGAACCGCAGTCAGGTGATAAACCATCACCCCCTCTAGGCACTGGATGTCTTCATCCAAGATGCCGGAAACACTGGACGGGAGTACCCCAAACTCGACCGTCGACACTTGATGCGGGAGCTCCTGCTCGGCCGCCATAAACCCGCGTGGGAGCTTCTTCTCAACCACAATTTGCCCATGTGGGAACCTCGGTTCGACCACAGTGGGTGATGATGGGAACCCCGGTTCGACCATCATGCTCTCGCGTGGGGACTCCTGTCCGTCCACGTTGTACTCGTGTGGGAACCCCTGCTCGACCACAATATGCCCATGTGGGAACCTCGGTTCGACCACAGTGGGTGATGATGGGAACCCCGGTTCGACCATCATGCTCTCGCGTGGGGACTCCTGTCCGTCCACGTCACACTCGCTGGCGAGCTCTTGCTCGTCGCCACAATGCCCTTGTGGGAGCCCCTGCTCGACCACAATAGGTGCAGATGGGAACCCCGGTTCAACCACTGCATTCACGTGCGGGAACCCCTGTTCAACCGCAATAAAGACGCGCGGGAACCCCTGTTCGACCGCGTCGTCCTCGTTGTCCTCTTCGCTCTGTAGCGAGGAGTCACTGTCACTTGTGTCTCGAAGAACAGCACAAGCAGTGCAGAGAGGTCCATCACTCACTCTGTGCACCGCCAGCGTCGTGGAATTACGATCCACGACTGTGACGTTTGGCCAGTCACTTGGAGATACCAAGAGATGGGTAAACACTTCACTGACATCGAACTTGCGTCGACGTCTCACTGATCTGGCTAACCAGTCGATCTGGTGCTTATAACGTGCCAACCATGGCATGCCCAGTATGCAATCGAATGCATAATTCATTGCGATTACCAAGAAACCATCATTACTGCGAAAGCCATCAAACGTATACGGCAACGACACTTCGCGCCGCGATATGCGGTGTGGTTTCCCGTCAGCCAATTTGACGACGACTTGGCCAGGTCCCTCACGGACCTGAATGCTGGGAGGCAGCATCGACAAACAAGATTCACGAAAGAAATTGTTTGTTGCTCCTGAGTCCAGGAGTGCTCGCAGAGGTCGCCGGACGCCGGCGACATGTAAACTGACAATAATCAGACGTGAATCACCACTCGTAGTGGTGGCATTTAACCGTGCGCGTAGCGCAGGAGGACTGGAAGGTTGGGCTGCCACCGGGGGACCCGGACCTCCGTTCCAACCAGTAGGGCGCCCTGCACCTACTGGTCCCGACCGTTTTTTGGACGTGCGGCCGGTACAGCACCCTCATGATGGGCGTCCAATACTTGCACCGATAATGGGGCTGGCGCACGGCACTCTGCCGCGCGATGTCCTGGCTTGCGACAACGAAAGCAAACCATTTGACGCCCGGTGCGAGCGTCACCTTTATGATGAAAGACACGTCGATCTCCATAGGTTATGGACCAGAAGGCCGGGGAACGCTGACGACCGAGGGTTTGGCATATGCCTTTGTGACCCTAAAGTCTTCACGGAGTGCGATGGCAAATGCCTCCTCCAATGTGGCAGGCTCGGCGCGCTCCAGCGATAATCGGGTCTGCCCCTCATGCATACCATCCAAAAGACATTCACCTGCGTGTACATGTCCATGGGGTGCGTGATATTACACGACGCCAGATGCCTAGCCATCTGCACGTAGTCGCGCTTCGCAATTTTACCCTGTCGCATCGACAGGAATCTTGATCGCACCAGTTTCTCCTCTTGTGGTGGCTCGAAAGCAAGACGAAGATCGTCCTGGATGGTATCCAAGGTGACGAATGCGTGCTCGTCCACACCGAGCTTACTAAGGGCCCACTCGTTACACCTGGTAGCACTTTGTAGTCCTTCCTATGCCCGAGTTTGGGATGAGCGAATCGTCGTACTATGACGCTCCAGATCTATTTCTGGAGCACACGACCTTCCCCCATCTTACTGGTGTTGAGTGGGATGCCCTTAATCGCCTCGCGGCGATATCGGGAGAGGCATTCGTCGCGTCGCTGATGAGATCAGCGACCCCTGACGCGCAACGTCTCGCCATACATGAGTTTATGGCACGCGAGCTCGCCGAATCCAACCGGCGAGGCTTAACTCCCTCGCGCCCTTCACGTAATGAGGCCGTGAAGATGGAATTCTCCTCCTACTCTGGAGAAGGTAAGGACCGGTTGTCGCTGAATCGGTGGTTCCGAGAAGTTGATATCGCCATCGCGTCGAGACTTCTTGAGGCTCCCCAGGCGAAGGTCAACTTTCTTCTTTCCCGCCTCACCGGGACGTACCGTCACTAGCTTACACGCGCGCTCGAGGAAGACTCAAGCCCAAGTATTAGGTATTAAGTAAATTTAACTCTGATTTTTATTTTGGTTTTGATTCGTACTAATTACGAAGATTTTAGTCGTAATAAATACGACAGTGTTCCCGCCTTTCGGGAACCACACAATTTCAGGTTGATTTATCATTGGTCCATATTGGGGACTTTAGGCCCAATAATAAAACAATAATAAATTACCACGCTGTGCCCGCTATTCGGGCCCAGCACCTGCCTACATATGTAATTGTTTATTCATATTAATACTATGTAATGTAGCCCATTACACAGCCAGCAAAAGGTCACCCAACCCGAAGGGAGGTGCGAAAAACCAGCGTGCACGACGCACGGGTTCAGCACCTGCCCAAGATGGGTCGGGAAATGCGGGAGCGCAGTAGGGGCGGGATGCCCTACTGTCGCGGACTCTGACGCTACCCCTATGTTTAGAGTGATCGAACAAATGGGTAGCATAGTCCCTGAGATTCCGAAAGGTCGGACCTCAACCCTTTTGGTCTATAGCGCTCGAGTACGAGGCTATGACCAAGTGATGACCCTTCTCGTGGATTCGGGTGCATCACAAAACTTTGTGAAACTCGCGGCTCTGAAAAAGAGACCGGCGAGTTATGAGTCGCTTTGCCAGGATGGCAAGGGAGAAGAGGCGATCGTTCGTTTAGCGAACGGCGCGCTCGTTAAATCGGAGGGAGTTCAAGTTGAACTCGCCTTCAGTTTCAGTGACTTCTCTTGTAAAGAGAAGTTCACAGTGCTAGGTATGGAGAGTCCGTATGACCTCATCCTAGGCATGCCTTGGTTGGCTAAACACCAACCATGGATTGACTGGAGTACACGCACAGTCGCTAGCTCTACGCAAGACACCGGAAAGGATGTGCTTTTGCGAGAGGCTTATGTGGTTGATGAAAATGTGTCCAACACAGTCGAGGGTGCGATGACGGTATGTCAATCGACACCAGAAACTACCCAGCTCGAAAGGAGTGGTGTAGTTGGAAGTGCACTGGCGGAAAGCCAGGTGACACATATTCCTACCCAGGTCGAAAAGACTGGTGTAGTGAATGGGGCGATGACAGGTAGTCATGCGTCCAATAGTCCTGCACAGAGCCGAGAGCCTGTGGCAGTTGATGGTGGGCTGACAGGAAGTCAAGCGCCACAAGAACCGGCACAGAGCCAAGAGCCTGGTGCGGTTGGAAGGAGTGCGTTAGCTGAGATAGCAACGACACCTTCTTCCAGGTCAAAGGTCGTGGTGACTCGAAGAACGAGCACCAGACGTATTAAGACGATCAAGAGCACGTCGAAACGAGTGACCCTTGGATCAGTCTCGGTCCAAGAGGACGGACCTACGAACGAGTTGTTCGAGGCCGTCGAAGACAAAATGCCGGAGGCATCCTCTGTTGAGGTGCTCCAACTTGTCTTGGCATCTGCCGAGGAGATAGCAAATCTCTAGGAGATGACGTGGGATCTGATACTGTCCGAACTAAAGAAAGGAAAGATCCACGAGATAGTCGCACCAGTTCCAGACGAGAACATGGTGGACTGTTGCTCATCGTCCACAATGGACAAGAGCGTCTTGGAAACCGACAAGAAGAAACGGTTTTCTTTTCAAGGCTGGGAAGTCTTGAAGGACAGCCCGTTCTATGATGTTCTGTAGAAACACCGTGATGTGTTTCCAGCAGAAGTGCCGAGCCGCCTACCGGCCGATAGGGGCATCATGCACGAGATTGACCTGGAGCCTGGCACCAAGTATTGTGTGACCAGGCAATGGTCGTTGCCGAAGAAACAAGTCGATTACATCGATGATTTCTTCGACAAGCGAGCCAAGGCGGAACATGTACGTGAGAACAAGTCGCCTCACTGCAGCCCGACCTTCTGTGTGCGTAAAGCCACGGGTGGATGGCGCGTGGTTCATGCTTATAATAAGCTGAACACGGCCACCATTCCAGCTCAAACGCCGATCCCGCGAGAAGATGTTTTGTTGAATTCCATGGGAAAGTCAACTATCTTTTCCGCGTTGGATCTGAAGGATGACTACTATCAAGTTCTCATGAGAGATACTGATGTAGCCAAAACGGCAGTAAGCATCCCAAGCGGTATGCTGTGGGAGTGGCTTGTAATGCCACAAAGGTTGAAAAATGCTCCGGAAACATTCAACCGAGTGGTGGCTTACGTGATGCGTCAGCTGTAAGGGGGCTAGAACGTATCGTCACTAGCTTACACGCGCGCTCGAGGAAGACTCAAGCCCAAGTATTAGGTATTAAGTAAATTTAACTCTGATTTTTATTTTGGTTTTGATTCGTACTAATTACGAAGATTTTAGTCGTAATAAATACGACAGTGTTCCCGCCTTTCGGGAACCACACAATTTCAGGTTGATTTATCATTGGTCCATATTGGGGACTTTAGGCCCAATAATAAAACAATAATAAATTACCACGCTGTGCCCGCTATTCGGGCCCAGCACCTGCCTTCATATATGATGGTTAATACTATGTGTGTAATGTAGCCCATTACATCACCACCTTCTCATGACAGCACTCACCAACCGTGAGTGCTCAACTGTCGAAAACCCGTCGCTCACAAACGAACAAGAAATGTCCGGAGACCCAACACCCAATCCAGCAGCACTCCCAAAGAAACATCAGCGGGAGTGCAACAACCAGCATCATGGCGCGGCAGCTCATACCTTGGTCACTGGACGACTTGTCCGGAGCTCACGCTTCGGACTCGCTGGACACGATGCGGGACTACTTCCGCCGATTTCGAAAACTGCGCGGGAAAGGTCTTGATGGAATCGAGCATGAATCTCTACAAAGTTCTTGGTGTGCCTTCATCCAACGTTGGAATCGGATGCTCGAGGATGGTAGCAGCTTCCAATTATGGCTCGCCAATCGAGAGGAGCTTCGCGCCGATCACTCCATCGGCGCGCTACGCGAAAGAGTATGTGAGGATGCTTGGAATGAGGACCGTCTCTGCTTCGTCCATGTCAATGAAGGATGCCAATCTTGTTACTTGGCTCCACGCCCAACTCATGACGAATGGCGACGACACATCGCTGAGTCTCCACTCAGTGATCGCGAACGAAGTTGGATTGCAAAGTATGAGCGAAGTCTGAGCGAACGGAGAAGCGCAGTTATTCGTGGTGCGCCTCGCTGGCAGCACCACTCGCGACAGCGGAGTCAATCTCCGCGGAATCATCAGCGCAGGGCAGCGACACGTTCGCCTGCCCGTCCTGCTGCGCAATTCCCGCCTCGCAATCGTGATATGTATTCACCACGACGTTCTCGTTCACGGCATCGTTCTCGTTCACGACATCGTTCTCGTTCGCGTCATCGTTCTCGTTCCCGACGACGTGGATCTCCTTACCGCTCTCGTTTGTCACGAGAGCGTTCGCGTGCTCGCCCGCCTTGGAATAGCCCGGCTTCGTGGCTTCATACGACAGAACCACATATGGAACGTCACGAAGGAGCGAGGAACGTGGTTCCCATGTATCTTGCTCGGGAGGGAATCCAAGCCAACGTACTCGGTGCCTGCGCACGGACGGAACCACGCACTTCTCATGAGCCGACTGCAGTAATGGTTGTGGAGGGTCCTCGTGACCCACAATGCGGTCTACAATCCAGCGCACATGTCCCTCCGCATCAACAAGCGGAGGAGGGCTCTCGCGGTGGTAGAGCTGGCGTCCTGGTTGCTCAGGACGATGTTGATCAGGCCGTGAATATAGCTGCCGATGCTCGGCTGGAGGCTGAGGCTGCCAGTGAACGTGCTGCCCAGGCGGAGAAGACTTCGAGTGAGACCCGACAGTCGAACCGTGAACTGCTCGAGCGGATAAGGATTCTGGAGCGCCAGATGCTTGGTCAGGTTCAGAAGGGATCGAGGCCCCGCCCCATGTCATCGGCGCGTCGAGCACGACGGGAAGGCCGTTCGACTTACGACCCCTGAAGCCGGCGTCGGAGCCAAACCGTGAGGCGTAGCCGGACTATATTCCTTCAGCCGCCCGACATAGAATGTCGGGTGGAGTCGCAGTGAAGAGGGGACGTCGAGTGTATAAGCGTCGCCAATTGCCTTCAGAACCTTGAATGGACCGATGAAGCGTGGCGCGAGTTTACTCGCTCCCAGATTAGTGACCGCAGAATCCCTTAAACCTTCCGTCGATAATAATACACGGTCACCTTTCTCAAACTTGCTCATGTTAATTATGCCATGTTTGTCAGCGTTCTCCTTCTGTTGGTCTACCGCAGATTGTAGTGCGTCGCGTACAAACCGGGTGATGGCTTGACGTTGGAGTATAAATTCCGACACAGCCATGTCATCAATTGGCCGCGCCGACTCAATCGGCGCGTAGTTGGCAGTAGGTGAACGCTTACCCGAAGACGGGTCAATAAATGTCTGCGCAGTTCATCGATCTAATGGGGACGCCACGTCTGGTGGCGTCAAAGTAGCCGTCTTTGCCTTGGATCGGGCTACTACATTCGCGCTCAAAATACCGTGAGCTGCACTCGATCCTTGTTTATCACCTTTACCCCCCCCCCCCCAGAGTGGAGCCACTAGGTGTTGTGGGTCGCCCCACGGCCAGGACAGTAGGAACACGAAGTTAACGAGCCGAGTTCACAAAAAATGGCGTCAAATATGTTGACGCGTGTACGGCTTTGTTGAGTGCGAACTCAGCGAGTGATAAAAATGCACTCCAACTTGTAAATGACGTAGCATAACTTCGAAGAACATCTTCGAGGACCCGGCTCACGCGCTTGGTCTGCCCATCCGTTTCCGGATGGGCCGCAGTCGACATCAGCAGTTTTGTCTCGAGGAGCTCGAAAAGTGACGTCCAAAATGCGGACGTAAATCGCGGATCACGGTCCGAAACAATGTTTTCTGGAAGGCCATGATGACGGAACACAGCGTCGATGAAGTGCGCCGCGGTCTCTGCCGCGGTGACCTTAGCGTGAACAGGCACGAGATGTGTCATCTTGCTGAATCTGTCAACAAAGACCAAGATGCCCGTTCGAGCTTGGCTATCGGGCGCAAGCCCGAAGATAAAGTCCATCGAAACTGATCTCCAGGCCTCTGCTGCAATTGGCAACGATCGCAAGGGAGCCTGTGACGATGGAGATGGCTTCACACGCTGGCATATTTCGCACGTTCGGATCCAGTTGCGTACCCACTTATACATGCGGGGCCAGAAGAAGTCTCGAGACACAGCCGCGAAAGTCTTTTCGCGGCCTAAATGGCCGCCAGAAGGAGCATCGTGATACTCGTGGATGATTCTTGCACGCATATCCATGTCATTGGCAATCACCGTGCGAGGAGCATCGAATTGGTCGATGCTATACAGAAGCAAATCGCCATCTAAACTGTATCGATGAATATGGTCGCGCTTGGTACGGGATAATGCTCCCAGTGCAGCATCGCTGGGAGCACGCAGATACTAGATAATGTCTGCATAATCTGAATCTCCCTTATACGCTGCGACGATCTCATCAAATAAACACGGCTCGGGTGTAACCCGAGTTAGGTTCAGCGATACGCACATCGCACATCGGTCATCATCGTCCTCGTCATCAGTCGCCTGACGACTCAGAGCAGTCCGAGGATCGTAGTCGGGACGTCGTGACAACGCGTCAGCGAGAATATTAGTCTTGCCGGGCTTGTAATGCACGACGAAGTTGTACTCAGAGAAGAATGAGAGCCATCGTGCCATCCTTTGGGACAGGTGTGGGCTCTTCATCGCTGTGCGCAGCGATGTATGATCGGAGTACAAAGCAAATGTACGTCCACCAAGGAGATGCACGCGAAACTTGATGAGTGCATAGCGCATCGCTAATAACTCCTTGTCGTGAAGTGGATAGCTCTTCTCAGCTGGCTTCATCTGTCTCGACTGATAACTCACGACTCGTTCATGGCCCTCATCATCAAATTGCATGAGGGCACAACCGATTTCAAAATCACTAGCATCGCAAACCACGTGGAACGGATTGGAGTCGTCTGGTAGTACTAGGACTGGCGCTGACGCCAGGCTCTTCTTTACTGCTTCGAAGGCTGCTTGATGCTCGGGACGCCACAACCACGTGGCGTCTTTCTTCAAGAGTGACGACAAAGGCTGGATAGAACCAGCATAATCCTTCGCATACTTGTGCAAATAATTAGCCAAGCCGAGCCACTGGCGCAACTCCGTAGGGTTCTTGGGCGTGGGCCAAGAACAGATGGACGACACCTTCTCTGAATCAGCTCGAACTCACGATTTACTCACATAGCAACCTAACACCGGAATCTCCGGTGCACAAAAGACACACTTCTTGAGATTCGCGTACAACTTGTTGTCCCGCATAACTTGAAACACTTGCTTCAGGTGTTGAAGGTGAACTTGGACATCGTTGAGGTTGCCCTCGGCGCGACTGTGGACGAAAATATCGTCAAAATAACTTGGGGCAAAGTTCCGAAGAGGTCTCAACACTTGAGACACCATGCGATTAAAAGTGGCCGGAGCGTTCTTCAACCCTTGTGGCATTACCAGCCACTCCCATGACATGCCACTTGGGGTGCTCACCGCGGTGAGTGGGATATCACTCGGTCGCATCAGAATCTGGTAAAAGCCATCGGTCAAGTCGATGGCACTGAAGATGACACTACCTGACATGGAATTCAGCACCATGTCCTTCCTGTGAATAGGCGTTTGCGCAGAAATAGTGTCATCATTCGACTTATTCAACGCATGCACTATCCGCCAGCCTCCCGTAGCCTTCTTCACGCAAAAGGTTGGACTCGAATGTGGTGAGATACTCTCCCGCACATGACCCGCCTTGCGGCGGCCTTCAAAGAATGCGTCAATAGCTTCGACTTGATCTCGAGGCAACGGCCACTGCCGTGTCACACAATACTTCGACCCTGGCACGAGATCAATCTCGTGCCGAACACCGCGGTCCGCAGGAAGTCCAGCCGGGATCTTGTCCGGGAACACGTCTGCATACTCACGAGCAATGTCGTAGACGGGGTTACCAGACTCTCGCAGGGCCTCCCATGACTGTGATGCAAACCTTTCTTCACGCGCAGACTTCGGCTCAGCGCTTTGAGGACGCGCCATATGCTCCTCGTTTGCCACGGTAACCACCTCGTTGGTGATTAGACACACTTGTTCCACAGTGCCTCCCTTAAGTTCACGTAGGAAATGCTTCCAGGAAAGCCCTGGAAGACTTGTAATGGAAGACGCATTACGAGGAGGACTCTCGACCTCGATATATTGGCGCCTTTGTGGACTCCCTTCCACGTACACGATAGCGTGGACACATTCCAACGCTAAATTCTCGGTGCTGTTGTCCCCATCGTGCTTCGAGTCACTACTCGAAGCTGGCGAACCGCAGTCAGGTGATAAACCATCACCCCCTCTAGGCACTGGATGTCTTCATCCAAGATGCCGGAAACACTGGACGGGAGTACCCCAAACTCGACCGTCGACACTTGATGCGGGAGCTCCTGCTCGGCCGCCATAAACCCGCGTGGGAGCTTCTTCTCAACCACAATTTGCCCATGTGGGAACCTCGGTTCGACCACAGTGGGTGATGATGGGAACCCCGGTTCGACCATCATGCTCTCGCGTGGGGACTCCTGTCCGTCCACGTTGTACTCGTGTGGGAGCCCCTGCTCGACCACAATATGCCCATGTAAGAAACTCGGTTTGACCACAGTGGGTGATGATGGGAACCCCGGTTCGACCATCATGCTCTCGCGTGGGGACTCCTGTCCGTCCACGTCACACTCGCTAGCGAGCTCTTGCTCGTCGTCACAATGCCCTTGTGGGAGCCCCTGCTCGACCACTATAGGTGCAGATGGGAACCCCGGTTCAACCACTGCATTCTCGTGCGGGAACCCCTGTTCAACCGCAATAAAGACGCGCGGGAACCCCTGTTCGACCGCGTCGTCCTCTTCGCTCTGTAGCGAGGAGTCACTGTCACTTGTGTCTCGAAGAACAGCACAAGCAGTGCAGAGAGGTCCATCACTCACTCTGTGCACCGCCAGCGTCGTGGAATTACGATCCACGACTGTGACGTTCGGCCAGTCACTTGGAGATACCAAGAGATGTGTAAACACTTCACTGACATCGAACTTGCGTCGACGTCTCACTGATCTGGCTAACCAGTCGATCTGGTGCTTATAACGTGCCAACCATGGCATGCCCAGTATGCAATCGAATGCATAATTCATTGCGATTACCAAGAAACCATCATTACTGCGAAAGCCATCAAACGTGTACGTCAACGACACTTCGCGCCGCGATACGAGGTGTGGTTTCTCGTCAGCCAACTTGACGACGACTTGGCCAGGTCCTCACGGACCTGAATGCTGGGAGGCAGCATCGATAAACAAGATTCACGAAAGAAATTATTTGTTGCTTCTGAGTCCAGGAGTGCTCGCAGAGATCGCCGGACGCCGGCGACATGTAAACTGACAATAATCAGACGTGAATCACCACTCGTAGTGGTGGCATTTAACCGTGCGCGTAGCGCAGGAGGACTGGAAGATTGGGCTGCCACCGGGGGACCCGGACCTCCGTTCCAACCAGTAGGGCGCCCTGCACCTACAGGTCCCGACCGTTTTTTGGACGTGCGGCCGGTACAGCATCCTCATGATGGGCGTCCAATACTTGCACCGATAATGGGGCTGGCGCACGGCACTCTGCCGCGCGATGTCCTGGCTTGCGACAACGAAAGCAAACCATTTGACGCCCGGTGCGAGCGTCACCTTTATGATGAAAGACACGTCGATCTCCATAGGTTATGGACCAGAAGGCCGGGGAACGCTGACGACCGAGGGTTTGGCATATGCCTTTGTGACCCTAAAGTCTTCACGGAGTGCGATGGCAAATGCCTCCTCCAATGTGGCAGGCTCGGCGCGCTCCAGCGATAAGCGGGTCTGCCCCTCACGCATACCATTCACAAAGACATTCACCTGCGTGTACATGACCATGGGTGCATGATAATACACGACGCCAGATGCCTATCCATCTGCACGTAGTCGCGCATCGCCATTTTACCCTGTCGCATCGACAGGAATCTTGATCGCACCAGTTTCTCCTCTTGTGGTGGCTCGAAAGCAAGACGGAGATCGTCCTGGATGGTATCCAAGGTGACGAATGCGTGCTCGTCCACACCGAGCTTACTAAGGGCCCACTCGTTACACCTGGTAGCACTTTGTAGTCCTTCCTATGCCCGAGTTTGGGATGAGCGAATCGTCGTACTATGACGCTCCAGATCTATTTCTGGAGCACACGACCTTCCCCCATCTTACTGGTGTTGAGTGGGATGCCCTTAATCGCCTCGCGGCGATATCGGGAGAGGCATTCGTCGCGTCGCTGATGAGATCAGCGACCCCTGACGCGCAACGTCTCGCCATACATGAGTTTATGGCACGCGAGCTCGCCGAATCCAACTGGCGAGGCTTAACTCCCTCGCGCCCTTCACGTAATGAGGCCGTGAAGATGGAATTCTCCTCCTACTCTGGAGAAGGTAAGGACCGGTTGTCGCTGAATCGGTGGTTCCGAGAAGTTAATATCGCCATCGCGTCGAGACTTCTTGAGGCCCCCCAGGCGAAGGTCAACTTTCTTCTTTCCCGCCTCACCGGGACGTACCGTCACTAGCTTACACGCGCGCTCGAGGAAGACTCAAGCCCAAGTATTAGGTAGTAAGTAAATTTAACTCTGATTTTTATTTTGGTTTTGATTCGTACTAATTACGAAGATTTTAGTCGTAATAAATACGACAGTGTTCCCGCCTTTCGGGAACCACACAATTTCAGGTTGATTTATCATTGGTCCATATTGGGGACTTTAGGCCCAATAATAAAACAATAATAAATTACCACGCTGTGCCCGCTATTCGGGCCCAGCACCTGCCTTCATATGTGATTGTTTATTTATGTTAATACTATGTGTGTAATGTAGCCCATTACATCAGCACCGTGCCTACGCGCCCCATTTCTTTGACGATGTATTCGTGCATAGTAGGGCGGAGGACGGTCTGAGCGCAATAGAGTCGCACAAGCGTCATTTAGACGCTGTGCTGAAGACTATGGTACGTAAACTTACAAAAGTGCGTAATAGGGGTCCCCGAGATACCTGTACTGGGATGTATCGTAGGTGCACACGGTGTACCCAGAAAAGGTAAAGGCTGTAAAGGAATGGCCAGTTTCACGACACGTGAAGGATCTTCGCCAATTTCTTGGGCTCGCTAATTACTTGCATAAGTACAGCAAGAAATATGCGGAGCAGACTAAGCCATTTTCTGATCTTTTGAAAAAGGATACAGAATGGACTTGGTCAAAGGAACAAGAAGATGCGTTCACATCAGGGAAGCAATCTCTTGTTGAGGCACCGATCTTCGAATTGCCAGACGCGGATAAGCCCTTTAGCGTCGTCTGCGATGCAAGCAATTTTGCAATCGGCAGCGCGCTCATGCAGAAGGATGACAACGGCGTTGACCGTGTCATTTCTTATCATTCTCGGCTTTTAAAAGCTGCCGAGCTGAATTACCCTGTGCATGACAAGGAGCTACTTTCAATCAAGTATGCCCTTGTAAAGTTTCGAGTGCACCTCTTGGGCACCGAATCTTTTGTTGTTTATACGGATCACGCATCACTGCGGACCGCTATAAATTCACCGCACCTCTCGCCGAGAATGGCAAGATGGCTGACATTCTTCTCTGAACTTAATTTCAAAGTTGAATATAAACCGGGTAAGTCGAATGTCTTGGCTGACGCGTTGTCGCGCAGACCAGACTTCGAGGCAAGACACCAGGATAGTGTGTCTCGTGCGAAAGCACAAATTGAGTCGTAGCCATGAAGGCCTACCACGAGCTCAATGGCCTTCGATATCAAGGAGTGTTACAGTCAGGACGAACATTGTAGCCTGCTGTTGGATCATTTTGGTGGACGAAAGGTTACCCTGCCGTCGCACCTCAAAGCGAAGTTAAATCGCTTTAGTTACAGTGATGGCCTGTTATGGCATCAACTGTCACCCTGTGATCCCTTGAGAATATATGTCCCTCATGACACAGATCTCAAGCTGATGATACTTCACGAGTGCCATGATGCGCCATCTAGTGGGCATCGGGGCCGTGAAAAGACATTCTTACGAGTGTCAAAGGAATTTTGGTGGCCCCACCTTATCGGTGGGTGGCCAACTATATTCGCTCTTGCGAAGAGTGTCAGCGCATAAAGCCTGCACCATAGAACAGTGCGCCACTGAAGCCACTGACGATTACAACTGAATGATGTTGAAAGTCGGTCAGTGTGGACTTCATGTTTGGCTTACCTCCTGACCATAAAGGCAGGACGGGGCTCGTTGTCTTTGTAGACAGACTGAGAAAGATGGTGCATTTGGCACCATGTAGCACCAAGATCTCAGGAAAAGAGGCTGCCCTCTTGTTTCTGGATCACGTGTATGGACTACACGGGATGCCCGAGTCCATAGTATCGGACCGGGATCCGCGTTTTACGTCGGGTTTTGGCGACATGTGTTTGAGCTGCTGGGTAGAAAGCTCCACATGTCAACCGCTGATCATCCCCAGACCGATGGCCAAACAGAACGTGCCAATCGAGTTGTGGCGGATATGTTGCGTACAGTAGCGACTCCCAAAGAATGGAGCAAGCAATTGCCATTCGTGGAGCTTGCTATTAACAACAGTGGTCACGCCAGTACGGGTGAAACACCGTTTTACATTAACGGGCTGCGTCATCCTTGAACGCCAGTCTCCTTTGTACGCAGCCCGAGTCTTAGTGGGGGACGGCCCCTCACTTCGCTCGGTGCGAATGCCAAAGGGCCAATGTTTCCCTAGTGACACTGCTTGTTTAGCAGTGATCACGGCACCTATAGGTGTCACAGACGAGGCACAGCAAGAAATGCCTGTGCTCCTTGATGATGACACTATAGTGTTATCAACAGCGTCGACCCATGACCGACCTCTTGGAGGTGTCATCGGCGAGCTGGATGCTAAAAGCGTGAGCGAAGCTCAGCGCTTTGTGGATGAGCGATTAGCCATCACACGTAAAGTCCGTGACGCGATGGAAAGCGCACAGGACAAGCAAAAACAATATGCAGACCAGCGTGGTCGCAAAAACAATGAACAATTTAGTGTGGGGGACAAAGTGCTATTAAGTACTGCTACCCTACCTAAACATGCAATTTCTGTACTACCTGGTGGTACTACTAAGCTATTGACCCGATTCATTGGGACCTTTACAGTGGTTGAAGAAGTTGGAGACCTAAATCATAGGCTCACTCTCCCATCTTATATTAAGACGCACCCCGTATTTTACCTGGGTCGTCTGAAACGATATGTTGATCCAGAAGAGATCACATATCCTCATCGGTCTAACGAGACCGATGGTGACGTCGACTGTGAGTCAAGCTTCGCGGCCGATCAGGCGACGAGGGAGCCGATAGGCTTCCCGTATACGAACGAGGCGATAGAGGACTCGACGACCGAGGAGGAATCCATGCTTGACGCGGGTATCTCATCACCAGTCGCTCTAAAATGTCCAAGCGGGCCATACCCCTGACGGTCCCTCGTCTTCACATCGCGCAGATCCAAAGTCAGTCGTGAGACTTGACTTTCGAGATCTGTCACCTGCCTCTTCAGCGCAGCGGACTCAGCCTGCGACTGAACAGCAGCAGGGTAGGTAGCCGCAAGTAGGTGGGCGTAATCGCTACTCCTATCGGGTGCCACCTGTGTTGGTGGACACGGAAGGGAATAAGCGCTTCCTTGTTGGAAGGCTGTTGGTCCACCGGTTTGTGAAGCGAAAGCTCCAAATCCTTGTCCAGTAGAAGGGTTACCCAACGAGCTTTGACTCATGGGAGCCTGTTGACGCCTTGCGCGTCGACGTTCCTAGGCTGGTGGCTGCCTATGTGAAGCAGCACCAGCTGGAGTCTTCTGCTAGGTTCGGATGGACTAGCAGAAGAAGCGTGGCGAGAATCAATTGGAGGTCGCTTACCACACAAGATTTCATGCGCACGCTTCATGGCGAAGCTGATTCTCTGCGACCGTTGCATCTACATGCAAGGTAACACGGCGCCGTAGTTCAGCTTCATATTCGTCGGCTGTTTCGTTAGAACGCAGCACGACTGGAATTGGGAAAGCACGACCAAGTGCTTTTCCCTGCTTTTCCACAAAAGAAAGACGCTATAAAACTTATGAGCGTCAATAGTGGCGCGCACAAAAGCGCTGCACTAGACCTATACACTCGGATGAAGGTGGCATTGGTGGCAAGCCACCACTCACGTAGCCTTCCTCGCGACGGCGGGCTAGTGAGGCCGAACGTGTATGTGGTGGAGTGGGTTCTTAAAGTTGTATGATGAGACCCCAAACCACTCACTGTGCCGGACTGCCGACTGTCGGAGGGGGTACCCCGATGCCGCGTATGAACCTTCTCTCACCTTGTGTACCCGTCGGCTGGCGGGTTGCACTCTTCGGAGGACTTGGTGACGATGTAGATGTCTGCCTTGAGGGAGGTAGACCTGGGGGGGCCTCGAGTGGATATGCTTCACTCGGTGGGCCGGTAGGTGGCCACTCGATCGACCTTGTCGAGAGTGGACTTAGAGCCAAATTCTTCAGGGGCGCTTGTCGTCCCTGGCCTTTTCCTTCTTGTTTCAGGGGTATTAACCACCTGACCTTTACGTTGCTCCCGGACCTTGAGGTGAGGGAGACCGCTTCCGATAGCGGGTCTTGGGGGGGGGGGGGGTGTTGCTACTCGAACGAGCTCACAGGCCAAATATATCCTGGAGCTCTATTCGCACTTGAACTTCGCAACACAACTGTCTTCGACGGGGGGCCAAAATATATCCCTTCCCGGAACAGTGAGTAGCTTAGAGCAAGTTCGTCTTGGGTGACGGAGTCGTGCCACGTGGGGTTCAGCTCGCACTTGGCTCGGACCACACGCCTGTCTTCAACGGGGGGGCCAAATATATCCCTTCCCCGGAACAGGCGTGTGGCCAGACTAGAGTTCCTTTACAGCGCGACGAAGACTTGCCAAGTAGATCGCAAATTGAGTAGTCTTTAATATAGTCCTATCCTTTTAACTCCTTTACTCTATCCTTGCCTGAATCTCTGACTCCTTGCGTCGACTGGTCTGATCCTTGTATTAACTGGTCAGGAGTGGCTGAACCCCGAGGGACCCAGGTCTACCAACGAGGGACCGGGTCGACCAATGAGGGACCCAGGTCTACCAATGAGGGACCGGGTCGACCAATGAGAGACCCAGGTCTACCAATGAGGAACCGGGCCGACCGATGAGGGACCGGGTCGAGCGACGAGGGACCCAGGTCTACCAATGAGGGACCGGGTCGACCAATGAGGGACCCAGGTCTACCAATGAGGGACCGGGCCGACCGATGAGGGACCGGGTCGAGCGACGAGGGACCCAGGTCTACCGATGAGGGACCGGGTCGACCAATGAGGGACCGGGTCTACCGACGAGGAGCCGAGGTCGACAGATGAGGGACCCAGGTCTACCGATGATGGACCTGACCAATGAGGGACCGGGTCGACCAATGAGGGCCATGGGCGACTCCCTTCGGTACAGGTTAAACGTTACCCTGGTAATGACCTCTCCTTTGTTTGTCTTTCACGTTCTCAGCCAACTGTCGCTTCACTCCGAGGTTCCCTTTATCTCCGGTCCCTTCTCTGGTGCGTGGTCCCTTCTCCCTAGTCCACGGCCTCTTTACCCTTCAATCCAACTGGCCCCTGGGTTCTTCACAATTTAGGAAAGCACTTCACCACAGCCGCCCCTTGCGCTTGCTCAGCCGTACAGCGGCTTGAGCATGGACATGTATTCCCTCGTCAATCACGTAGGGTTATTTGCTTGCTCTTTGGTCGGTAGTCCGTGGCCAACATGGGTCACTCCAGCTGTGGTTTCAATCTTCGATACAGTGAGCTGCATTTTTGAGTAACCCAGGTTTACTGAAGAGGGACCGAGGTTAACCGACGAGGGACCCAGGTCTACCAACGAGGGATCGGGTCTACTGACGAGGGGCCGAGGTCAACCGATGAGGGACCGGGTCTACCAACGAGGGGCCGAGGTCGACCGATGAGGGACCGGGTCGACCGATGAGGGACCGGGTCGACCGATGAGGGACCGGGTCGACCAATGAGGGACCGGGTCGACCGACGAGGGACCGGGTCGACCAATGAGGGACCGGGTCGACCGACGAGGGACCGGGTCGACCAATGAGGGACCGGGTCGACCGACGAGGGACCATGACCAACCATCAAAGGAGCTTTCTATTGGCTGAAAATTCAACCAATCAGAAACCCTGATTTTCGTTGGTTGTCCACGCGTCACCGTTTCATGAGCTCGCTGTTCCTGCTTCGCGCCCCTTGCTCGAAACTTCAGCAGCGCCGCACCTGTCGGTCCCAGTGGAATCCTGGTGACATAGCTAGTAGCAGATAACCCTTGAGACGAGCGCTCAGCCGTGACTTGTACATTTGATCTTAGGTCGTGTTGAGCGGTAGTCAATTGCGCCCCTAGTCTTCCTCCGGTCACAATCCCGTTAGGGGTTTCTGCGGTCCTTGACGCGCTTGCCAACATATTGCCATCGCCGCGTCGATAGGGTCTGTAGATTACCTACCGGGATTTATCCCTCCCGTACGGCGACTTGAGCACGCGCATGTCTTCACCACGTCAATCACGTAGGTCTTTCTGATTGCTCTTTGTTAGGTAGTCCGTGGCCAACCTGGGTCACTCCAGCTGTGGTTTTAATCTTTGATACAATTAAGCTGCATTCTTGAGTGAACCAGGTCTACTGAAGAGGGATCGGGTCTACTGACGAGGGGCCGAGGTCGACCGATGAGGGACCGGGTCGACCAATGAGGGACCGGGTCGACCGACGAGGGACCATGACCAACCATCAAAGGAGCTTTATATTGGCTGAAAATTCAACCAATCCGAAACCCTGATTTTCGTTGGTTGTCCACGCGTCACCGTTTCATGAACTCGCTGTTCCTGCTTCGCGCTCCTTGCTCGGGACTTCAGCAGCGCCTCCCCTGTCGGTCCCAGTAGCCTCCCAGTAGCCTCCTAGTGACTGATTTAGTCGAAAACGATCCTGGGGACCACGGTGCTGCTTCCCTCTGGCCGCTTGGCATCCGGTGTTGAGATGGATCTAGATTCGCCCCTGGGTGGCCGGCGGCTCCGTACATGTGGGGACCCACCGTGATGTCCTGAAGCGTCATCTGGCTGTCGTTGGACCGCTTGTGTGTAGGTGTCACCAGAGGTGGGTGTTCCGTTGCTGGTGTGGTACCCACCAGGATCGACAGACGTTTGTGCATGTGCTCTAACGTTGTTGTGATTCTGTCGAACCCCAGGGATAGCAGATCGTCCGGCCGAACCGACCTGCGACCATGTTCGCTTCACGAAGCATGGTGACCAGCGCTGTGATCGCGTCCGTGACGGAGTGCAGCCGTGGCAGGGTCGACACCGGCCCAGTGAGTTGACCCAGCTGCCGGATCTCCAGGATCTTCGCGACGGGGTCGCTCTCCAGGAACGCGTTCAGCTTGCGCTGGTGGTAGGCCCTCGTGACATCAGCGTCTGTCCATGACGCCAGTCCTTCCTTCTCGGGGCCTATCGACTTGGTGTTTCCGGGTACCTTCATCCGGAACTTCGTCGGCTTGGATTGCGCGATCTTGTTTTGTTGTTTTTTTGGGGACCTTAGCCTCTCGGTTTTCACCGTCGGCTGATGGTCCTCTGGATCATGATAGGCGTCATGACCCAAGGTGTCCTCAACGAGGACATAGGGAGGGTATTTAGGTTTTTCTTCAATGAATTCAACCTCGACCATGTTGACCGGGCCCCTCCCAAGGCCCGGTCGGTCCTTCGATCCTTTGTTTGTTTCTTCTTGGGTCACTGGCGATCGGTCTTCCAGCGACTCTTCGGTCTTGTGCTCCTTCTTGACATGAACATCTTTATCATCTTGGGACTCGCGGTGAAATCCCGCGTCTTCCGAAGATCCGGGCACGCGCACCATTGTGGTGGAGTGGGTTCTCAAAATTGTATGATGAGACCCCAAACCACTCACTGTGCCGGACTGCCGACTGTCGGAGGGGGTACCCCGATGCCGCGTATGAACCTTCTCTCACCTTGTGTACCCGTCGGCTGGCGGGTTGCACTCTTCGGAGGACTTGGTGACGATGTAGATGTCTGCCTTGAGGGAGGTAGACCTGGGGGGCCTCGAGTGGATATGCTTCACTCGGTGGGCCGGTAGGTGGCCACTCGATCGACCTTGTCGAGAGTGGACTTAGAGCCAAATTCTTCAGGGGCGCTTGTCGTCCCTGGCCTTTTCCTTCTTGTTTCAGGGGTATTAACCACCTGACCTTTACGTTGCTCCCGGACCTTGAGGTGAGGGAGACCGCTTCCGATAGCGGGTCTTGGGGGGGGGGGGGGTGTTGCTACTCGAACGGGCTCACAGGCCAAATATATCCTGGAGCTCTATTCGCCCTTGAACTTCGCAACACAACTGTCTTCGACGGGGGGCCAAAATATATCCCTTCCCGGAACAGTGAGTAGCTTAGAGCAAGTTCGTCTTGGGTGACGGAGTCGTGCCACGTAGATCGCAAATTGAGTAGTATTTAATATAGTCCTATCCTTTTAACTCCTTTACTCTATCCTTGCCTGAAGCTCTGATTCCTTGCGTCGACTAGTCTGATCCTTGTATTAACTGGTCCGGAGTGGCTGAACCCCGAGGGGCCGAGGTCAACTGATGAGGGACCAGGTCTAACAATGAGGGACCCAGGTCGACCGATGAGGGGCCGGGTCGACCAATGAGGGACCCGGGTCTACCAACGAGGGGCCAGGTCGATCAATGAGCGGCCATGATCAACTCCCTTTGGTACCGGTTAACCGGTACCCTGATACTGATTTTTCTCGGCGGATCCTGCGGATTGTCCTCCACCAACGGTCGCCCCCCTTCGAGGCCCCTGTCTCTCTGGTCCCCTGTCCCTGACCCACGGCCTATACTCTGAATTCAACTGGAGTCCGGGACCTTCATATCACAAAATTAGCACTTCACCACAGCCGCCCCCTGCACTTGCTCAACCGTGCAACGGATTGAGCACGCATGTCTTCACTTCCTTCGTCACGTAGGTCCTTCATTGTCCCTTTGTAGCTCCTTTCTCCTATACCTTAACTCTTGGAAATTCAAGGCCGCCCCGCAGGCGACCCAAGTCTTCCAACGAGGGGCTGGGCCGACCATTGAGGGAATCGGTCCACCTTCCAAGAAACTTGCTACCGCCGGCTAGTTTTCATGGCTTTGCATTACTTC
>CANTFK010000905.1:0-115223 GCA_947646735.1 Peronospora farinosa | reverse complement strand
TTATCATTGCGCACAAGCACCAATGCTAGTTAAGGTTCAGCTTTTGATCTGACGTTTGGTCTAGCTCGGACTGGAGCACAAAATCGGGTGAGTCTGCGAGTGAGTCTGACGGATCGTCTGTTGGTCGCCTTTCAATATGAAATCTTATGCTTTGACGAGCGATAATCGTCGGGACAACTACACTCGAACAGGTCGCCATCACTCATCACTTCGTGCAGCTGTTAACAAATTGCAGAAAGGCTTGGAGGGTGCATTGGGGTAGAAATCATTCTGTCGTGGAACGAGTTAGAGCGTGTGGACAGTGTGGACAGTGTAAGGTGCGTAAGAGGCGTTTGTGGAATGGGGTCGAGATAGTACGGTTTCGACGCGCGGGTAGCTCAGTTGAAAGGTTGTCTATATTACTAGAATTTAGACGAAGTGACTACTCAATCTACCTAGCTATGTATAGAAACTACTGCTGTTTTTCTAATAAATATACTGTACAGTTGCTATGTTTCATGTTTCTTGGGAATAGCGTGCAAGTTGTTTCTTGCGTGATGTGCGAGTGTGGATGATTCCGATGTGTGTGAATAGACGCAGGAGCAGTGGCTACTGTTGGAGGTGACGGACTGGGAACATGGCGGGGTGCGCCGTTGCAAAATCTCCAAAAGGCGGATACTTCCTCATCTTGATAAGCGCCTTCTCCAGTGATGCGCTCTCATCGTCATCGTAGCGCCTCCTCAGGTTGTGCCGAAAGTGCGCGCTGGCTGTGGTGAAGATGACCATCGTTGCTGATGTCGTCGGTGTGGGCTGTCTTCCGTCGAACAGACACCGATTGCGGTCGGACCAGATGAAGTGGAGTGTCACCGTGCGGAGCGTGTGCCATACATCTCCGATGATGTCTTCACACTCCTTCCATTCGTCTCGCACGACTGGTTTCCTTGCTGTCGCTATCATGACCCATGTCAGTTGAGATCGGACGAACGGCGCCATGATGTTCCCAAAGTGTTCCCACAGTCTTGTCGCGAGTGAACATTCGAAGAACAAGTGCTGCTCTGTCTCGACTGCGTCGCACCTGTCTCGGATGCAGTATATGATGCGTGGGTTCGACTGCTGCAGGAACCAGAACCGCGATCGAACCGGTAGGAGTCGAAACGCGAGGCGGAACTGCAGATCTTCGAACACAGGGAGCAGGATCTTGCGCAGGTGCTTGCTGAACTTGACGTACGCTTTGATCTGCTCGTCGCCAACTCGCTGCGAGTGCACAGTCATCGGATGTGGCTTCGTCGGTGGTTTTGGCGTCCACACCACACGCAGCAGCGCAGATCTCGGGATCGCTGGGATCAAGCACACCTTCGCGTCGCTATTGCAACCCAGATGGGGAAGAAGTCGCCGTGCACTGCTCGAAGCCTGCAGAACAAGCTGCGTCGCGCCAAGTCGCTCGACGATCTGAGTCGCTTCCTTGTACAACACTCGCAGCCACTTTGCCTGTTGTCCAGGGGAGACAGATGCAAGCGTGAAGTCAAGGTGGCGCTGGACGAAATCTTGCTGCGACGGCCAAGCACAGCTTTCACGCATGAAGTCAACGAGCGACCGCACACCAAAGACTCGTGACACGTGCAGCCGGAAACTCCGCTGTGGCTCGACCACCATCCCAATGCACCGCCGATGCGCCACGCAGGTGTGAGTCCGCGGAGTCTGCTCGAAATGAAGCTCTGCATCCGAATGGAACCAGATCGGCTGTCGGAGACCGTACCAAGCGCGCTCCTCAAAAGGAAGGTCTTGCCACGTGACTTCCCACCGGATCTTGTACCACCACGTCCACGTCGCTCTCCACCAGGTTGAAGTCAGTCTCCACTTGATCATGTCGCCATGTCGGAGTGGAGAGACCACGAGGAAGTCGAGTGCGTTGTAGCCACCGGTGCGAGGAAGAACCAGTTGGAGCAACTCACAGCTCGCTGTCGTCCAGTTCCGCGCTTCCGTCACTCTCGCAGCCCGTATGAACTGCAGAAGCAGCTGAAGACGCTGGCGCTTGAGATGTGCTTCCAGGCTTGGGATTCCCAAACCACCTTCACTCCGTCGCTGATACAGGAACTCGCTTGGGATCAGCTGGATGTACGACGCGTCTCGGTCGTGCTTTCGACTCAGCACGAACCGATTCAGCATCGACTGCCATCGCTTCACGACTGTTGCTGGGATTGACACATGTTGTGTGTAGTGCCACAAGCGGGAGAGCACCATCGTTTGAGCGACCAGAAGTCGCCCACGAAGCGTCCTTGCGCGCCGGTACCACATCTTGAAGCCGTCGTAGAAGCGCTGCTCGAGGAACTCCACGAGGTCGTCATCCACCGACGACTGCCCAAACGGGATGCCAAGGTACTTCACCGTCTCCGCACGACCCAGCACTTGCACTCCGGGGAGCGAAGGGCAGGTCTGGTTCCGATTTAGTGCTAGCAGCGTCGACTTGGACAGATTGAGCTTCGCGCCAGAGCCTTTGCAGTACTCATCCACGGTGTCAAGCTGCGCCTGCAAGTTCGGTATCGAGCTCGCAAGCAGAGTTGAGTCGTCCGCGAAGAACGTGCTCGTCGTCGTGTGGTCTGCATTCAGACACACTCCGTACTCTTCGTGCGCACGCAGCATGTTGCCGAGCGGCTCGATGGTCAAGACGAAGAGCAGCGCAGACAACGGATCGCCTTGCTTCACTCCTCGTGTCGGAAACAGCGCAGGCTGGATGTTCTGGTTGATGAGAAGATGCGCTTGAGGGTCGGTGTACAGCAGCTTGATCCACTGAGCAAACTCTGAACCGAACCTCATTCGCTCGAGCAGCCGGAACATGTAGTCCCAGTTCACTCGATCGAACGCCTTCTGGAAGTCCAAGAACATCGCGTACGCTTCTTCATCGCGACTCGTTGTCAAGTCTTGGAGGTCCGCGAGGAACCGCACATGGTGGTGAATTGAGCGACCCTTGACGAAGCCCTTCTGGTCGGGATGGATCAAGTCGGCGATCACTTGCTGGAGTCGATACGTCAGAGCCTTGGACAGCACCTTCACATCGACTTGCACCAGTGCGATGGGTCGGTAGTTGCCAGGCTCTGCTCTCGAACCCTTCTTGTGCAGAAGCACGACTGCAGACTTGCGCTGAGACGGGAGCAGCACGCCACGCTTGAGACGTTCGTTGAACACGATGCTCAAGCACTCTCCGAACACGTCCGGAGCCACCTGGTAGAAACCAGCGGTCAATCCGTCCATGCCGGGTGCTGACGACGCTTTCATGTGTCGGATCGCGCTCGCAAGGTCCGAAGAAGTGACCGGTGCGTCCAAGATCGCACGGTCAGTCTCCGTGACGAAGCAGACAATCGAGTCGAGAAGCTTGCGCTGCATGCCATCGTCGGGTGGAGGAGCTCTCCCTGTCGGACTGTTGGGGTCTCCCATCTCGGACCCCCAGTGCTCCAGGAAGCGGAGAGAGATCTCGTGAGGGTTCGTCGAGACACTTCCACCCGGTGTCATCACCTCTTCGATCGAGACTCGTCTCAAGCTCGTGTCCAGCGGACGGAAGAAGTGCTTGGTCGATTTCTCGGAGTTGGCGGCTTGGAAGTCGAATGCAGTGTCTTGGTTGTATTGGCTCGTCCGCGTGACCGTCTCCTTATAGTTCCTCATGGCTTCGTCGAAGTGGTCTCGATTCGAATCGCTTCCTGCTGTGCGATACCTTGCCGCAGCTTGATCCAACTGCACGCGAGCTTCTTCGACAGCTTGAGAGTCTTGCATCCGGAGCTTCTTCTGCACGTCTTGGAGTTGGGTCTTGATGCTCGCCTTCCATTCCTCCCAGATCTTGCCTGGGTTGGACGTGGTGCGTAGCTTGTCTCGGACCAGCTCGGCTTCTTTCTCGATCGCAGACACCACCACTGGGTATTCCAGCAGATAGCGGGGGAACTTCCAGTACCCTCGTCCATGCAGCTGCGAGCCAGACCTGAAACTCACACTGTGAGCAAGGTGGTCTCCAGCATGCATCGGCAGGAAGTACTTGGAGGTGTCGTAGAAGCGGTCGTAGAAAGACTCTGACAGCAAGATGTAGTCCAGCCGATTCTTCCGAGGAAGAGGACCAGTGAACACACGCTTGGTGTCGAAGTGGATCCGCCATGCATCGACGACACCCAGCTTCGCCAACCATTCGAGGCAACTGGACCGGCTGGGATCGTAGCGCAAGTCGGGGTTGGAAGAATCAAGTCTCGGGTCCAGGGGAGTGTTGAGATCGCCCAACACAAAATGCGTCGCTTGATCTTCGAACTCCTCGGTCGCCAAGCTCGAGAAGAATTGTTGCTTTTCTTGGCGGTCCACAGGCGCATACACGTTGTGAATGTAGATGGGAGCACTCTCAACCATTACTTTCACGACGAGGTAGCGTCCGGGAACCGACAGACTTGGAAATTCAACAGCCGAGTCGAAGCCAGGGAAGTCAGAGCGGAGCACAGTCAACACTCCATTGCTCCGTCCTCGCGTGGGTCGATGCAGCTGTGAGTTGGGGTCGTCCACGAAGACCTTGTGCTTGAAGCTCGAGTCGAGGTGGAACTTGAAATTGGAAAGATGGGTGCTGTCGCCGAACTTGGTTTCTTGGACGCACGCCATTGAGTACTTGGAGAGCATGCTCTCGATAAATAGGTGGCCATTCTTCTTGATGCCATTAGTGTTCACAGTCAGAACACTGATGTTGCTCCACGTCGGTTGTGACGTCGAGGAAGGTTTAGCAACGAGTGGCCAATCCGCCCGCTACCATCGCAACTCCACCTTCAACGACTTGAAGCTGCAACACCGAAGCGTCTTCTTTGTAGAACCCGTCAAGCTTCTGAAGCGACTCGAGGTCGTCCAGAAGGTGACCTTGCCACTGCACTTCACTCCACTGCTGCATACAGTGCGCACCGAGCTCGGACCGCAAGAGACGAAGGAGGGTGTTCACGTGGAGAAGTCGCGTGTTGTGTGCTGGGATCCACTCGACGGGCTGACCCGTGAGGTACTGGATCCAGTGGTCGTTGTTGAAGATCGTCGGCGCGATCGACATGAGCATGAGCTCGAACATGCCCAAAGCCTTGGACGAGCGAGACAGCTCCTTGATCGAGTCGGACGACGTCCACCACTTCGCACACGTCTTGAAAATGTCGCTACGCTTCGACGGAACTGCCGATCCCATCAGCTTCTTCCACTTCGTGCTGAACGTGGTGTCTTCATTGGGCTGCGTCGCACAGAACACGCGGTTGATCGCGTGAAGTTGCGCCAGTTCTGCGATCTCGTGTCCGCTTCCAGCCATCTTCAACGCCAATGCGCTGTTGAAGGCGAGCGGACACTCGACCGCTTTCTTCGTGATGTGGTCAGGATTCGTGGCGTTCTCGAGCAGCTTGCACACGCCGTCGACCTTCTTGTCCGCTTTCGCAAGACAGTCAGGGAGGGTGTTGAGAAGCGCCGTGTTCTCGTCGTTGATCATCGCCTCGGTCACTTCGAGGACCGGCGACGCCTTTGCTGCTTTCTTGATCTTCGTGTGGTGCTTCTCGACGAAGAAAGCAGACTCGGTCGAGGTCTTCAATTCGTCGGGACGCTTCACATCCGCAGGGACAACCTGATAGCGGACTCCATACTGTTTGTCAGCAGTCAAGTTCTTCGATTCGAACTTGACCTCCATCGACTGGAGCGCTTGAAAGTAGTTGGAGGTGGCGATGCCATTCAAGGGCTGCGTGGACTGCTTCACCAACATGTTGGAGAAGTCGATCGCGTTGCGGCCGCGTTTCTTCTTGTTGGACGCATCGATGAAGCCATCGCTGGCTCCGGTGGTCAACAACAGCTTCGGCTTGGCTGTAGCTTTCGGACTCCCTGGGGGAGTGATCTTGCCGTTGGATCCGTTGAACGTCGAGATCGAGAGCGCATCCGAGTTGCTTCCTTGAAGCTTGGTGAGCTGATTGGCAGCGGGTGGCTTGCCATGCTGAGCTCCTTTCTGGAGCTGACCTTCCCGTTTTTTCGCGTCCTCGACTGCCCTCTGCAGCGAGGTTTGTTTGGGCATCGGCTTGGGCTTCGCATTCGCATTCGCATTCGCAGCTTGCGCGTACGTCTTCGGTTGTTGGTATTGCTGGTGTTGTTGGTGCTGCTGGCGATCTGGCTCGGACGCAGGCTCAGGTGGCGGAAAGACGCTATCTTGCGTGCCCAGATCGATTCCGTGGTGCGAGCGATAGCCAAATGGCATTCGCTCTGAGCTGAACGGCGCATTTTTCCCGTGAGCAGGATGAAGCTTGTTGTCGAAGACCAGCTGATCACACACACAGTTGTTGATGATCAAAGCTGGAGGGCACGATCTCGACAGGAAGTACACCCGCCATGTCGCAGACGTGACTCCAGTCGGCATGTTCACTTCACGGAAGGTGTCGTATACCGGCTTGCATCCAAGAAGGAACAGTCGGTGCAGGATCATATCCGTATCCATGTCGCAGTCTACATTGGAAATATCCAAGTAGTACTTGTCGCCAAGGATGTCGAACTCCTTGAAGGTGAACACACCGCCAAGGATATTCACCTTGGTGCGCTCCAAGCGCACACAGGCTTCTTTCGACTTGACCTTGACGCGCAAGTTGCCTCCCGGCATCTTGGAAATCTGGCCAATCTCGAATTGCTTGTACAGCTCTTCGAGCTCACTGTTTCCATGATCCGGACCGGCAAGCGACGCCAGTATCTTGTGGACGGAAGTCTTCGCAAGCGCTCTACCAGTCTCGATCACCATGTCAAACTTGGCTCTCGGTAGCTGATAGGGACGCGCTTGTTCCATTCTTGAAGCGATGAGCGACCAGTCGTGACCAGCAGCATACTGGCGCTCAATCGCCTCGATGTCCACAGCAAGAGGCTTCGGGGTCTCGACGCGCTTGCGGGCTGCTTCGATCACAGCTCGGTCGCGTCGGAGGTGTTCGTGCTGCCGGAGCAGCTCGGCCATGGTCGGACGTGTGTCTTCGGCTGGCGCTTCCACAGTACCTCCTTCCACCATGACGACATCCCCATCGTCAGTGGTGGTGTCAGGCGGATTCTCGGTTAAAGTACCACCTGGGGTGGTCGCTTCATCCAGTCCTGGAAGTCCCTCCGAAGATGGGTTGAAGCTGGAATTTTCTCCAGTTTCGAAATCACTTCCCAAATGTTTGCAAGTTGAACTTGCAGTTGGGGTGGGTTCGGAACCGGATCCCAATTTTGGTCGACTTGCACTTGCACTTGCACTTGCACTTGCACTTGGACTTGAACTTGAACTTGGGGTGGGTTGAAAACCAGATCCCAAATTTTCGCGCGTTGAACTTGAACTTGCACTTGAACCTGGGGTGGGTTCAGAGTCTTGCGACACCGAACCGTTCCCTCCCGTTCCACGAATCCACGCTTCTGATTGGTCAGAGCCATGGGTTGAGGACGACGGGGGAACAGACGAGGCAGGCTTCTCACTGGATTCTTTCCCGGAACCATGATGACGAGCGGCATTGGCTGGGTTGGCAGCTGTGGCCGAGGTTGGATTCGTGGGAGCGAACATAGCGGAAAAGCTTGGACAGAGGGGGGCGGCGGGAGCGGCGGGCGAGAGAGGGTTCTTCTGAAGAGTCGACTTGTGGGGTAGCCGGCAAATTGAGAAGTGCGCGGGTAGCTCAGTGGTAGAGCGTTCGATTGCAGCTCGAAGGGTCACTGGTTCAATCCCGGTCCCGCGCTTCTTGTTCTTGCCGTCGCCGCTTCAATGTTGTGGACTATGCTGCGTTTGCTTTGTCGGTTGGTTACTTAAGTGAGAGCCGCGTCCATTGCTTGTCTTCGCTATGTGCTGACAATCGTATGTGATTATTGTATGTTATCATTGCGCACAAGCACCAATGCTAGTTAAGGTTCAGCTTTTGATCTGACGTTTGGTCTAGCTCGGACTGGAGCACAAAATCGGGTGAGTCTGCGAGTGAGTCTGACGGATCGTCTGTTGGTCGCCTTTCAATATGAAATCTTATGCTTTGACGAGCGATAATCGTCGGGACAACTACACTCGAACAGGTCGCCATCACTCATCACTTCGTGCAGCTGTTAACAAATTGCAGAAAGGCTTGGAGGGTGCATTGGGGTAGAAATCATTCTGTCGTGGAACGAGTTAGAGCGTGTGGACAGTGTGGACAGTGTAAGGTGCGTAAGAGGCGTTTGTGGAATGGGGTCGAGATAGTACGGTTTCGACGCGCGGGTAGCTCAGTGGTAGAGCGTTCGATTGCAGCTCGAAGGGTCACTGGTTCAATCCCGGTCCCGCGCTTCTTGTTCTTGCCGTCGCCGCGTCAATGTTGTGAACTATGCTGCGTTTGCTTTGTCAGTTGGTTACTTAAGTGAGAGCCGCGTCCATTGCTTGACTTCGCTATGTGCTGACAATCGTATGTGATTATTGTATGTTATCATTGCGCACAAGCACCAATGCTAGTTAAGGTTCAGCTTTTGATCTGACGTTTGGTCTAGCTCGGACTGGAGCACAAAATCGGGTGAGTCTGCGAGTGAGTCTGACGGATCGTCTGTTGGTCGCCTTTCAATATGAAATCTTATGCTTTGACGAGCGATAATCGTCGGGACAACTACACTCGAACAGGTCGCCATCACTCATCACTTCGTGCAGCTGTTAACAAATTGCAGAAAGGCTTGGAGGGTGCATTGGGGTAGAAATCATTCTGTCGTGGAACGAGTTAGAGCGTGTGGACAGTGTGGACAGTGTAAGGTGCGTAAGAGGCGTTTGTGGAATGGGGTCGAGATAGTACGGTTTCGACGCGCGGGTAGCTCAGTGGTAGAGCGTTCGATTGCAGCTCGAAGGGTCACTGGTTCAATCCCGGTCCCGCGCTTCTTGTTCTTGCCGTCGCCGCTTCAATGTTGTGGACTATGCTGCGTTTGCTTTGTCGGTTGGTTACTTAAGTGAGAGCCGCGTCCATTGCTTGACTTCGCTATGTGCTGACAATCGTATGTGATTGTTGTATGTTATCATTGCGCACAAGCACCAATGCTAGTTAAGGTTCAGCTTTTGATCTGACGTTTGGTCTAGCTCGGACTGGAGCACAAAATCGGGTGAGTCTGCGAGTGAGTCTGACGGATCGTCTGTTGGTCGCCTTTCAATATGAAATCTTATGCTTTGACGAGCGATAATCGTCGGGACAACTACACTCGAACAGGTCGCCATCACTCATCACTTCGTGCAGCTGTTAACAAATTGCAGAAAGGCTTGGAGGGTGCATTGGGGTAGAAATCATTCTGTCGTGGAACGAGTTAGAGCGTGTGGACAGTGTGGACAGTGTAAGGTGCGTAAGAGGCGTTTGTGGAATGGGGTCGAGATAGTACGGTTTCGACGCGCGGGTAGCTCAGTGGTAGAGCGTTCGATTGCAGCTCGAAGGGTCACTGGTTCAATCCCGGTCCCGCGCTTCTTGTTCTTGCCGTCGCCGCTTCAATGTTGTGGACTATGCTGCGTTTGCTTTGTCGGTTGGTTACTTAAGTGAGAGCCGCGTCCATTGCTTGACTTCGCTATGTGCTGACAATCGTATGTGATTGTTGTATGTTATCATTGCGCACAAGCACCAATGCTAGTTAAGGTTCAGCTTTTGATCTGACGTTTGGTCTAGCTCGGACTGGAGCACAAAATCGGGTGAGTCTGCGAGTGAGTCTGACGGATCGTCTGTTGGTCGCCTTTCAATATGAAATCTTATGCTTTGACGAGCGATAATCGTCGGGACAACTACACTCGAACAGGTCGCCATCACTCATCACTTCGTGCAGCTGTTAACAAATTGCAGAAAGGCTTGGAGGGTGCATTGGGGTAGAAATCATTCTGTCGTGGAACGAGTTAGAGCGTGTGGACAGTGTGGACAGTGTAAGGTGCGTAAGAGGCGTTTGTGGAATGGGGTCGAGATAGTACGGTTTCGACGCGCGGGTAGCTCAGTGGTAGAGCGTTCGATTGCAGCTCGAAGGGTCACTGGTTCAATCCCGGTCCCGCGCTTCTTGTTCTTGCCGTCGCCGCTTCAATGTTGTGGACTATGCTGCGTTTGCTTTGTCGGTTGGTTACTTAAGTGAGAGCCGCGTCCATTGCTTGACTTCGCTATGTGCTGACAATCGTATGTGATTGTTGTATGTTATCATTGCGCACAAGCACCAATGCTAGTTAAGGTTCAGCTTTTGATCTGACGTTTGGTCTAGCTCGGACTGGAGCACAAAATCGGGTGAGTCTGCGAGTGAGTCTGACGGATCGTCTGTTGGTCGCCTTTCAATATGAAATCTTATGCTTTGACGAGCGATAATCGTCGGGACAACTACACTCGAACAGGTCGCCATCACTCATCACTTCGTGCAGCTGTTAACAAATTGCAGAAAGGCTTGGAGGGTGCATTGGGGTAGAAATCATTCTGTCGTGGAACGAGTTAGAGCGTGTGGACAGTGTGGACAGTGTAAGGTGCGTAAGAGGCGTTTGTGGAATGGGGTCGAGATAGTACGGTTTCGACGCGCGGGTAGCTCAGTGGTAGAGCGTTCGATTGCAGCTCGAAGGGTCACTGGTTCAATCCCGGTCCCGCGCTTCTTGTTCTTGCCGTCGCCGCTTCAATGTTGTGGACTATGCTGCGTTTGCTTTGTCGGTTGGTTACTTAAGTGAGAGCCGCGTCCATTGCTTGACTTCGCTATGTGCTGACAATCGTATGTGATTGTTGTATGTTATCATTGCGCACAAGCACCAATGCTAGTTAAGGTTCAGCTTTTGATCTGACGTTTGGTCTAGCTCGGACTGGAGCACAAAATCGGGTGAGTCTGCGAGTGAGTCTGACGGATCGTCTGTTGGTCGCCTTTCAATATGAAATCTTATGCTTTGACGAGCGATAATCGTCGGGACAACTACACTCGAACAGGTCGCCATCACTCATCACTTCGTGCAGCTGTTAACAAATTGCAGAAAGGCTTGGAGGGTGCATTGGGGTAGAAATCATTCTGTCGTGGAACGAGTTAGAGCGTGTGGACAGTGTGGACAGTGTAAGGTGCGTAAGAGGCGTTTGTGGAATGGGGTCGAGATAGTACGGTTTCGACGCGCGGGTAGCTCAGTGGTAGAGCGTTCGATTGCAGCTCGAAGGGTCACTGGTTCAATCCCGGTCCCGCGCTTCTTGTTCTTGCCGTCGCCGCTTCAATGTTGTGGACTATGCTGCGTTTGCTTTGTCGGTTGGTTACTTAAGTGAGAGCCGCGTCCATTGCTTGTCTTCGCTATGTGCTGACAATCGTATGTGATTGTTGTATGTTATCATTGCGCACAAGCACCAATGCTAGTTAAGGTTCAGCTTTTGATCTGACGTTTGGTCTAGCTCGGACTGGAGCACAAAATCGGGTGAGTCTGCGAGTGAGTCTGACGGATCGTCTGTTGGTCGCCTTTCAATATGAAATCTTATGCTTTGACGAGCGATAATCGTCGGGACAACTACACTCGAACAGGTCGCCATCACTCATCACTTCGTGCAGCTGTTAACAAATTGCAGAAAGGCTTGGAGGGTGCATTGGGGTAGAAATCATTCTGTCGTGGAACGAGTTAGAGCGTGTGGACAGTGTGGACAGTGTAAGGTGCGTAAGAGGCGTTTGTGGAATGGGGTCGAGATAGTACGGTTTCGACGCGCGGGTAGCTCAGTGGTAGAGCGTTCGATTGCAGCTCGAAGGGTCACTGGTTCAATCCCGGTCCCGCGCTTCTTGTTCTTGCCGTCGCCGCTTCAATGTTGTGGACTATGCTGCGTTTGCTTTGTCGGTTGGTTACTTAAGTGAGAGCCGCGTCCATTGCTTGTCTTCGCTATGTGCTGACAATCGTATGTGATTATTGTATGTTATCATTGCGCACAAGCACCAATGCTAGTTAAGGTTCAGCTTTTGATCTGACGTTTGGTCTAGCTCGGACTGGAGCACAAAATCGGGTGAGTCTGCGAGTGAGTCTGACGGATCGTCTGTTGGTCGCCTTTCAATATGAAATCTTATGCTTTGACGAGCGATAATCGTCGGGACAACTACACTCGAACAGGTCGCCATCACTCATCACTTCGTGCAGCTGTTAACAAATTGCAGAAAGGCTTGGAGGGTGCATTGGGGTAGAAATCATTCTGTCGTGGAACGAGTTAGAGCGTGTGGACAGTGTGGGACAGTGTAAGGTGCGTAAGAGGCGTTTGTGGAATGGGGTCGAGATAGTACGGTTTCGACGCGCGGGTAGCTCAGTGGTAGAGCGTTCGATTGCAGCTCGAAGGGTCACTGGTTCAATCCCGGTCCCGCGCTTCTTGTTCTTGCCGTCGCCGCTTCAATGTTGTGGACTATGCTGCGTTTGCTTTGTCGGTTGGTTACTTAAGTGAGAGCCGCGTCCATTGCTTGACTTCGCTATGTGCTGACAATCGTATGTGATTGTTGTATGTTATCATTGCGCACAAGCACCAATGCTAGTTAAGGTTCAGCTTTTGATCTGACGTTTGGTCTAGCTCGGACTGGAGCACAAAATCGGGTGAGTCTGCGAGTGAGTCTGACGGATCGTCTGTTGGTCGCCTTTCAATATGAAATCTTATGCTTTGACGAGCGATAATCGTCGGGACAACTACACTCGAACAGGTCGCCATCACTCATCACTTCGTGCAGCTGTTAACAAATTGCAGAAAGGCTTGGAGGGTGCATTGGGGTAGAAATCATTCTGTCGTGGAACGAGTTAGAGCGTGTGGACAGTGTGGACAGTGTAAGGTGCGTAAGAGGCGTTTGTGGAATGGGGTCGAGATAGTACGGTTTCGACGCGCGGGTAGCTCAGTGGTAGAGCGTTCGATTGCAGCTCGAAGGGTCACTGGTTCAATCCCGGTCCCGCGCTTCTTGTTCTTGCCGTCGCCGCGTCAATGTTGTGAACTATGCTGCGTTTGCTTTGTCGGTTGGTTACTTAAGTGAGAGCCGCGTCCATTGCTTGTCTTCGCTATGTGCTGACAATCGTATGTGATTATTGTATGTTATCATTGCGCACAAGCACCAATGCTAGTTAAGGTTCAGCTTTTGATCTGACGTTTGGTCTAGCTCGGACTGGAGCACAAAATCGGGTGAGTCTGCGAGTGAGTCTGACGGATCGTCTGTTGGTCGCCTTTCAATATGAAATCTTATGCTTTGACGAGCGATAATCGTCGGGACAACTACACTCGAACAGGTCGCCATCACTCATCACTTCGTGCAGCTGTTAACAAATTGCAGAAAGGCTTGGAGGGTGCATTGGGGTAGAAATCATTCTGTCGTGGAACGAGTTAGAGCGTGTGGACAGTGTGGACAGTGTAAGGTGCGTAAGAGGCGTTTGTGGAATGGGGTCGAGATAGTACGGTTTCGACGCGCGGGTAGCTCAGTTTTAAGTTAGTTGTATATTACCTTTTACACAACCTATACCTTCTCGGCTATGGCTAAGATATTACACAGCTCGCTAAGGCTGAATTTTTTTCTATTCTTTTTCCTCTATTATTAGTATTATACCGTTACGGTTATTGGGGTCGGTTATTATTTAGCATGGAGCCGACCGCTCTCCATGTGTGGTTCGATTACGAAGATGTCCGGTGTGGGGCTCGAACCCGCAATCCACACCGTGAGGACCAGAAGCTTAATCCACTACCCCACGCCACCGGGGTCGCGCGGGTAGCTCAGTGGTAGAGCGTTCGATTGCAGCTCGAAGGGTCACTGGTTCAATCCCGGTCCCGCGCTTCTTGTTCTTGCCGTCGCCGCTTCAATGTTGTGGACTATGCTGCGTTTGCTTTGTCGGTTGGTTACTTAAGTGAGAGCCGCGTCCATTGCTTGACTTCGCTATGTGCTGACAATCGTATGTGATTATTGTATGTTATCATTGCGCACAAGCACCAATGCTAGTTAAGGTTCAGCTTTTGATCTGACGTTTGGTCTAGCTCGGACTGGAGCACAAAATCGGGTGAGTCTGCGAGTGAGTCTGACGGATCGTCTGTTGGTCGCCTTTCAATATGAAATCTTATGCTTTGACGAGCGATAATCGTCGGGACAACTACACTCGAACAGGTCGCCATCACTCATCACTTCGTGCAGCTGTTAACAAATTGCAGAAAGGCTTGGAGGGTGCATTGGGGTAGAAATCATTCTGTCGTGGAACGAGTTAGAGCGTGTGGACAGTGTGGACAGTGTAAGGTGCGTAAGAGGCGTTTGTGGAATGGGGTCGAGATAGTACGGTTTCGACGCGCGGGTAGCTCAGTGGTAGAGCGTTCGATTGCAGCTCGAAGGGTCACTGGTTCAATCCCGGTCCCGCGCTTCTTGTTCTTGCCGTCGCCGCTTCAATGTTGTGGACTATGCTGCGTTTGCTTTGTCGGTTGGTTACTTAAGTGAGAGCCGCGTCCATTGCTTGTCTTCGCTATGTGCTGACAATCGTATGTGATTGTTGTATGTTATCATTGCGCACAAGCACCAATGCTAGTTAAGGTTCAGCTTTTGATCTGACGTTTGGTCTAGCTCGGACTGGAGCACAAAATCGGGTGAGTCTGCGAGTGAGTCTGACGGATCGTCTGTTGGTCGCCTTTCAATATGAAATCTTATGCTTTGACGAGCGATAATCGTCGGGACAACTACACTCGAACAGGTCGCCATCACTCATCACTTCGTGCAGCTGTTAACAAATTGCAGAAAGGCTTGGAGGGTGCATTGGGGTAGAAATCATTCTGTCGTGGAACGAGTTAGAGCGTGTGGACAGTGTGGACAGTGTAAGGTGCGTAAGAGGCGTTTGTGGAATGGGGTCGAGATAGTACGGTTTCGACGCGCGGGTAGCTCAGTGGTAGAGCGTTCGATTGCAGCTCGAAGGGTCACTGGTTCAATCCCGGTCCCGCGCTTCTTGTTCTTGCCGTCGCCGCTTCAATGTTGTGGACTATGCTGCGTTTGCTTTGTCGGTTGGTTACTTAAGTGAGAGCCGCGTCCATTGCTTGACTTCGCTATGTGCTGACAATCGTATGTGATTATTGTATGTTATCATTGCGCACAAGCACCAATGCTAGTTAAGGTTCAGCTTTTGATCTGACGTTTGGTCTAGCTCGGACTGGAGCACAAAATCGGGTGAGTCTGCGAGTGAGTCTGACGGATCGTCTGTTGGTCGCCTTTCAATATGAAATCTTATGCTTTGACGAGCGATAATCGTCGGGACAACTACACTCGAACAGGTCGCCATCACTCATCACTTCGTGCAGCTGTTAACACATTGCAGAAAGGCTTGGAGGGTGCATTGGGGTAGAAATCATTCTGTCGTGGAACGAGTTAGAGCGTGTGGACAGTGTGGACAGTGTAAGGTGCGTAAGAGGCGTTTGTGGAATGGGGTCGAGATAGTACGGTTTCGACGCGCGGGTAGCTCAGTGGTAGAGCGTTCGATTGCAGCTCGAAGGGTCACTGGTTCAATCCCGGTCCCGCGCTTCTTGTTCTTGCCGTCGCCGCTTCAATGTTGTGGACTATGCTGCGTTTGCTTTGTCGGTTGGTTACTTAAGTGAGAGCCGCGTCCATTGCTTGACTTCGCTATGTGCTGACAATCGTATGTGATTGTTGTATGTTATCATTGCGCACAAGCACCAATGCTAGTTAAGGTTCAGCTTTTGATCTGACGTTTGGTCTAGCTCGGACTGGAGCACAAAATCGGGTGAGTCTGCGAGTGAGTCTGAGGGTTCGTCTGTTGGTCGCCTTTCAATATGAAATCATATGCTTTGACGAGCGATAATCGTCGGGACAACTACACTCGAACAGGTCGCCATCACTCATCACTTCGTGCAGCTGTTAACACATTGCAGAAAGGCTTGGAGGGTGCATTGGGGTAGAAATCATTCTGTCGTGGAACGAGTTAGAGCGTGTGGACAGTGTGGACAGTGTAAGGTGCGTAAGAGGCGTTTGTGGAATGGGGTCGAGATAGTACGGTTTCGACGCGCGGGTAGCTCAGTTGAAAGGTTGTCTATATTTTATGGTATAGACAGGGGACTAATCAACCTACCTGGCTAATTTATGCTATAATACTCTATTGTACGGTTTTGTTTTTTTGTTTTTTTGTTTTTTTTTTGAAAATTGAAAATTGACATATTTTCAAAAAAAATTTGAAAAGAAAATTTTCAAAATATTCAGGAATCGGAAGTTTTCTCACGCCGAAGAATTCGTCAGCTAGTCGTGGGGGAGCAGCTCACGCTGGCGGACTTGCAGTGCCGTTGAATTCTGACTGAGAAAGTCGTGGAAGAGTTGATTTCGTGACATCCGAGCAAGAAGAGCTTGCTGCCTTGCCCGTTGGTCAGGATCGTAACAACGACGAAGTCGGTGTCGGAAATGTGCGCTAGCAGTTGTCAAGATGACCTGCATGGCTGGAAGCGTAGGCGTGGGTTGCCTCCCATCGAAGAGGCATCTGTTGCGGTCGTTCCAGAGGAAGTGGAGCGTCACCGCGCGAAGCGTGTGCCAGACGTCGTAGACCACCTCCGCGCTGGTCATCCACTCGTCATGGACGTGTAGCTTTCTTGATAGCACAATGTCTAACCATGTCGCGCGTAGCCGGAAGAAAGGCGACATCAGTCGGTGAGCATGCTCCCAGAGCTGGACTGCGAGTGTGCAATCGAAGAACAAATGCTGCTCGGTCTCGATGGCGCCGCACCCAACACGAACGCAAAGACGAATGCTCGGGTTGGCCGCCTCCAGGAACCAGAAGCGCGAGCGGACTGGCAGAAGACGGAACGCTAGGCGAAATTGAAGATCTGCAAACACGGGGAGCAAGATCTTCTGCAGGTGCTTGCTGTACTTCACGTAAGTCCGGATCATCCCCACATCAAAACGCTGGGAGTGGATTGTCATCGGATGCTGCTTTGTCGGTGGCTGTGGTGACCACACGATGCGAAGCAGCGCAGACTTCGGGATTGATGGCATGAAGCACACCTTATCGCCACTGCTGCAACCAAGATATGGAAGAGGGTGGCGTCGACTGCTCTCTGGCTGTAAAACCATATGCGTCGCTCCGAGTCTCGCAACGATCTGAGTTGCCTCCACGTATAGCACGCGCAGCCAATGTGCCTGTCGTCCAGGCAGCACTGAACCAAGTGTGAAGTCGATGTGGCGTTGCACAAAGTCTTGCCGCGACGGCCAAACACCCCCATCGCGCATAAAGTCAGCAAGCGACCGCACTCGGAAGACTCTGGACACATGTAGCCGGAAGCTCCGTTGCGGTTCGACTACCATACCAATGCATCGACGATGCGCTGTGCCCGTGGTTGTTCGCGAAGATCTCTCATAGTGCAACATGGCGTCCGAGTGGAACCATATTGGCTGGTGAAGACCATACAATGCGCGCTCACAAGGAGGAAGGTCATGCCATGTGAATGTCCACCGGATCTTGTACCATGATGTCCACGTCGCTTTCCACCATGCAGAAGCCAGCCACCATCGGATTAGTTTCCCATGGCGCAACGGAGAGATGGAGAGGAAGTCCAAGGCACTTGACCGATCCGTGCAAGGAAGAAGTAGCTTCAGCAGTTCGGAACTCGCTGTCGTCCAGTTCCGAATATGTGTCGTTGTCGCGGCGCTGATAAACTGAAGAAGGAATTGGAGACGCTGGCGCTTGAGATGGGCTGCCAGGCTTGGTACACCCAGCCCACCATCGCCACGGCGCTGGTACAGGAAATCGGTTGGGATCAACTGAACGTGCGACTCATGACGATCGTGCTTTCGACAGAGCACAAACTTGTTCAGCATGGACTGCCACCGCTTCACAATAGTCCGTGGAATGGAGACGTGCTGGGTGTAATGCCACAGACGAGAGAGTATCATGGTTTGAGCGACTAATAGGCGACCCCGAAGCGTCCGTGCCCGTCGATACCACAGTTTAAAGCCATCGTAGAAGCGTTGCTCGAGCGAATCCACGAGAACGTGATCAACCGATGACTGCCCGAACGGAATACCTAGGTATTTCACCGTCTCCACACGGCCCAATACGTAAACACCAGGGAGTAAAGGACAGTCGTGGTTCCTGTTCAGCGCTAGCAGCGTAGACTTGGATAGGTTGAGCTTGGCACCTGAACCGTCGCAGTACTCCGCCACAACGACAAGCTGGGCTTGCAGGTGCGCAATCGAGTTACTTAGAAGCGTCGAGTCGTCGGCAAAGAACGTGCTCGTGGCGGTGTGGTCTGCGTTTATACACACGCCATATTCCTCGTGGGACCGCAGCATATTGCCAAGAGGTTCAATGGTCAAGATGAATAGAAGAGCAGACAACGGATCGCCCTGTTTTACCCCACGAGTCGGATACAGCGCGGGTTGAATGTTCTGGTTGATGACGAGATGAGCTTGAGGATTCGTGTAGAGAAGCCGGATCCATTGCGTAAACTGCTTATCGAAACCCATTTTCTCGAGCAGGCGGAACATATAGTCCCAGTTGACGCGATCAAAAGCCTTCTCGAAATCTAGAAACAGCGCATACGCTTCTTCGTCCTGGCTTGTCACAAGGTCTTGCAAGTCAGCTAGAAAGCGTATGTGGTGGTGGATGGACCTGCCTTTGACAAACCCTTTCTGGTCCGGATGGACCAAGTCGGGGATAACGTGTTGCAGTCGGTAGGTCAGTGCCTTCGACAGGACTTTCACGTCGACCTGCACGAGAGCAATAGGTCTATAGTTACCAGGTTCAGCCCGCGACCCTTTCTTGTGGAGAAGAACTACCGCCGACTTACGCTGCGAAGGTAGCAGTGCGCCGCAATGAAGCAACGCGCTGAAAACAATGGACAAGCATTCACCAAATATGTCAGGAGCCACCTGGTAGAAACCAGCCGTCAATCCGTCCATGCCAGGAGATGAAGTCGCTTTCATGTGCCGGATCGCACTCGCCAACTCATCAGCTGAGACTGGTGCGTTAAGGATATTGTGGTCTACCTCCGAGACAGTGCGGGTAACTGAGTCGAGAAGCTTGCGTTGAATGACAGCACCAGGTGGAGAAGCGCGTCCTGCTGGACTGGCGGGGTCTCCCATCTCTGAACCCCAGTGTTCCAGGAAACGGAGAGAGATCTCGTGAGGATTCGATGAGACAGTACCAGTCGGTGTCACCACCTCCTCGATCGAGACCCGTCTCAAGCTCGTATCCAGCGGACGGAAGAAGTGCTTGGACGATTTCTCAGAATTTGCTGCTTGGAAGTCGAAGGCAGTGTCTTGGTTGTACTGGCTAGTCCGAGTGACTGTCTCGCGGTAATTACGCATTGCTTCGTCAAAGTGTTCGTGGGTCGAATCACTGGAAGCGACACGATAACAAGCAGCAGCGTGATCAAGTTGGATCCTAGCCTCATCGATAGCTTGAGTGTCTTGCTGCCGGAGCCTCTTCTGAACGGCTTGAAGCTGGGACTTGATGCTCGCTTTCCACTTCTCCCAGACCTTTCCCGGATTAGACGCGGTGCGCAGTACAGCCCGGACAGATTCTGCTTCTCTCTCGATAGCTGACACCACCATCGGATATTCCAGTAAGTAGAGAGGAAACTTCCAATATCCACGACCATGCAGCTGAGTGCCGGACCGAAAAGTTACACTGTGAGCAAGGTGATCGCCAGCATGCTGTGGCGTGAAATACACGGAGTTACGGTAGAAGCGATCGCAGAAAGACTTCGACAGCATGATGTAGTCCAGCCGGTTTTTCCGGGGAAGAGGCCCAGTGAACACCCGCTTATTATCGTAGTGGATCCGCCATGCATCAACAACACCTAGCCGTGCCAGCCACTCAAGACAGCTGGAACGGCCCGGATCGTAGCGCAAGTCAGGACTGGAAGAGTCGAGTCGTGGGTCTAGGGGAGTGTTCAGGTCGCCCAACACGAAGTGAGTAGCGTGGTCGTCGAACTCCTCGGTGACCAAGCTGGAGAAAAATTGTTGTTTTTCCTGTCTGTCCACAGGTGCATAGACATTGTGCACGTAAATGGGAGCCCCCTCGACCATCACTTTCACGACGAGATAGCGGCCGGGGATGGACACACTTGGGACAGCGACAGCCGAATCGAAGCCTGGGAAGTCAGAGCGGAGTATTGTGAGAACTCCATTGCGCCGCCCTCGCGTCGGCCGATGTAGCTGGGAGTTGGGGTCGTCCACAAAGATCTTGTGCTCGAAACACGAGTCGAGGTGAAACTTGAAAGTGGCCAGGTGCGTACTGTCGCCGAACTTGGTCTCTTGGACACACGATACTGAGTACTTAGAGATCAACTTCTCGATAAAGAGATGTCCGTTCTGTTTAATTCCATTAGTGTTCACAGTGAGAGCACTAATATTGCTCCAAGATGTTGAGGCTGAGAAGACCTTAGCAGCGAGTGGCCAAACCCCCTGCTACCAGCACAACTCCTCCTTCAACGACTTGAAGCTGCAACACCGAAGAGTCTGCCGGGTAGAACCCGTCAAGCTCTCGAAGTTTTTCCAAATCGTCCAGAAGAGGCCCCTGCCACTGGACCTCCCGCCAGTGCTGCATGCAGTGAGCACCAAGCTCGGATCGCAACAGGCATAGGAGGGTGTTGGGGTGAAGCAGCCGTGTGTTATGCGCTGGAATCCACTCAACTGCTTGACCCGTAATATACTGGATCCAGTGATCGTTGGAGAAGATAATTGGTGCGATGGACATGAGCATGAGCTCGAACAAGCCCAAAGCCTTCGTCGCACGGGAAAGTTCCGTGATCTCATCCGAAGATGTCCACCAGGCAGCGCACATCTTGAAGATATCACCACGCTTGGAAGGTACTGCCGTCTTCATGTGTTTTTTCCACTTCGTACTGAAGGTGGTGTCATACTTTGGACGAGTCGCACACAGCACGCGGTTAATGACATGCAACTGGGCGACTTCAGCGATCTCCTTTCCATTGCCGACCATTTTCAGCGACATAGCACTGTTGAAGGCGAGAGGCGAAGTGGTCGCCGACTTGGTGATGTGGTCAGGATTGGTGACGTGTTCGAGGAGCTGGCCTACTCCATCAACCTGCGTGTCTGCAGAGGTAAGACAGTCAGGGAGGATGTTAAGAAGCGCCGTGTTCTCGTCATTTAGCATTGACTCAGCCACTTCAAGGACCGAGGAGGCTTTTGCCGCTCTCCTGATCTTGGTGTGATGCTTTTCCACGAAGAACGAAGACTCGGTCGAAGTCTTCATGACGTCAGGGCGCTTTACTTCCACAGGTAGTACCTGATGACGGACTCCATACTGCTTATCAGTAGTCAAGTCTCGTAATTCAAACTTGGCCTCCATCGTCTGCAAGGCGAGGAAGTAGTTGGAGGTGGCAATGCCGTCAAGCGGCTGCGCGGATTGCTTGACAAGCATGTTGGAGAAGTCAACCGCGTTGCGATTGCGTTTTTTTCTGTTAGGCGGAGCGACGAAGCCATCGTTCGAGCCGTTGGGTAGCAAAAGCGTGGGCTTATTCTTGGCTCTAGGACTCCCAGGGGGAGTAATTTTGCCGTTAGATCCGCTGAAAGTCGAGATTGACAACGCACCCGAAGTGTTTCCTGGAATTATCGCGAGCTGATTGGCAGCCGATGGCTTGCCATGCTGAGCTCCATGGTGGAGCTGGCCATCCCGTTTCTTCGCATCCTCAACTGCCTTTTGAAGCGAGGTTTGCTTGGTTATCGCCGTCGGTCGTGCAGGTGCATTTACAGCTTGCGCGTACGTCCGTGTTAGAGGTTGGTGATGATGCTGAGGTGGCTCGGGCACAGGTGCAGACGGCGGAAAGACGTCGTCAGTCGTGCCCAAATCGATTCCGTGTTGCGAGCGAAAGCCAAACGGCAGACGCTCAGACTGGAAAGGAGCGTTCTTCCCGTGTGCCGGGTGCAGCTTATTCTCAAACAACACTTGGTCACAGACGCTGCCGTTCACCAACAAGGCACTGGGACATGAACTTGACAAGAAGTACACACGCCAAGTCGCAGACGTGATACCAGTCGCGAGGTTCACTTCTCGAAAGGTGTCATACACTGGCTTGCACCCTAGCAGGAACAAGCGCTGCATGATCAAATCCGTATCCGTGTCAGAGTCGACATTAGAGATGTCGATGAAGTACTTGCCGCCAAGGATGTCAAACTCCTTGAACAGGTAGACCCCACCGAGGATGTTCACCTTCGTCCGTTCGAGTTGCAGACAAGCTTCCTTCGATTTCACCTTCATTCGAAGATTGCCACCGGGAAGCTTTGAGATCTGGCCTATCTCGTAGCGGCTGTAGAGGTCTTCGAGAAAGTCGTTGCCATGGTTTCTGCCCGAAAGCGAAGACATAATTTTCTGGAGCGGAGTCTTGGCAAGCGTCCGTCCAGTCTCGATCACCATGTCGTACTTGGCGCGAGGAAGCACATACGGCCGAGCTTGATCCATGCGAGACGCGATGAACGACCAATCGCCACCAGCGGCGTACTGGCGCTCGATCCATTCAATATCGCAAGCGAGTGGCTTTGGGGTCTCCACTCGACGTCGCGCAGCATCGTTGTCAGCACGGTCGCGACGAAGGTGGTCGTGTTGTGACAGCACGTCTGCCAGTGCCGGTCGTGGATCCGCTGGTGGCGACGTGGTGGCAACGGGTGGTGGCACCGCAGACTCCATCGACTCGTCCACTTGCTGATGCAGGGCACGCTCAGCCAGCGCATCCACCATCGACACGTCCGCGGAGTAATCATGGCCGACCAGCTCAAGAGCAGACGAAACGGATGTTTCAGCCGTGGACGTAGACGTGGATGCAACTGGTAGAGAAGCCGAAAATTCTTCAGAGAGCGATCGCGACCCATCCAAATTTTCAAATGAGGATGGGCACACAGTGGGACCAGGAGAGCTCTTGGGATGGGCACCAGATGCGACAGTTTCCATCTGGTCAGCGAGAGGCTGGGAGGAGATGGCAGGCTGTTCCATGGGGAAAGGCGGAGAGAAAGCAGAGATGGGAGGGGTTGGGTTCTTCTTGTGAGTCGACTTGTGTAGTAGCCGGCAAATTGAGAAGTGCGCGGATAGCTCAGTGGTAGAGCGTTCGATTGCAGCTCGAAGGGTCACTGGTTCAATCCCGGTCCCGCCTTCTTGTTCTTGCCGTCGCCCTTCAATGTTGTGGACTATGCTGCGTTTGCTTTGTCTTGGTTACTTAAGTGAGAGCCGCGTCCATTGTTGACTTCGCTATGTGCTGACAATCGTATGTGATTGTTGTATGTTATCATTGCGCACAAGCACAATGCTAGTTAAGGTTCAGCTTTTGATCTGACGTTTGGTCTAGCTCGGACTGGAGCACAAAATCGGGTGAGTCTGCGAGTGAGTCTGACGGATCGTCTGTTGGTCGCCTTTCAATATGAAATCTTATGCTTTGACGAGCGATAATCGTCGGGACAACTACACTGAACAGGTCGCCATCACTCATCACTTCGTGCAGCTGTTAACAAATTGCAGAAAGGCTTGGAGGGTGCATTGGGGTAGAAATCATTCTGTCGTGGAACGAGTTAGAGCGTGTGGACAGTGTGGACAGTGTAAGGTGCGTAAGAGGCGTTTGTGGAATGGGGTCGAGATAGTACGGTTTCGACGCGCGGGTAGCTCAGTTGAAAGGTTGTCTATATTACTAGAATTTAGACGAAGTGACTACTCAATCTACCTAGCTATGTATAGAAACTACTGCTGTTTTTCTAATAAATATACTGTACAGTTGCTATGTTTCATGTTTCTTGGGAATAGCGTGCAAGTTGTTTCTTGCGTGATGTGCGAGTGTGGATGATTCCGATGTGTGTGAATAGACGCAGGAGCAGTGGCTACTGTTGGAGGTGACGGACTGGGAACATGGCGGGGTGCGCCGTTGCAAAATCTCCAAAAGGCGGATACTTCCTCATCTTGATAAGCGCCTTCTCCAGTGATGCGCTCTCATCGTCATCGTAGCGCCTCCTCAGGTTGTGCCGAAAGTGCGCGCTGGCTGTGGTGAAGATGACCATCGTTGCTGATGTCGTCGGTGTGGGCTGTCTTCCGTCGAACAGACACCGATTGCGGTCGGACCAGATGAAGTGGAGTGTCACCGCGCGGAGCGTGTGCCATACATCTCCGATGATGTCTTCACACTCCTTCCATTCGTCTCGCACGACTGGTTTCCTTGCTGTCGCTATCATGACCCATGTCAGTTGAGATCGGACGAACGGCGCCATGATGTTCCCAAAGTGTTCCCACAGTCTTGTCGCGAGTGAACATTCGAAGAACAAGTGCTGCTCTGTCTCGACTGCGTCGCACCTGTCTCGGATGCAGTATATGATGCGTGGGTTCGACTGCTGCAGGAACCAGAACCGCGATCGAACCGGTAGGAGTCGAAACGCGAGGCGGAACTGCAGATCTTCGAACACAGGGAGCAGGATCTTGCGCAGGTGCTTGCTGAACTTGACGTACGCTTTGATCTGCTCGTCGCCAACTCGCTGCGAGTGCACAGTCATCGGATGTGGCTTCGTCGGTGGTTTTGGCGTCCACACCACACGCAGCAGCGCAGATCTCGGGATCGCTGGGATCAAGCACACCTTCGCGTCGCTATTGCAACCCAGATGGGGAAGAAGTCGCCGTGCACTGCTCGAAGCCTGCAGAACAAGCTGCGTCGCGCCAAGTCGCTCGACGATCTGAGTCGCTTCCTTGTACAACACTCGCAGCCACTTTGCCTGTTGTCCAGGGGAGACAGATGCAAGCGTGAAGTCAAGGTGGCGCTGGACGAAATCTTGCTGCGACGGCCAAGCACAGCTTTCACGCATGAAGTCAACGAGCGACCGCACACCAAAGACTCGTGACACGTGCAGCCGGAAACTCCGCTGTGGCTCGACCACCATCCCAATGCACCGCCGATGCGCCACGCAGGTGTGAGTCCGCGGAGTCTGCTCGAAATGAAGCTCTGCATCCGAATGGAACCAGATCGGCTGTCGGAGACCGTACCAAGCGCGCTCCTCAAAAGGAAGGTCTTGCCACGTGACTTCCCACCGGATCTTGTACCACCACGTCCACGTCGCTCTCCACCAGGTTGAAGTCAGTCTCCACTTGATCATGTCGCCATGTCGGAGTGGAGAGACCACGAGGAAGTCGAGTGCGTTGTAGCCACCGGTGCGAGGAAGAACCAGTTGGAGCAACTCACAGCTCGCTGTCGTCCAGTTCCGCGCTTCCGTCACTCTCGCAGCCCGTATGAACTGCAGAAGCAGCTGAAGACGCTGGCGCTTGAGATGTGCTTCCAGGCTTGGGATTCCCAAACCACCTTCACTCCGTCGCTGATACAGGAACTCGCTTGGGATCAGCTGGATGTACGACGCGTCTCGGTCGTGCTTTCGACTCAGCACGAACCGATTCAGCATCGACTGCCATCGCTTCACGACTGTTGCTGGGATTGACACATGTTGTGTGTAGTGCCACAAGCGGGAGAGCACCATCGTTTGAGCGACCAGAAGTCGCCCACGAAGCGTCCTTGCGCGCCGGTACCACATCTTGAAGCCGTCGTAGAAGCGCTGCTCGAGGAACTCCACGAGGTCGTCATCCACCGACGACTGCCCAAACGGGATGCCAAGGTACTTCACCGTCTCCGCACGACCCAGCACTTGCACTCCGGGGAGCGAAGGGCAGGTCTGGTTCCGATTTAGTGCTAGCAGCGTCGACTTGGACAGATTGAGCTTCGCGCCAGAGCCTTTGCAGTACTCATCCACGGTGTCAAGCTGCGCCTGCAAGTTCGGTATCGAGCTCGCAAGCAGAGTTGAGTCGTCCGCGAAGAACGTGCTCGTCGTCGTGTGGTCTGCATTCAGACACACTCCGTACTCTTCGTGCGCACGCAGCATGTTGCCGAGCGGCTCGATGGTCAAGACGAAGAGCAGCGCAGACAACGGATCGCCTTGCTTCACTCCTCGTGTCGGAAACAGCGCAGGCTGGATGTTCTGGTTGATGAGAAGATGCGCTTGAGGGTCGGTGTACAGCAGCTTGATCCACTGAGCAAACTCTGAACCGAACCTCATTCGCTCGAGCAGCCGGAACATGTAGTCCCAGTTCACTCGATCGAACGCCTTCTGGAAGTCCAAGAACATCGCGTACGCTTCTTCATCGCGACTCGTTGTCAAGTCTTGGAGGTCCGCGAGGAACCGCACATGGTGGTGAATTGAGCGACCCTTGACGAAGCCCTTCTGGTCGGGATGGATCAAGTCGGCGATCACTTGCTGGAGTCGATACGTCAGAGCCTTGGACAGCACCTTCACATCGACTTGCACCAGTGCGATGGGTCGGTAGTTGCCAGGCTCTGCTCTCGAACCCTTCTTGTGCAGAAGCACGACTGCAGACTTGCGCTGAGACGGGAGCAGCACGCCACGCTTGAGACGTTCGTTGAACACGATGCTCAAGCACTCTCCGAACACGTCCGGAGCCACCTGGTAGAAACCAGCGGTCAATCCGTCCATGCCGGGTGCTGACGACGCTTTCATGTGTCGGATCGCGCTCGCAAGGTCCGAAGAAGTGACCGGTGCGTCCAAGATCGCACGGTCAGTCTCCGTGACGAAGCAGACAATCGAGTCGAGAAGCTTGCGCTGCATGCCATCGTCGGGTGGAGGAGCTCTCCCTGTCGGACTGTTGGGGTCTCCCATCTCGGACCCCCAGTGCTCCAGGAAGCGGAGAGAGATCTCGTGAGGGTTCGTCGAGACACTTCCACCCGGTGTCATCACCTCTTCGATCGAGACTCGTCTCAAGCTCGTGTCCAGCGGACGGAAGAAGTGCTTGGTCGATTTCTCGGAGTTGGCGGCTTGGAAGTCGAATGCAGTGTCTTGGTTGTATTGGCTCGTCCGCGTGACCGTCTCCTTATAGTTCCTCATGGCTTCGTCGAAGTGGTCTCGATTCGAATCGCTTCCTGCTGTGCGATACCTTGCCGCAGCTTGATCCAACTGCACGCGAGCTTCTTCGACAGCTTGAGAGTCTTGCATCCGGAGCTTCTTCTGCACGTCTTGGAGTTGGGTCTTGATGCTCGCCTTCCATTCCTCCCAGATCTTGCCTGGGTTGGACGTGGTGCGTAGCTTGTCTCGGACCAGCTCGGCTTCTTTCTCGATCGCAGACACCACCACTGGGTATTCCAGCAGATAGCGGGGGAACTTCCAGTACCCTCGTCCATGCAGCTGCGAGCCAGACCTGAAACTCACACTGTGAGCAAGGTGGTCTCCAGCATGCATCGGCAGGAAGTACTTGGAGGTGTCGTAGAAGCGGTCGTAGAAAGACTCTGACAGCAAGATGTAGTCCAGCCGATTCTTCCGAGGAAGAGGACCAGTGAACACACGCTTGGTGTCGAAGTGGATCCGCCATGCATCGACGACACCCAGCTTCGCCAACCATTCGAGGCAACTGGACCGGCTGGGATCGTAGCGCAAGTCGGGGTTGGAAGAATCAAGTCTCGGGTCCAGGGGAGTGTTGAGATCGCCCAACACAAAATGCGTCGCTTGATCTTCGAACTCCTCGGTCGCCAAGCTCGAGAAGAATTGTTGCTTTTCTTGGCGGTCCACAGGCGCATACACGTTGTGAATGTAGATGGGAGCACTCTCAACCATTACTTTCACGACGAGGTAGCGTCCGGGAACCGACAGACTTGGAAATTCAACAGCCGAGTCGAAGCCAGGGAAGTCAGAGCGGAGCACAGTCAACACTCCATTGCTCCGTCCTCGCGTGGGTCGATGCAGCTGTGAGTTGGGGTCGTCCACGAAGACCTTGTGCTTGAAGCTCGAGTCGAGGTGGAACTTGAAATTGGAAAGATGGGTGCTGTCGCCGAACTTGGTTTCTTGGACGCACGCCATTGAGTACTTGGAGAGCATGCTCTCGATAAATAGGTGGCCATTCTTCTTGATGCCATTAGTGTTCACAGTCAGAACACTGATGTTGCTCCACGTCGGTTGTGACGTCGAGGAAGGTTTAGCAACGAGTGGCCAATCCGCCCGCTACCATCGCAACTCCACCTTCAACGACTTGAAGCTGCAACACCGAAGCGTCTTCTTTGTAGAACCCGTCAAGCTTCTGAAGCGACTCGAGGTCGTCCAGAAGGTGACCTTGCCACTGCACTTCACTCCACTGCTGCATACAGTGCGCACCGAGCTCGGACCGCAAGAGACGAAGGAGGGTGTTCACGTGGAGAAGTCGCGTGTTGTGTGCTGGGATCCACTCGACGGGCTGACCCGTGAGGTACTGGATCCAGTGGTCGTTGTTGAAGATCGTCGGCGCGATCGACATGAGCATGAGCTCGAACATGCCCAAAGCCTTGGACGAGCGAGACAGCTCCTTGATCGAGTCGGACGACGTCCACCACTTCGCACACGTCTTGAAAATGTCGCTACGCTTCGACGGAACTGCCGATCCCATCAGCTTCTTCCACTTCGTGCTGAACGTGGTGTCTTCATTGGGCTGCGTCGCACAGAACACGCGGTTGATCGCGTGAAGTTGCGCCAGTTCTGCGATCTCGTGTCCGCTTCCAGCCATCTTCAACGCCAATGCGCTGTTGAAGGCGAGCGGACACTCGACCGCTTTCTTCGTGATGTGGTCAGGATTCGTGGCGTTCTCGAGCAGCTTGCACACGCCGTCGACCTTCTTGTCCGCTTTCGCAAGACAGTCAGGGAGGGTGTTGAGAAGCGCCGTGTTCTCGTCGTTGATCATCGCCTCGGTCACTTCGAGGACCGGCGACGCCTTTGCTGCTTTCTTGATCTTCGTGTGGTGCTTCTCGACGAAGAAAGCAGACTCGGTCGAGGTCTTCAATTCGTCGGGACGCTTCACATCCGCAGGGACAACCTGATAGCGGACTCCATACTGTTTGTCAGCAGTCAAGTTCTTCGATTCGAACTTGACCTCCATCGACTGGAGCGCTTGAAAGTAGTTGGAGGTGGCGATGCCATTCAAGGGCTGCGTGGACTGCTTCACCAACATGTTGGAGAAGTCGATCGCGTTGCGGCCGCGTTTCTTCTTGTTGGACGCATCGATGAAGCCATCGCTGGCTCCGGTGGTCAACAACAGCTTCGGCTTGGCTGTAGCTTTCGGACTCCCTGGGGGAGTGATCTTGCCGTTGGATCCGTTGAACGTCGAGATCGAGAGCGCATCCGAGTTGCTTCCTTGAAGCTTGGTGAGCTGATTGGCAGCGGGTGGCTTGCCATGCTGAGCTCCTTTCTGGAGCTGACCTTCCCGTTTTTTCGCGTCCTCGACTGCCCTCTGCAGCGAGGTTTGTTTGGGCATCGGCTTGGGCTTCGCATTCGCATTCGCATTCGCAGCTTGCGCGTACGTCTTCGGTTGTTGGTATTGCTGGTGTTGTTGCTGCTGCTGGCGATCTGGCTCGGACGCAGGCTCAGGTGGCGGAAAGACGCTATCTTGCGTGCCCAGATCGATTCCGTGGTGCGAGCGATAGCCAAATGGCATTCGCTCTGAGCTGAACGGCGCATTTTTCCCGTGAGCAGGATGAAGCTTGTTGTCGAAGACCAGCTGATCACACACACAGTTGTTGATGATCAAAGCTGGAGGGCACGATCTCGACAGGAAGTACACCCGCCATGTCGCAGACGTGACTCCAGTCGGCATGTTCACTTCACGGAAGGTGTCGTATACCGGCTTGCATCCAAGAAGGAACAGTCGGTGCAGGATCATATCCGTATCCATGTCGCAGTCTACATTGGAAATATCCAAGTAGTACTTGTCGCCAAGGATGTCGAACTCCTTGAAGGTGAACACACCTCCAAGGATATTCACCTTGGTGCGCTCCAAGCGCACACAGGCTTCTTTCGACTTGACCTTGACGCGCAAGTTGCCTCCCGGCATCTTGGAAATCTGGCCAATCTCGAATTGCTTGTACAGCTCTTCGAGCTCACTGTTTCCATGATCCGGACCGGCAAGCGACGCCAGTATCTTGTGGACGGAAGTCTTCGCAAGCGCTCTACCAGTCTCGATCACCATGTCAAACTTGGCTCTCGGTAGCTGATAGGGACGCGCTTGTTCCATTCTTGAAGCGATGAGCGACCAGTCGTGACCAGCAGCATACTGGCGCTCAATCGCCTCGATGTCCACAGCAAGAGGCTTCGGGGTCTCGACGCGCTTGCGGGCTGCTTCGATCACAGCTCGGTCGCGTCGGAGGTGTTCGTGCTGCCGGAGCAGCTCGGCCATGGTCGGACGTGTGTCTTCGGCTGGCGCTTCCACAGTACCTCCTTCCACCATGACGACATCCCCATCGTCAGTGGTGGTGTCAGGCGGATTCTCGGTTAAAGTACCACCTGGGGTGGTCGCTTCATCCAGTCCTGGAAGTCCCTCCGAAGATGGGTTGAAGCTGGAATTTTCTCCAGTTTCGAAATCACTTCCCAAATGTTTGCAAGTTGAACTTGCAGTTGGGGTGGGTTCGGAACCGGATCCCAATTTTGGTCGACTTGCACTTGCACTTGCACTTGCACTTGCACTTGGACTTGAACTTGAACTTGGGGTGGGTTGAAAACCAGATCCCAAATTTTCGCGCGTTGAACTTGAACTTGCACTTGAACCTGGGGTGGGTTCAGAGTCTTGCGACACCGAACCGTTCCCTCCCGTTCCACGAATCCACGCTTCTGATTGGTCAGAGCCATGGGTTGAGGACGACGGGGGAACAGACGAGGCAGGCTTCTCACTGGATTCTTTCCCGGAACCATGATGACGAGCGGCATTGGCTGGGTTGGCAGCTGTGGCCGAAGTTGGATTCGTGGGAGCGAACATAGCGGAAAAGCTTGGACAGAGGGGGGCGGCGGGAGCGGCGGGCGAGAGAGGGTTCTTCTGAAGAGTCGACTTGTGGGGTAGCCGGCAAATTGAGAAGTGCGCGCTGTAGCTCAGTTTTAAGTTAGTTGTATATTACCTTTTTACACAACCTATACCTTCTCGGCTATGGCTAAGATATTACACAGCTCGCTAAGGCTGAATTTTTTTTCTATTCTTTTTCCTCTATTATTAGTATTATACCGTTACGGTTATTGGGGTCGGTTATTATTTAGCATGGAGCCGACCGCTCTCCATGTGTGGTTCGATTACGAAGATGTCCGGTGTGGGGCTCGAACCCGCAATCCACACCGTGAGGACCAGAAGCTTAATCCACTACCCCACGCCACCGGGGTTGCGCGGGTAGCTCAGTGGTAGAGCGTTCGATTGCAGCTCGAAGGGTCACTGGTTCAATCCCGGTCCCGCGCTTCTTGTTCTTGCCGTCGCCGCTTCAATGTTGTGGACTATGCTGCGTTTGCTTTGTCGGTTGGTTACTTAAGTGAGAGCCGCGTCCATTGCTTGACTTCGCTATGTGCTGACAATCGTATGTGATTGTTGTATGTTATCATTGCGCACAAGCACCAATGCTAGTTAAGGTTCAGCTTTTGATCTGACGTTTGGTCTAGCTCGGACTGGAGCACAAAATCGGGTGAGTCTGCGAGTGAGTCTGAGGGATCGTCTGTTGGTCGGTTTTCAATATGAAATCTTATGCTTTGACGAGCGATAATCGTCGGGACAACTACACTCGAACAGGTCGCCATCACTCATCACTTCGTGCAGCTGTTAACAAATTGCAGAAAGGCTTGGAGGGTGCATTGGGGTAGAAATCATTCTGTCGTGGAACGAGTTAGAGCGTGTGGACAGTGTGGACAGTGTAAGGTGCGTAAGAGGCGTTTGTGGAATGGGGTCGAGATAGTACGGTTTCGACGCGCGGGTAGCTCAGTGGTAGAGCGTTCGATTGCAGCTCGAAGGGTCACTGGTTCAATCCCGGTCCCGCGCTTCTTGTTCTTGCCGTCGCCGCTTCAATGTTGTGGACTATGCTGCGTTTGCTTTGTCGGTTGGTTACTTAAGTGAGAGCAGCGTCCATTGCTTGACTTCGCTATATGCTGACAATCGTATGTGATTGTTGTATGTTATCATTGCGCACAAGCACCAATGCTAGCTAAGGTTCAGCTTTTGATCTGACGTTTGGTCTAGCTCGGACTGGAGCACAAAATCGGGTGAGTCTGCGAGTGAGTCTGAGGGATCGTCTGTTGGTCGCCTTTCAATATGAAATCTTATGCTTTGACGAGCGATAATCGTCGGGACAACTACACTCGAACAAGTCGCCATCACTCATCACTTCGTGCAGCTGTTAACAAATTGCAGAAAGGCTTGGAGGGTGCATTGGGGTAGAAATCATTCTGTCGTGGAACGAGTTAGAGCGTGTGGACAGTGTGGACAGTGTAAGGTGCGTAAGAGGCGTTTGTGGAATGGGGTCGAGATAGTACGGTTTCGACGCGCGGGTAGCTCAGTGGTAGAGCGTTCGATTGCAGCTCGAAGGGTCACTGGTTCAATCCCGGTCCCGCGCTTCTTGTTCTTGCCGTCGCCGCTTCAATGTTGTGGACTATGCTGCGTTTGCTTTGTCGGTTGGTTACTTAAGTGAGAGCAGCGTCCATTGCTTGACTTCGCTATATGCTGACAATCGTATGTGATTGTTGTATGTTATCATTGCGCACAAGCACCAATGCTAGTTAAGGTTCAGCTTTTGATCTGACGTTTGGTCTAGCTCGGACTGGAGCACAAAATCGGGTGAGTCTGCGAGTGAGTCTGAGGGATCGTCTGTTGGTCGCCTTTCAATATAAAATCATATGCTTTGACGGGCGATAATCGTCGGGACAACTACACTCGAACAGGTCGCCATCACTCATCACTTCGCGCAGCTGTTAGCAAATTGCAGAAAGGGCTGAAGGGTGCATTGGGTCCGCTAATGTAATGATGGTTGTTATATTTTGTTAAGTTAGATTTGTGGTTATTTTAAAGCCTGAAATAACAAAATTCTTGCTGACGCATATTTAAGCTAGAGTGAATTTAGAGGTTGAATGATAAGAAATCAGATTTGCCAAGGCTGCCGAATGTCGGGGGGGAGGGGGGTCGCATTTCCGTTTATCCTTTTGTCCAAAAAATCGTCCTTGGTCGAACCGTCCGTGTCACTGCTGTTGCTCTTAAGTTGTAACCAGACCCCTTACGTTGATGAACAGCCTGTCGCCGCTTCTCCTTCTACAGAAGATTCGACCGACGCTTCTGCCTTATTGGCCTCCTCGCTTGACAATTCGTCTTCCACGTTTGTTGACCTTTTTGGGGTGCGCGAAGATCTGCATGACCTGAAAGTCAACGTGGATGCAAAATCTCACCGAGTTAAAGCCTGCGAGGGTAGGCTAGCTGCGATCTCCCCTCCTGCTGCTGACTTGCCTGTCCGGTGTGAGCGTCTGGAAAGATAGTTACACGACAACTTCCGACTGGGGGCCCAGCTCCGCGACGCCTTTCAGCACGAAAAGGCGCTGGTGGACCACCTACGGTGAACCATTGACTACCTTCATAGTCGTTATTCCCTTCTCGTGGCAGACCTGGTCGGTCTATCTGGTCAACTCTTGGTGCGTTGCCACGATGACGCCCAATGACGTGTTCGACCATCTAGATCTGCCGTGGGGGTAATTAAGTCCACCTGACGGAAACGTAGATCGCCCCCCCCCCATATGGAAGTCTTCGTTGGTCAGTCCCTCCATAGTATAGATACTGCTGGCTGCCAAGCCTAAAATAGCTACCAAGGTCTGGCTTCCGCCTATATCCTTTCAGCCGGGTAGACTGGTTTTTGTAAAGTTGGTCAAGATATACAATTAGTCCGAGGAAGAACATAACCAAGCGCTCTGGGAGGCGACTCACTGTTTGTGAATCAAGAAAGACCAGGCTCGTTCGAACTCGTTTCTCGCATCGTACTACAACGCGCGGAAAAACAGTCGGGCTCGGGCAATTTGAGCATGGCGGGACGTAATCGACTTAATCTTCGTACGGATGAGCGACGGCCGATGTAATCCTAAGAATTCTTAAACAACCCTTCTTCAGGCACCTTCCTTAAACTCGCTGCGTGGTATACTGGTATTTCGATCGTACAGAGGGATCAGACCCAGCCAACTTTTTGTGACGGGCTAAGGACCCGTTACCATCTTACACTAAAAGGGCGTTGAGGAAGCACTCTTAATTAACTCGTAAATGTAACTCTGTTTTATTTTTGTTTTGTTTTTAATTCGCAGTAAGTGCGAATATGTTCCCTAGCTCATGGAAACCACTCAATATGAAAGTCAGTTTATTATTGGCTAATTATTGGGTCTGGCACCCCAATAATAAACCAGTAATAAATTGACGCGCAGTATCCGCTAATCGGATACTGCCTTATGCCTACTTATGTAATTATGTATTATTTCTATATCTACTTATGCAATAGGCTGCCCCATTACACTCCGAAATAGACCTCCTTAATGACAGTATTGCCGGATTCGATGGTAGGTACGTCGATCCCCTGATGACCGCCCTCTAGACTGATGAAGGACGTCGGCCTGGAGACTCTCGTTTATCACCAATCTGGCAGTTATATATCGGTCGTCTCCATAGATTCTCTGGCCGGGGAAGTAAAATAGCACCCCCTGTTCACTCTCCGGACATTTTACTGCAAGCTCGAGCAGATTCCACAGATAGGTTACCCTAGTCTCCCTTCAAATATGTCTTCAAATCTCGCACCCAGCTCTCTTCTTCCTGCGCATCTCGGATTCGATCCACCCGGAGTAGTTGTTTCACGTCTTCTTGCTAACTTCTCCAGATAAACTGACGGGGTACCGTGACCGCGTCACCGCACTTATCTTGACAGATAGATTCCAGTCTTTAGGGAACAGCACCTCTGGAAGCCGATCGATCGCTTTTAGACCTGGCCACTCTCCCTTTGATATCGACCCGATCTCTTCTGCTGGTGCAAAGCTGCGCTGGCCAGCTGGTCCACGCTCTGATTCCAGTCTCCTTTTACATCTAAGACTGCATGGGAGGGCCACGACTGAAGCTTGCTCAACGCCTTTGCCCGTAATGGGGATAAACCTGAAGCCTTACACTCGATATCTCCGCGCATACCGGATCTTGTTTTGTTTTAGCGGAATGTGGGGATGCAGGTCCAGTTTTATTAAATGTTCTCATATGTACAATACACATCATCCGATACCTTACAAGCTCTTTAAAGTTATGTGTATTGTCGTCCAAACCGTAATCATAACTTAACGGAGGGAGCTCTGTATTGAGATATGAATATGACAATGTTGAGAGAACACCTAGGGAAATGGAAAAGAGCCGTTTCCCAATAATAATCAACAATTTAAAAAGCGTCTTCAATAGTCATTTCCATTGCAGTTATTCCTATCGAAACATGGGTAAGAGAAGAGTTATTTGTAACGACCAAACAGTAACCCTTGGCTCAACTCGCTGCTTGGGCTTTAAGCATAAAAGACTCTGCTGAGTTTTTGGTATCCAGGCGTTATTATGGATTCCCACAGGCTATTACAGGCTGGCATAACCCTAGGCTATAGCCCCTGGGCTACAGCCTGGGCTTTACCGTTTACCCTAACCTTTACGCCCCCAATATATACCTCCGTAAGGGCAAGTATCAAAATACATCCTATGCAATATTTATGGTTATCTAATCGTGGTGTTATATTGAAAAGTCTCCACCATACGTACTCAATACTCCCCGTCAAGTACCACGTAATCACGGGTACGAGTGACCGCGGGCATATCGCCCGGTACAAGTAGCTCAGAGATCAAAATTTGGTTGCGAACAAAGGGCCTCATTATAACTCACTCCTACACTTTTGCCATTGCGCATCCAATCAATAGCTTCGACTGCAGTTTCTATATGTACGTCTGTTCAGCTCTGATATCGCATATCTCTCGAGGATCCATTAAGACCAACTTCCATCCAGATTGCCGCACGTACTAAATGTTCTGGGTTATCGCCGTCAGCTTTCACTCAGTTAACGCTTGCATTTCTCAAAAGTGATCAGAGGCGTTTTAGAAATAAAAAACGTAGAGAGGAAAGCATGTAGCGAGTAAAGGTTTTATTGTCAGCTAGCGGTCGTTTCTGGTGTTTGACGGAGCAGGGCTCCATATGGCGTCTGTAGACGGGCACTTCTATGAATTTGCCTCGTACTACGAGCACACACCTTATGCACAAGCGAGGAAGCGGTTATATCGTCTTACCTTCGCGTGCGAGGGTGGTTGGGAGGTTGGTCGACTGCTTAAGCAGTCGTACCACCAGTTGCCTCTCGCTTGAGCGAGAGTGCAACGAACTTCTTAACGCTTACAACACCGACGTCACGCAGAAGTTTCTCAACTTCTCGTGCGTGGTGTGCTTGTTTAAGTAAATTCAAGACTGAACTATATTTAATTAATTATAACTAAATATATACTTAACTACTGATTGGCTTATATATATATATATATAGATAGATCGGATACGCGACTGTTTAGAAGCGTATCCTGTCGCATGATCTTAAATCTAGATTTAAGATCGCAACTGACGTCCTTCTGAGACGTCGCGATGCCTAGCTTCAACTAGCGTCATCCCTTCTCATGTGAATCCATCAATGGATATTACATTCACGAGGGTGGATCACATTTGTGTCGCACCCAAGTGACTGGTCAAAAGTAATCATGGATACTTTTAGACCAAACATTAAGTATATTACTTAATGTTTACGTGTAACTAGGTACCCTGATACAGCGTCTGCTGTCACAGAAAATCATATTGGGTCAACTGCCTGAGTAGGAAAGAGCACAAAGCACCACCTAAAATTCGTGGATGCACTTGGCGAAAAAGGTAGAACGGAAGCAGATACGAAGGCTAGAAAGGAGGCTAGAAAAAGAAATTCAGAGCTAGAATTTGGCGGGACACGGAAAAAGTTAATGGTTTCTGAGCACCAGCCAAATTGCTTACAGGCTTGCGTGGTAGCGTAATTTGAGAATCTCACACCTCTGTCACAATTGTGTTTAGACTTGTAGCAGAATATCGGACGAGCGTCTTGCCAGCGGAGAAGATCCAGAATAATGGCCTGTCACGTTTCACACACTCCTTCAAACTATAGTGGAAAGCACAACAATACTCGTTTATTTTCATGCCAGTGAGCACATGCTTGTGATCATTACTTATCAGACAAGAAGAGGTTTATCTGCATTTTTCCATATTCCTAATGCTGTTAATAATATACTACCGACGATGGAAGTCTTTCTCACAATAGCAACTACACCATTTATCTGGCTAGCAAATGCTGCAAACCGCTTAGAAGCTAAAGCATTAATAGCTTCATTTAGCAATTGGCATTTGGGCGCGGCGTAGCGAGCGTTTTGGAAGGTGTAAGCTAAGGAACGAGTAACAACACAACGCAAAGCAGCACCACCTTGCATTTAATCTTTATGTGGGGATTTGGCTAAGTCAACTTACCGCGTGCCAAGCAAGACTTAAACTTAAAAAGATGATGTGGTTCCGTACATTAGGACATGATATGCCGCAGGTTATGGATCTTTACTAAGCAGCTACAAGGTGAAAGGTATAATATGCTCGTCAGAAATTATAAGCATCGGTAAAAGCGTGTGCAAATGCGCTCATTACCAAAAAGTTTTACAAAAAGTATGTACAAATCTGAGCAGTTGTCCTCAAAAGAACATCCATTACAAATGTCGCTCGAATGTCATCCAAATTGGCAATCTCGTAAATCCTAAAACGTATTCCAAAATTCCAAAATTAAAGTTTGGGGTTGAGCGAATCCATTGCCACTAATTATTTTCACCTTTACTTCGAGATCCTTAACGCCATGACAGCCGCTGCAACGATCGCCCGCCCGAACGGCGAGACCCTGCGCGGTAAACAGAAAGAAAAGGACGTGCGTATGTCCAACATTATCGCTGCCAAAGGTTCGTCCGTGCGTGAATCAAATCAGGGCGTTCTCAAGCTACTCAAGTGCTGATTCTATTTCTAACTTTATTTCTAACTTTATTTCTATCTCTATTCAGCGATCGCGAACGCTATTCGCACGAGTCTGGGACCGCGTGGCATGGACAAGATGATCCAGCAGAGTAATGGAGAGGTAATTATATCGAACGATGGCGCCACAATTTTGAGCCAGATGCAGGTGTACCACCCAACAGCCAAGATGCTTGTGGATCTGTCTAAGTCCCAGGATATTGAGGCTGGAGACGGCACTACTAGCGTTTGTGTCATTGCTGGCGCATTGCTCAGTGCCTGTGAAGACCTGCTCATGAAGGGTATTCACCCCACTAACATCTCGAAGGCATTCGGTCTCGCTGCTGTTAAGGCCGAGGAAATCCTGACGGAGATGTCTAAGCCCGTGGAGCTCGCCAACCGCGAGGAGCTCATCAATTGCGTCAACACATCGCTGTCGTCCAAGGTCATCTCCGAATACGCGGACCGACTGTCTCCCATTGCGGTAGACGCCGTGCTTAATGTCATCGACATTGCCACAGCTACCAACGTCGACCTGAACACGGTGCGCGTGGTCAAACAACTCGGAGGCACGATTGACGACTCGGAGCTCGTAGAAGGACTCGTGTTTAGCAAGGGCTTTGACAAGACAGCTACTGGATCGGGCTCTACCACCATTGAAAACGCCAAAATTGCACTAATTCAGTTCTGTCTTTCGGCGCCAAAAGCAGACATGGAGAGTAATGTAGTCATCAATGACTATGCTGCGATGGATCGCATTCTGCGTGAAGAGCGCAAGTACATATTGAACCTTTGCAAGAAGGTGAAAAAATCAGGGGCTAATGTGCTACTCATCCAGAAGAGTATCTTGCGTGACGCCACCAACGACTTGTCGCTGCATTTCTTGGCCAAGATGGGCATTCGCGTCATCACGGACATTGAGCGCAATGACATTGAGCACATTGCTACGACACTGGGATGCCTGCCCGTGGCTAACATCGAATACTTGACTCCGGAAAAGCTGGGCACGGCAGGTCTAGTGCAGGAAGAGTCAGTGGGCGGCCACAAGGTTGTCAAGATCACAGAGATCATCAACCCAGGAAAAACCATGTCGATCCTTGTGCGCGGTTCCAATAAACTGGTTCTTGAGGAAGCCGGGCGATCGCTACACGACGCTCTGTGTGTAGTCCGCTCGCTGGTCAAGAAACGCTTTTTGATCTGCGGTGGCGGTGCTCCTGAGATCCAGGTGGCCCAAAAGCTGTCTGCTTACGGCCGTACGCTGGAGGGCACGGCTAGTTACTGTTTGCAGTCCTTTGCCGATGCGATGGAAGTCATACCGTACACACTCGCAGAGAACGCTGGCCTCCACCCGATTGGAATTGTCACGGAGCTGCGCGCTAAACACGCACAGGGGCACACGAGCACGGGCATCAACGTGCGCAAGGGCGCTATTGGTGATATGTATGAGCTCAACGTGCTGCAGCCTCTCTTGGTGAGCACAAGTGAGATCTCGCTGGCTACCGAGTGCGTGCGCATGATCCTCAAGATTGACGACATCGTGATGGTCCGGTAAATAGGTAGTTAGTGACGAGCTATCTCCGTGCTGCTTTGGTTGTAAAGATGGCTGCTCCGTACATGGTGGTGAGTTGTCATTGGCAAGAACAGCTTGTGGTGATAGGCCTTAAAGAACAGGACGTCTGCGCGTTTCTATCCGAGACAATTTCTTAACAATATTGTGATTGACATTTGCTTGTTGCTTACAGAATGCGCTTCAGTCGTCGCTTTTCTTGCCGCCATTCTATCAGCAGGTTCCGTCGTCCTAAGCCTTCCAGGCGAAGACCATGTACCCTTTGGTGGCCTTCTAGACTGAGCAGCATTTATTGATGTAGTAGTCAGGATGGTGCCGTGGGGTTGATCGACACAATCATTAAGGGCTTCTCGACGCACCATCGAAAGCAATGGATTGTTTCAGCTGGTCAGCAGCCACGTGACCAAATTGCATTACAAATTGTACAGGTTTACACCATCTCATCGGCCAATCGTTTCATATCAGTTACAGCGCTTGTCGTGCTTCCAAGAAAAGAGCTTGTAGCTATTTGCTCGCAGCTTTCATATCCAATCAAGATTTGATTTGGCAGCCGCTGATTTCGTCCACTGTTGTGCATAATCCACCACTGCATTGCTGCCAGATAACAAAGCGCTGTCACCATTCTGCCAAAAGCTGAGTGAGCCTGTGATAAGGACTAAAGATATCATTATTCTAGAGTTGTGAATGTGCGCGTCGAATGTCTCCCGCGTAAGTATTAAAATGAGCAACAGCATTTAGTGTTGGAGCTGCCATGACCACGAGGTGGCTTTCACATTTTGTGGTATACACTCACCGCTGTCTTGCTAGCAATAGTATCTGCATCCTTTCTTCCTCGTAAGCCAGTGCTTTGCACTAAAAAATCCATTTCCTCACAAAACACTCATCGGTTTACACTGATGGTGGTGAAGGCAAGTGGTTGATGTTGTTGAGCGCCATAGCGCAGTATGTCTGCGTTGCGTGGTCAAAGTCGATGACGTTCACGCACGTGTTGTCCTGGTGGATCTCCGTCATGTGGATTAAGGTACCGTGAAGCATTTGCGCCAGAACAATTTTATTTAAAGCGACCGTGCGTGACCATCAACACTTGTTCCTTGGGTAGAGTGGTGCTCATCACCTCGGTGATTTTTTTCACGCCACGATTGACCACGTCCATCGGACTCTCCCCACCAGGCCAAGAAGCATTGAACTCGCCCTTCTCCCACCTTTTAAACATGGAGCGGATCTGATCGTCGTGTATTTCCATCGAATGGCCCTCGAGCTCACCAAAGTTCATCTCTTCTACCTCGCTAAACGACTCCACTTGAATCTCTGGGTGAAACTTAGCGACGGCGTCTGCTGTCTGGAAAGCTCGCGTTAAAGAGCTGCTGTAAATGCCACTCAAAGGCACGTCCTTCATGGCTTTTGCCAGATACTTGGCTTGGTCCAAACCATTGGCATTTAACTGCATGTTAACGCCTCGACCTTGGAGTTTGCGTTGGCAGTTGAAATCTATGAAGCAATTAATTGGTTAGTTAAGTCATCATAGATGGGATCAGACGTCATCCTTCATACTAACCTGTCTGGCCATGACGGCATAGATACAATCGGGAGTATCCTTCCAACACTGGCGGCAGTTGCTGGGTCATTGAAAGGCCTCTGTTGTTGGTAAGGTCATGCTGCAGCTGAAAGTTGGCGGGGTGCTGGCGATATGGAGACATTGTAGATAACGCAGATAGCCACGTGGCAAATGGTCAGGTGCTTTGTCAATGATAAAGTCAAGAATAAGTCTATGAAGATCAAAGCGTGGGGCTCAAGAAAAAGTTGATTGCATCAGGCCCCGGGACACTAGGTGAGAGAATGACGCCTTCTGTTACAGACCAATTATAACGCGATACGACCAGCTGCACGATCAACAACAAAAAACCTACAGATAAAATGATTCCTGTCACTCATGCGACTGACCACAAGATATTTGAGCATGCGTGTTAAAGCATTTGCAAGCAAAAACAATGGCAATGCCACGGCAAAACATATTGACGTACTTTTATAAGTGAATGAATATTGATAAAAGTCCAACTGTAACGACTACAGCATTACTATTTACAGCGTTACAATTGATATATCCCTTTCCGACAGCGTGTAGCTGTCTAATCGCTGACGATTGCGTCTCTTTTTAACAAGCACCAGTCCTACGAAAGCGAGGACACAACAGGCAACAACAACGGCCACGTTAAGCGAGATGCCGACCCCCGATAGCATGGAACCACCGGGAGACTGGGTAGATGCTTGCAGCGATTGGTCAGGTGACGTAGATAGCGACTCGACTTGAGCCACTTCCTCAGACTTAGCACCGTCAGCATTGGGGTCTTCTTTAAAAACGCAGACCCAATTATTGGTACCTCTAAACACACACTGCGCGTTCACCGGTGCAGTGCAGCCAGTCAAATACGTCTGTGATGTCGTAGTGCAGTCCTTGGTTGCACTGACTCCTTTTATAGGACAATTGCCTTGCGTTGCACCGCATACAGGTCCTTCTTGTTTGACGCAGTAGGTGCCGTAACCTTCAATACTAACGGACGAGCATATAACTGTTTCGTCATTAAACGAGAAAAGTTGACGCAGAACTGATGGAGTGGTCATACTTGGCTTTCAATTGAGAAAATGCTTGGCTTCAATTGAGAAAATGCTTGCACTTCTCTCGTCTATTTTAGCAATGAGCGGCATGGGTGGCGCAGTATCGGATACAGTATTAGTTTCATACGGTCTGGTCCAGACTCCCGATCAGATATGGTTTGTAATCACCAGTGATTTGCAGCTCAGGCTGCACTCAAACTAGCTAAAATGTACATAATCATAAAGATATCGATCTATTCGAGTAAGAGCTACAGTAGACATAGGTTAAACTCGAAAAAAATCATTTCAAATACAGCTATCTATGTCGAATCCAGATATCCTTATAGCATTCCTTACAACTCTATCGTTGTTGCCTTCGTTTGTCAGAGAGACTCCATCTTATAGAAGAAATGACAAAGCGTCGCCGTATTGAGACTATTGCAACAAGTGTTGAGGCCCATAATTTGCAAACTTTTGTGCGTTTCTATCATAGAGAAAGCAATAGACTCGATTCGATCTCGTCTGCACATATTTGTCGAGAGAGCTAGCACGAATTGCCCAGAAACTGTTGCCGCTGCAGCTGCGATAGCAAAGCTTCCGACAAAGTTAGTCGCCTCAATGATTTGTCCCTCATGGAGGCTCAGGTACAACAAAAACGACGCGAAGGTACTGAGCGTCAAAGCGCATATTTGAGAACTATATTAACTTGGCAACAAACTGGGAGAAGCCACTCTCATTATGATCGAAAGCTTGAAGCTGTCAAGCAGCGGGTGATGTGTTGACATCCGCTTAGGTTGCGGTAAGCATAGCATAATAATCGTTACTAGCAACTCACTTGCTAAAGACACTATCATAGTCGTGCTTTGGCGATGTTAAACACGTTCGCTGACAAGTGCATCGGCTTGCACTAGTAATACTTGGCGCCAATAGATAGCGACAAAAGACGCCGGTGTTCAAGGCGGAGGATCTTTGAGGTTCTTTTACAATCACTTCTCTATTGTTAGCTGCGTGAACAGCTGAGCTTGCGTCGTGGTGTGAAAGAAAACGCGACGGAATCGGCAGCATTCTGGGCTGAGCAAGATGCCTCAGAAGCAGAAGTCGCTAGTTTCTGGCTTTTTTAACGCTGGATCAGAATCTCGACCAGCACACTCCTCAAAGACTTCTACAAATTGAAATTCCCACTACTACTTTCGCCTTCGCCGGGCTATAGGCGCTATCTAAACGCGGAATATAATATCGCCGCGTTCATCTCGAGCGTATCTTTGTCACATTGGCGAGTGACGTATTAGTTCTACATTGAGGCTACGTCCCTGCCCAGCCATACTTCTAGACAAATTTATCATGCTGCAGGACTGCTCTTGGATTCGAGTCGAAAGCTCTTCCTATTTACCTCATACCGTTTCGCGTTATAGTCAAATCAAGTATATATAGACTGATCACAGAGGGTACTAGATATTCGAGGACGACCTGCTGGAGGATACGCCACATACAAGGCCACCTTTACAAGTCGTGGAAGAATATGTAAACTACTTGTTTGATCTATTTGATCTCCTTTGCTTGTTGACAGTTCCTATGCTGGTTTTGACTGCCAAATGCACTTTATCTAAGCTTTTGAACGTCAACGCCACTACTACATAGGCGTCAATGAAGTGGTACTTCATTGATTTCATGCGTATCAGGGGGCAGATGTTTGCCTGAAACTGGGCCGGTTGCCACGTCTCATCCTTCAAAAAACAGCAGATAAGTATAAGCTGATCCAAATCGGAACAAGCTTTGATTTAAGTTGGCCTATGTCTCGATAACGTATCGCAACAGGTGCACGAAGTAGGCTTCTGTAGCTTCTATCGGAAGCTGCGGGTGTAACAAGAGAAGACAAATGGCTACAGCGTCGAAGAAAACCGTTACACAATTTTTTGAACTCGCCACAGTGCTTGATGAGGGGTCGCTGACAACAGTGACATAGGAGGAAACATGCAAAACGTGAGAGTACTGGGCTTGTTGCTCCCACAATGGTTGTTGATATCAAATAAGAATAATACTTATACATAGGTTAGTCAGTCAATTGGCAGCCACGATCACGCTTCAGTGCTAGCTAAACAGCCAAAACTTGCCTAAAACGACTGGAAATGGAGTCAATAGGGAAGAAGACGATATGCGCGCCTTCGAGGCAATACTGAGCTTCGTGGAGGAATACACCAGTGATATCTTTACGTCGACGGAACTTCTTGGTTTATCAGCCATACAAGACGCGTCAAATTCGTAAATTCGTCTACCCGACGATAGTTGGATGGTACCCTTGGACGTACCGTCATCTTCGTCGACTCCCCCCATTGTTATTATTGATACTTTGACCATGGTGCCAGCATCCAAATCTTCTGGTTTCCGCTCCTCACACCTCGAAACTTGACTAGAAAACGAAAACTTCAAGTAAATGTGAATCGAGCACGGAACGATCATCGCTTTAAGGTGCCTTTTCTTCGGAAGAAAGCAACGCAATTGCATTCGTTGCAATCTAATGTCTTATGTCTAGAAACGAACGCGACTAGTGCAACGAAGTCTACTCTATTAAATGTAATTTGAACTTTCCAGGTGCTTTGTGCTTGGAAGGAGAGTGGGCAATCGTCAACAGTGACGTCGGGAAGATGCCGAGCGCAAACATACGCAGCTAAGACCTTCGGTGGAACACCAAAGGATAAATAGCAGTCGATTTGACCAGAAATTACTTCGGGAAAGAGTAAGTTGTTGATAGTAAGCATTATTTATTTCTGTGGTTGCGATATATGTTGTTCCTAGCGTGGCTTCTGCTGTTTAGTTAGGGCAGCATGTGCTGATACACAAGATCCCAGTATATATAGAGCCGTTTTACTCGTTTGTTAGGTTACCAAGGCGACTTGGCTGATTTTCAGGAGTTGTTGCCAATATTGGACGATGCCTACCATGATTTGGATGCTGCGCTCGAAGAAATTGTGTTGGCAATCATGGATGTTCCTAATGAGGACGTACATATCCGCGTAAGAGTTGGAAGCAAGTAGCTGGAAATCTTTGCGAACAAAGTTCTACCTTTTTGGACTACGTGCCACACCTGAAGCGCATAGGACCATTTCAAAGGGCTGGAGATACATTGTGGCAACGGCACGTTGTACGAGAAGACAGCCATGATAGGTCGACACATGTACATAAAAACTAGTTAGAGTGTTAATGCTTTCTGCTCCAGAAATTTGGCCAGCCCTACACAATTACCGAGGATCCTGCGAAAGAGAACCGCTGTCATGCAGATATACAGATGAAGCAGATTGGTACGCCGCTGGGGATGTCGTGATTTTTGTTGTCTAGGAAGTCCCATTGAGATCAAACACAAAGTTATCGCCGAATTGACATACCATCTTCGGATCTACGTCGTCACTAGAGAGCTGTAGCTTCCATCGAATCATGAGCTGTCGCTTTTGCAGTTTTGCTCGCGGATCTCGATTGATAAAGACCCTGACATGGCGTATGACCCGGTATATATTCGGGCACTGACCCGGTTTTGATCGCTAATACTGCAGGAAACATTCAATGCTACTAGGAGAGAGTTGAGAATGCTCTGGTCGATCAAGCCTTGCAACACCAAGTGCAATGATCGCTATCTTTTGGCTGGATCGCAATACACCCTTATACTCTTTTCGAGGTTCAAATTGGTACTAGGAGTCTTTATTCGTCTGAATGCGTAACACGTAACGTTAACACGCAAGCTGTATATCCAAAGGTGTTCACTAAGTTGTCGCTCGACGTGATTACTCTTCCTCATGGATATAGCGCTTTAAACATCCATTGAATGACGAGACTCCGCCGAATGACGAGACATCCACTTGACCAAAGTGGCGAAAGCAAAAAATGCTTTTGGCGAAATCAAGCCGCGTTCGAGAAAAAGCGAATTTGGGTAACAGTGGCGGAGCTGGGGCAGCAATTGATCATTCTGTAGCTGACCACTTCATTAACATGAAATTTTTCGACGGACGAGTTTAGGAACTCCCATTGTGCTACTTTCGACGACTTTGTTGTCGACTCGCCATACCGAGTCGACAACAAAGTCGTCGAAAGTAGCACAGCTGCATGTGATTACCTTAAGAGCGTCGAGTAGTACTTCGACAACGGCGAATCCTATGAGAAAAGACAGCTACGTTGCTTGCTGCGGAATTGAACTAAAGAAGAGGGAACTAATGATAGCAAATTGTTATCACCTCACAATCTCGACCAGATACTATCATTGAAGACGTCACGAAGGAAAGGAATGCTAATAATTCACGCGCAGATGTCAAAGGCCGAGCAGATCATGTAGCACACCTATCGTGGTTCTAGATTGTACATGATATTCTTTGTTTCAAGCTGTAACCTCATCAAGATCAAACTGAGAAAATAATTGATAGACTAGTTAGCCATGCGCAAATTCCTCCAAGGACACATTTTCACTCCTACAGCTTTATAGATGACTTATGTTTAATGATGATCCCGGGGTCGTATACCGCCCCGGACTCCCGTTAAGGCGCCCAGTTTGTGTACCTTGACGGCTGTCTTCAGGGCTATGAAGAAGTCCTTCACAAAAATTGTATGACATTAGGTCATAGTACGGACCCTAATCGATATCTTATAGCCTAGCACAGCAGTGCTCCAATACAAAATGGAGATTTCAATTGGAATTACAATCTACCGCACTTGTACATCCACGTCTTGTAGAGATCTCGCATCAAACTCATTAACTCTACGTAATCAAACGACTAACAGCTAGCGACAAGAGGCCATATGAATATCAGAATATAGCTGGCATTATTTGTCGTCCTTACAGGTAAAGTTCGATCCTTTACTGCTTGACTAATGCAAATCGTCTTACAACACTTGCATCGATGCGCAACTTACACGCCATGTCCGTTGATGGCGTCAGAGCACTCCGTCTCGTGCTCTGCCGCGTCGGGTGTGTAAATAGCACGGAAGTTTTTTGTCTTGGCCGCGACGGGTGTGTGGACAGAATTAGAGTAGTTCGTTTCGTCATTTCCTTCTTCTACAACGACCGCCTTACGCTTCCTCCTAGCCACACCAGCAGCCACCACAGCGAGCACTCCGACCAAGCAGCCAATGATCACAATAGGGATCGTAACGCTGCTGCCAGAGTCGTTGCTGGCATTCTTCTCAGCTTCATATTCCGCTCGTGTAGTAACGTACGCTACCCCGACCGTGCCTTCGGTTGAGTACGCAGTCCCTACAGTACCTGCAGATTTGGTCGATTGTGTTGCATCGTCACCATTGGAAGATGTTTTCTTTGGCGTAAGGCCGGCACGCCCCGTCGGTGCCGCCGTAGGGGTCAATGTTGGATCACTGAAGTTGGTCGGTGCAGGGGTCGGAGCAAATGTTGTGGGCGCAGGCGTTGCAAAAACAACGTTTGCACTGTCGTCCTGTGCTGGTGCCGAAAGCTGCACGGCATTCACCATATTACCAGCTTGAACGGTGACGGTCAGGAAGGCCGCGTAAAAGGTTATCACTTTCATGTTTCTTGATCAAGTCTTGGTCTTTGACAGGAATCACGCGCTTTGAGGTGAATTACAAAGCAAAAAAGAGAGTGAGCTCCATCTTGCAAAAGCCTTTTGCAATCTGTCTCAATGTAGCAGTGGTTGATGCAGTAGCTTTATCATTTCGTCGATCAACACCGTATCTATCGGTTGACCAGGCAGGATAAGAAAGCACGACTGTCATGTACTCGCATATCGTACAAATGTCAATTACCAGGCGATTCCAGCAGTCATGCGGTAAAGAAGTCATTCTTTTGTCTATCAACATTATTATTGGCTTTGAATCCATTTCATGTTTCTGTATACCATGTTTCTACGGAACACTCCAGCCGGAGACTACAGATGTCAATCAAACTCTTTCCATCGATGCAAAATACTAAACTGAGTCAGCAAAATAGCAGGTCAAGTCGTGACGTCGCTCTATGAATTCGTCCTGGTTTATTCTAAATTATAGGTTGTCTATTTCTCCACCAATCAAACCCAATCAAACAAGTTTAAAAAACAATGGTCGAGGTGACGGTGCTCGACTATGGGGCTGGTAATGTGCGCAGTCTAAAGAATGCTATCCGTGCCGTCGGTCACTCCGTAAAAGATGTGACATGTGCAGAGGATATTCGTACGGCTCAAGTGCTTATCTTTCCAGGGGTCGGCAATTTCCGTGCTGCAATGAAATTTCTTAAAACTAGTGGCTACATTGACGAGCTTCGTGCGTATGTGGCAGCGAATCGACGCTTCCTGGGCATTTGTTTGGGTATGCAGACACTATTTGAAGGGTCGGAGGAGTGTCCGGAACTCAAGGGACTTGGTATAATCAAGGGTAAAGTGGTTCGTTTTCCATCGGACGACGTGGTTGTGCCACACATTGGCTGGAATGGACTAACGGCCTGGAAGAAGTCGATGCTTTTTTCAACGCTTCCTGTGGCCACAGAGAAAGCGAAAGTCTATTTTGTGCACTCGTTTCGAGTCATAAAGACGGAGAAAAACGCGGATTGGGTGCTGACCACAACCAATTATGGAGCATCGGAGTTTGTGAGTGCTGTGCAAAAGGGCAACGTGATGGCGACGCAATTTCATCCGGAAAAGAGTGGAGCAGTGGGGATTGCTATTTTGAAAGGCTTTTTAGAGAATAAAGAGATGAAGGGCCATGATGTACCGTTGACGACGGCGGCTACGGCACCACGGACGACGCTGTCGAAACGGATCATCGCGTACGTGATTTTTGGAGTTGGAGTGTCATGTTGATGGTAATGAGAGTTTTGTGGTGAGTTTTTAGGTGTCTGGATGTGCGAGCAAATGACCAGGGAGATCTGGTGGTGACGAAAGGAGACCAATACGACGTACGGGAGAGCTCTAAAATTGCAAAAGTAGGCAACATCCGCAACATGGGTCGACCTGTAGATTTGTGCAAACGGTACTTTACAGAAGGAGCTGATGAGGTGGCATTCCTTAACATTACGAGCTTCCGTGAGCAGCCGATGGGAAACCTGCCAATGGTTCAGGTACTGGAGGCGAGTTCTGAGTGCGTGTTCGTGCCACTCACGATTGGTGGCGGTATCCGTGAGTACGTGGACGACCAGCAGAAGATCCACTCAGCATTGGATGTAGCGGCGCTGTACTTTCGCTCGGGAGCTGATAAGGTTTCTATTGGGAGCGACGCCGTGTACACGGCTGAAAAGTACTACGCTAATGGCGGCAAAGGCGATGGGTCGAGCTCCATCGAGACCATATCCGCCGTGTACGGCAACCAGGCTGTCGTGGTGTCTATGGACCCAAAGCGGGTGTATGTGGCATCATTCTACGATGAGAATGCTAAGGGCCACAAGGTCGTGAAGCTGTCGCGATCCGGACCTAATGGCGAAGAGTATTGCTGGTACCAGATGACGGTGCGCGGCGGCCGTGAAACTCGCGATCTTGACGTGGTGCAGCTGGCCCAAGCTGTCGAGGCACTTGGCGCCGGTGAGCTATTGTTGAACTGCGTGGATATGGATGGTCAGAAGGCCGGGTACGATCTGGACCTGATCTCGCTAGTGAAGAAGTCGGTGCGTATTCCCGTCATTGCGTCCAGTGGTGCCGGCAAGCCGGAACACTTTACGGAGGTCTTTGAGAAGACAAACTGTGACGCTGCTCTTGCTGCTGGTATCTTTCACCGCAAAGAGGTGGCTATTCAAGACGTCAAAGTGCAATTGTGTACAGACAATATTGATGTGCGTCTGTAAGTGTGTCTCCTTAACGCGCGACATAGTCATAGCAGGAGCAGAATCCAGTAGCTAGATGCCTGGTACGGAGCTCTGTTTCGCACATGCCTGGGTCGTTAGCATTTCCCACTCGCTCTGCAGCTCCGTCCGCTCATCGTATAGGTTCTTTACCGACACTTAACACAAAAGGAAATTAGAGCAAAACCACAGCAAAGTCTCTGGCATCTCATCCACTAAAGGTCTACCGGTGCTGCTCGCAGTAGTCAAGCAGTGCTAGCTCATTATAGTTGCCTCATTTTAGCCCACTGTGTCGCTTTGTCAATCATTGTTACGAAACAAACAACTCCATATCGACTGCCTTGAAGCCTAGCGTACGAAATTTGTTTAAGCTTGTTCTGGACGTTGCAAGATGGTGGCTGTGAACTTTAGATCTAAATCATAGTGTTCAAGTCGTACTTGTCTCGTGTCTGTTTAGCACTATTGTCAGCTTACGTTTGAGCTTGCAAATTGCTTAACATCTTCCGTCAAAAATCAGCTGGTTGTTCGTCCAAGACGCAATCTGCACTTGTCGTCGCCTGGTTCAATAGTGTCCATCTGAGCGTCCATAATGAGCTAGTTGGACTTGAAATGGACAATGTAGCGTCCTTGTCACGAATAAAAAGCTACCAGTAAATCCGCTTTTCCTCTCTAAGAACAAGTTGATTGACAGCCGTTCACGTGTGTCTAAATGCCAATGATACAAACACTGGAATGCTCTTTTTCTCTAATGTTTTATGTATTATCAGTGTGGAATGAGCACGTGAGCTTGCACTGATTCTGGTTATGAACTACGTGATTTTTCTATACAGATATGATGATAACGTTGCATTAGATCCTTTGGACTTTACTGAGTGCTAAGGCGATTTTTACTTTTGCCCATAACTAGCGACAATAGGAGCAAGTCATATTCAAATAATAAGATGCTTTAACTACAATGACCATCTCTTTATAAAGTCCTCTATTTTAAAGTCCTCTATCTTTAAAGTCGCAATGTCAGTAAACATGATATACAGTGGGCTCATGTGTTGTAGGAGCTGCTGACTTTTTCGGTGGCAAAAACGACAAAAAGGTCCGACAGCCACCGTTTAGTGTATAAAACCCTCTATCTACAAAACTCCAGTTTTGGTGCAACCTTCCCGTTACATTCGAACTGGAAATACTCCTTATTTCCGAGGGGGGAACAACTAACAAGCGCAGCCGCCGCCGTTGGTCTGCTTCGCTCTGTCGTTCGCTTTGTTCCTTTCGGTCGTAACCAGCACATTCTTGCATCCAGTTGCATCCTGTACATCTTTGCTTTCTCCCAGTTTGCACTGTACTCGTCTCATCTCGTTCCATGGACTACGAATTGGTATGTCAAGTCAAAAATGAATCGCAGTGGACGAAATCTCAATTCATTTCTAAAGCTAACTTAATTCAATTCAAAATGACGCACAGAGCGATGAAGAGCTTCGTGCAAAAGAGGCCGAGTTGGCAAATGGTCCAACGTTTGAAGATCTAGCAATTGATGATAGTCTTAGTGACTTGCAGCGTGTCACCAAGTACGTGTGCAGTAACATTGCATTACAGCGCGTTATTCATGTCAAAATGTTGCACGAAACGGCGCGTTCCGTGGGGTTTCAAGCCACATGTGACCAGCTACTGCCATTGCTGGAACCACTGGTGTGTGACGTTGAGTACGTTGTACGACAGCACGTGGCGTTGCAATTCCCGCTCTTGTGTCAGTTTCTAGTCGAGACGGAGCCTCAAATTGGCTACAAAGTGTTACTGGATAAACTTATTCCATTGGTGACAAAGCTCGTATCGGACGAGCAGCACGAGGTTCGCTCAGCTGCAAGTGAGAGTCTTGTAGATATGGCAGCACTTGTCAAGTTGGAGGACCAGGGACAGCACGTACTAACGATCGTACTGCCTCTGGCACATGACGACGACAATGAACAATTTCGAATTTCAGCCGTGACATTGTACAATGAATTGGCCGAACATTTTGGACCGGAATTGTGTCAACAGTTTTGTGTACCTGAACTTATTTCATTGTCGGAAGATCCGGTGTTTCGAGTACGCAAATCAACGGCACTTAGCTTTTCTAATGTTTGCAAGACGGCAGGTATGGAACTTAGTCGGGAAAGGCTGATTCCAGCGTTTCAACGACTAGCCAAGGATGACATTTGGGGTGTGCGAAAAGCTTGTGCCGAGTGTTTTGTAAATGTTGCACTCGCGCTGGCACCAACAGACCGTGGACCAATATTGATACCGATGTTTGAGAGTTTTGTAATTGACTCGTCGCGGTGGGTTCGCATGGCAGCGTACCAAAGTTTGGGGCCATTTTTGGCGGCATTGGAAAAAGATCAGGTTACAGATGAACTGGTGGAGCACTTTGCGAGCATGGCAACGACAGCGGCATCACAGCTTGGTGGCAGTGGCGAGGTAGATATCAAGTTTCATTGTGCATATAACTTCCCGGCGGTAGCAAGTATCCTGGGCGCCACAAACTGGCGAAAGTTATCTCCGATTTTCGAGCGGCTGCATAGCGACACATATTGGAAAATTCGGCGGTCATTTGCGTATTCTTTGCACGAGCTGGCACGAATTTTAGGCCAGGGTATAACAGAAACCCAGCTAGCTACAGCGTTTGACAGTTATCTTCATGACGTACAAGATGTTCGGCTAGGTGCGATGCTGCACTTTGCTGACTTTTTGGAGAATGTATCTCCATCATTTCGTGAAAGCTATTTACCCGTGCTCGCGGAATTCAACTCATTCGATAATACCACCAAATGGCGCTTTCGCGAAGTTCTGAGTGGCCAGCTAGCGCAGCTGTGCCACACTTTCACACCTGAGGCGACATTTTCGGTGATTCACCCCCTAGTGTTCAAGCTCGTTACAGACCCGGTCGCTGTAGTGCGAGAACAAAGCTATCATGTACGCCGATGACTTATATGAGGTTCTTACCGCAAAAATTACGATGCACTGACATGTTTGTGCTGCTGTGTACATTATTTACAGGCTTGCCCGTTGTTAGTGGCACGTTTAAACTCGAATGCGGAGTGGTTGATTGCTGTTGTTGATAAATTCGAGACCCTTGCACACTCTTCACATTATAAGGACAGACAGTGTTTTGTAAAAATCTGTGCCTCTTTCCTGATTGCCAAGCATGATGAAAGCGAAGCTCAGGAGGACATAGCGCTGACTAACGCCGCTCGCGACTTTTTTTCGTCTAAACTGGCAGCCGTGTTTTTCACATTGGCACTGGATCCAGTGTCAAATGTCCGAATAGTATTCGCCGCAACGGCGATCAAACATCAACAGTTGTGCCGAGAACACCCTGAGTGTCCAGACATCTTACGAGGTATTTTGACTGCTACGACATTCAGTAATGTCGACGCGCTTGCTGTTGTTCTGTCTGAACGAGTAAAAGTACTACTCGAGGCACAGGCTAAAGAAGATGTGGAGGCAACGAGCAAAGAGGCAATGGAAGCCTCAGCAACCAGGTTAGATGCTGAGAAGGAAATAGAAGGCAGTTCCGAGGCTGAAGCAGAAACACTGGAGACTGTATCAATGGTACCTGATGGGAAAGTGGGTGAACCTGAGGTAGTTGAAGCCAAGGTGAAAGAGGTGAAAGAGGTGAAAGCTAAGATAGCTGAAGAGAAAGAAGTAAAACCTGACATTGCCAAAGCTCTGGTAGTGTTAGAAGGCGCGGCTACAGAGATTTCAGTTCTTCTGCCGACTTCATCACAGGTAACAGCACCGATAAAAGGTGCTCACCGGGCATCGTTGGTTTCTGACCAGGAGTCGCCATCTGACGAGTTATCTAGCTCGTCGACTGCGATGACAACGGAAGAGCCTCACTCCAAAACTAATGGAGAGTTGGCAAGTTCAACACATACAGACACAAGCCTCGCTACTTAAAAGTGCATTCAGCGGGTAACTTGACAATCAAGACGCCACATGTCGCCTACATCCTCAGCTTGGAAAACGAATCTGTCCATCCAAATTGACGACAAGTCGAAGTCAAAGTCAACGAAAGCACGAAACAACAAGAGCATATCCTCATTTGTCTCAACAGATAGAAATGTCGTCCTCGCATTAAACATATTGAAACTCGAGTCCAGTTTTGCAAATAACAAAGTGAGCGCAGATTCGATTCTATGGCTCACTGTCTACTGCTTTGCTGCACATGTGTCTTTCTCCGTCGTCTTTACAGCCACCAAGTCTTTAGCAGCCTCACAGAGAGCCGGCTGAAAGGTTCCTTCATAAATATCATTGCAAATTTCCTCGACTGCCCTGATGCCTTTTGCCGCCGTGTCGGCACCTCGACTGACCGAAAAACTCTCAAGTTTTCGATTCAGTAGCGGTACAAAAGCCGTCACTTTCGCCTCAGCCTCGTACAACGTTTTCTGGTCATTCTCCGGATGCACTGAATACACACACGTCTCCTCGACAGTGGCCACGGACCGCAGCGAAAGATTTGTAGATTGGAGTACGAGCCTCTTTTGCTGCGGATCACATATTGTCTCCTCAAAAACGTAGGTAGAATCCCCCAAAACAGAGCGAACCCAGGTGGGTACATTCTTTTGTGTCACTTTAGCCAGTCGCGTAGTCACGAGTCTTCCTTCTTTGTCTATTCTTCGATCCAATACATCGACACGTTCCACATGTGCAAGATGTTCATTAGGATATTTATTCCAAAAGGCACGAGTGACGACGTCCCAATGGAATGGATAGACATAATGAGTCTCATGAGTTAATACCATATTGGATCACGAAAAAAAAACTGTCTGATAGAATACAAGACTTTTGCATAACTGAGGAGCTCTTCAGATCAGTTAGAAATAGAAATTCTTATCAATGTATATCCTGTTATAAATGATACTTATTATAGAATTATAGTGTCATAATTATACAGTCTATTGAGAGATTTACGTATACTGTCGAAAATAATTTATTTAGCGCTCTCGTTACAACTAAGTCGGTCGGTCAATGGATAATCGTCCAATGTGATGTCGTTCCATCTTGGCACGATCGATGAAAATCTCTACAAGTCGTTGCTGGGTATCGTCGACTTTTGTAGCGAGAAATGTGGGGACAATTGGACCATCTTCCATGACTGCAAAATGAAAGGCGACCAGGCAGTCCACTGCATTTTTCCGAACATTCGAGCTCGAGTGGTTGAGACACTTTGCCAGGACGCTCAAAGTTTGATCGACCATGTCATCCTTGCGCAAGAACGTCACGTCTTCAAATGAGTTTCGTTCGCATTGTTGCAAGCACACCTTGATAAGACGCAGTACCACTTGTAACGCTGGTGGCTCTCTGCTTGAAAGTAGCGGAATGAGTGTTGCTAGTGACTGCTGCTTGTCGTCGGCCGTGCTCACTACATTGTGCAAAATGCGCTCAATCAAGTGACCAGCCTGCTCGATACAATTACGAAACACACAATGTTAAATTGAAACAAGTCGTAAGCCTTTTTCTTGACCGATCGGACTCACCACATCGCTTTCGTTGCCCATTGCGTCTATTAAACGTTGAAGAAGCAGCTCAAAAAACAGTTGTGCCCGAGAAGGCTGCGCTACCACAAGCTTCTGTAACACCTTCAATGCACTTACGTTTTTTCCGGTAGCAGCATCTAGTAGCAGTAAAAGTAGCCGGCCGAAACAGCGATCCCAGGTGTCGGATGATCCAGTCTTGATAAAATGCAAAGTCTGTGTATACCAAGACGTCAGTTGATCGCTCTTTACGACGACAAACAAGAAGAAGCTTACCTCGTAAAGTGCGTGCTTCATCTCTGCCTCCGATAAATTCTGTTGCTCGAGGATGCAAAGGATGTCTTCGAGTTGGGTTCCACACTTATCCACACAAGCTCCGCCGGATGGACGCAACTCACTAAAGAGTGATATCCTCTCAGGCAATGACGTATTGACAACTACCTCGCTAACTTGTCGAGTACCTGCTGGGCTGATTGTCTGAGCATCGATCATCTGATCCTCGGTGGTTGATTGAAACGTTGTGTTGATCCGCTTTTGGCTGCTCTGTCGAGAAGAGCTGAATAAATCCACGTTCGGTGACTCTGGTCGCTTGCGGCTTCTCTCTACTTTAGATGCTAGGTGCTTCGTCGTGCTCTGGTTGTCATTATCCACATTCTGTAATTGAGAAGGGCGCGGGGCTGACGAAAGTGGTGGCTTCTGAGAGTTGCTATTGTTGAGACCAATTCTTTTGGACTGGAGCACCTTGGCAACAACCAAACGCTTCGATGGGGGAAGCAATCCTAGTGCTGCCTCCATCTCCGGACCGTAATGCTGAGCACTAACTGAGACTAGTTCACCACACGCCGATGAAACAGAAACTGGGACGTCAGCATCCATGAGTAAAGCGATCTTGAGCAGAAATGACCTCATGTGACTGTTGTTAGCACCGTTACTCATATATCCTTCCGCTTTAGGCAACAGGTCGCGCAAATAGTGACACATCGCGGCTTTGACTTTCATATTGCTTCCATCTCCAAGTATTGATATCACTGTTGCAGCCAGTGTCGAGCTATCAAATGTCGATGCAATGTGTTCCAAATTCTCTTTAGCAACCACCCGCACGGATTCCTTCGTGTCGATAAACTTTTGGAACAGCTTTGACAGAATGGTCTTCAAATGAGGAATGAGTATCTGGTTGTCGTTGAATAGCTTTAGCAGTGGCAAAAAGTTCTTCAGCACGCACTGTGAGACGCGATAGTGAGCATCACTCAAATGCTTCATAAACGCCATCAAGATCCGGTGGTCCACCTTGCGATCTCCACTTGTACCGCTGGTGGTCTGCTCGTCACGCTTCTGTAGCAATTTCCCAATATATTTAGCAGCTTCCAATCTATTTGACCACGATGTGCTTTCGATGTTCCGAAGTGCTTCCTCAAGCTGATCTGCAACTAGCAACGGCGCAACCTTGGGTCGTTCAAATGATTTGATGGGTGCTACTCGTTTAAGTTTATTGTCGCCTGAATCGCCCCTCGATGAGACATTAGGCCTGGGGCTCGATACATTTGACGCAGTTGGTGATGGCATAGATGCAATTGGAAATCGTTTTGGACCAGCAACTTCACTCGCGTCAATATCCATCGAAGCCGGAGCTTGAGCTTCTACTGCACGCTGAACTCGTTGCACCTTTGAGACCTGCTTCAAACTGGTGTGAAATTCGGCAGTCGATGATTCTTGTCGCGATGCGTACATGCTCTCAACCGCTTCATTCGTTGGCTGCAACGAGTTTGGTGCATACCGCACTCGAAGCGGACCCGTCGCAGCGCTCTTTTTCGCTTCATTCGTTGAAACAGAACCACCCTTCGAGGCTGAAGATTTCGCTGCAAGTCCAATACGCATTGGGCCCTGTGTAAGCATTCGCGAAGTTTTTGTGCCTTTCTCAGCAGCATCCACTTCAAGCTCACTTGAGCTTCCTCCAAATATCCGCCTAGGTTGTTTTCCGGCAGCCGATTCTTCTGAGGCAATGTCGTGCTGTTCATCATTACTGGAGGTTACCGAAAAGAATGCTGCAGGGGCGCTAATTGGTGGCTGAGGCGCGTTGGTAGATCGAAGCGCCGAAAGCTCAACATCGCCACTTTGTGACACTGGTGTATCTAGCAAAGTATAATCCGTCTGGCGCGCCGTTTTTGCCGTAAATTTTGAGGAATCGTCTTTCAAATTCTTTTGCGTTGATCCATCCAAGCGAGCAAAAACACTTTCAGCCTCGTTCTGAATGTAAAGAAGTAGCGTTAGTATAGCAGGCACTGCTTTAATCGTAGCAAACGTACCGGAAAGAGATAGTGAAAAGACCAGTAACATTTTCTTGACTGCGCACGCACATCGCCCAGCGCATCTCGTAAAATAGCTGGCATTATCGGCACAAACAAATCCGAGTGCCTGATACACACCATCGCACCAGTTGGTCTCGGCCAAGCTTCAAAACACAAACAACATTGCAATACGTACTTGCTGAGAACACTGATGCTCCATTGCTGAAGGGTCAGAGTTAAGTAGCACACCGCATTGTATCGCAACACATGGTTCCGAGATTTCGCACACTCGATCAATCTGGAGAGTAAGGCGTCAGCGGTAGCGTCACTTTCTACAGACAATTTATGTCAACTTACTTGGGGATCACTCGCGTATAGCCGTTGCTTGTACTTTTGATCATGGTTCGAATCGTTGTATCCGCTGCGGTCGAGATCACCTGGATTGTCACGTACGTTGCTTTGAGTAGATTACCTAAGCAAATCTCTGCATGAGCATTGAACTCGTCACGAAGCGTTTTTGCGAGGGTTTGGATTGTCTCGCAAGCTTCTCTGGACACAGATGACCGCAAATCGGTAACTTGTTCGCACAATCTCTCACGAATTGGGCGTAGAGCCTGAGATAGGGATGTGATAGCAGCTTCGCTGTTCGACGCTTTGGTGCATCGATTTGTTAGTTTCTGGAGCATCTTCAACCCATCGACACGTTTATCCCATTCGTTGTCAAGCTGAAGCTTGTCAAATATCACTCCAACTTGCTTTTGAATTTCTTTGTCAGCCATATTGTCGCTATTTGCTCCAAAAGACTTTGTAGCTTGAACGATCGTACTACTTTCAGAGGATTCTTGCGATGGAGACCGTTCCCTACCCGCTGAAACAGCAGCATCCTTTGCCTCTTTCAAAGTTCGATGTCGTACGGATTCCAAATACCTTGCCACCGATGATGACGACGACGAGGTAGCCTGCAGATCGTATGACGACAACATCGATGACAACGCATCTGTAACACCACTATTAGGAGCGGAAGCACCCTTAAATTTCTGCAATGAAGTCACAGCATTACTTTTTCGCCAAACAAGTCCACTTCGATTGTGCGTGCATAACTGTACGTACCGAAACAACGTCGTGCGATGACACTGCACTTGCAACAGAATCGAGATTTTGACCACAAAGCGGAATCCGATCAAATCTCTTTTCCAACGTCGCCATATGTCCCGCTCGAATGACCTTGTCCTGTAGGTCGCTCTACATTGTCAATAACAACGAAAGCCGTTTATTATCAATTCTAGCTACTAAAGAGTCTCCAAAACGCCGTACCAAAAAGGATGGACCAATATACGTGTAAAATTTCTCCAGCGTCACCATTGCTGCATCACGCACATCTTTTGATGAGTCTTCCAGCAATTTTAGTACCTACATAAAGCACCATAAGACATTCACTCTATCATCCATCGCATTTCGTCCTGCCTCAGTCCACCACCACTTACATCTTTCAACAGCTCGTCCTGCCTCTCTTTAAACAGCTTGTGCTCCTCCAAACACCTCCAAACTGCATGCAAACTCTACCCAAACATCAACGCAAATAATCAGCACCTCTCTCTCTCTCTTTGCATCTATCTTGTTTTCTGTACCTGCTCGCGTGTACGCCAGTTCTTATGCTTCATACAAAGCTGAAGCTTTTCCAGCACAATCAACACGTCCAGCACGACAGAAATCTCCACCACAACGTCCACTGCCTTCTCCCGAATGTGCAATTTATTGTCTCCCAGTCGTTCCATGAGGCTCGACCATAACAGCTTAAAAGACGAGCGCAGCGTGTTCTCTGACACACGAGCGACCAGCAGCTGGAGCACTTCCAGCGCACCCAAAGCAATTTTTGAATTGTGATCACGTAAACATGGCAATACATGAGAGAAGAGCATGGCTGAGACCTCAGGGACCGCGTTTTGTTTACGTAATTGCTCCAAGAGACCCGTGACTCCTGCTAATCGCTGTTTTGTAGCTGTAAATGGTTAGTTAGAGATATAAATTAGTGCATTAGAAAGATAAAAGAGTATTGAATATAATACAAAAGAGAAAATGCACCTGAAGAGCCCAGTAGCAACGCCATGTCCTCCATCTCTTAAGTCCTAAGGCTGGTCGTAATGAAGGTGTTGAGTTGTTCGATAGTTTATATCTTGACGGTTGTTGATTGGTAGAAATAAAGATGCTAAGGAAGTACAGTGCTACCTCTAAAATGTCATACCGTTCTTTCATGTGTTTGGATGGGTTAAATCCACAAATTTAAAAGATAATATTATCCGTATTTTATTTTTGTTACAGTACCTTATTCAGAGGGAGCACTGTATTCGTATACGATATTCAAAGTGTATCCATTCTAATTCGTTCTTTATCGTGATGTCATCGGGGCTACGAGTGCGACAAGCGGCAGCTGCGAATGCGACATTTATCGTACGCATTTGGCGCTGGATCAAGCTCAAGATTTGTGCGTTCATACTTTCGATCCGATTGCTACGTATCTACTTGATCTCTAATTAATTATCTGGATGTAATAGGGAACGTGTGCTATGGACAAAACGAGTGGCAACGACTATGCAGTTCCATGGGTGGAGACGAATATACACGCATCGGTCGCTTCCGGACGGAACTGGCGCTATCTTCTAGGATGGTACAGACTTGCAACGTCGTGTTTGACTTGAAGCCATTCCCGGTACGTGATATCACGTAGATGAAAGTGGATAAGGTACTTTATACTCATTTATATTACTATGAATACGTGTAGATGGACGTGACATTGCACAATGTGGCAATAAAGGCAGAGATAGATGAACATGATGCAACGTACGTGGAAGGCTGTTGAACTGAAGAGAGATTGGGAGACAATTGATTGACTGATGAGTGGATGAGATTCTTTTTTTTTGCTTTAGGCTAATGGCCAACATGCGCTCGTGTCTTTATCGATGCAATTATGTAAACAAAGTATACGCGCGTGTGTATACACTGAAGAATGAAGCGTACAATTCATTGAAGCAAGAGCATGAAGAGATGCTCGAGCAATTGTGGACGAATTTAAAACCGAACGTGCGTCGTAAAGGTGGACGCATTACAAAAGAGTGGGGAGAGATTGGCTTTCAAGGTACGTTTAACGAACTTTTCTTTACAGTGGGAAAGAGCAGATTCATGCTGTAACTTTGTGTTTTGGTTGAAAATAGGAACTGATCCGATGTCGGATTTCAGAAGCATGGGCGTCTTCTCGCTTGTGCAACTCAACTACTTTACAAAGACTTACAAAGTTGAAGCTCAACGGTAGTGGATGCGTGGTCACTGTGCTATTGTAGAAGATGAAACGTCTTAATGATGTGTGTCTATGATGGTTATATGCGGTGTTTCCAGTGCCTTGAAGGAGTCGAATCATCCGACGCGCTGGTACCCGTTCGCTGTAACAGGAATCAACGTGACAGCCTTCTTGATCGAGCTGATTGATGAGCATTTGCTTGATATGAAGTTGTATCGTCTTGCTGATAATGGTGCAGCAAATGATCAAGATGACGACTTGAACGCCGGTCTGATACAGCTCCACGACTTTTACGGTACGTTCATTGAATCGCATTTACACAGTTACGACGTTGTTTTTATCTATTGAAAAAACTTGTGCTTTTTATCTCTACAGCCACAATTTTCACTCGCTTTAACCAGCTATGGGTGGACACAAATCCACGTGATGTGATGGCGTTCCCGTCCATCTTTCAATCTCTTAAGAATGACATTCGTCACGAGTTGCAGCTCCAGTCGTTCTACTACTGACTCTGATAATAATTCTGCGACGTGTGAGAATAAAAACAAAAAAAAACTATAACAGTTACGACCCTTTTTCCTGCCATCCAATCGCTCGTGTTTAACAATTCGATACAAAACGTTTAAAAGCGACGACTACTTGACATGGGTACAGGCCGATCAGGAGCAGGCCGAGCGCGCGCACACGCCAAGAAAAAGCAGTACAAGCGTGGACACGCCACTAAAAACCGCGCACGTGATGTCGACCAGATCCAAGATGATCTGCGTGTGGAGAAAGTAACGGGCAAGCATTTAACCTTTGAAATGGATGAGGACCTACCAGGGTGCGTTGTTTAGCTGGTGTTATTTCTGTTATAACGTTATGTTAAGTGTTGCAATGTTTATATGTGAATATTGGTAAATAGTCTGGGTCAGTTCTACTGCACACCATGCGGTCGTCACTTTATCGACACGAAGACACGGGACGTGCATTTGAAAACTAAAGTGCACAAACGGAGGTATGGAGGTTACAGAGACTTTACTACGTAGTTCTATTGAAATTGAGCTGACTGTTGATTACTTGTTGTATAGATTGAAAGATGTTGCTCAGAAGCAATACACACAGAAGGAGGCCATGCAAGGTGCTGGAAAGGGGATTGAAACGTACAAGCCGGCTCATTCAAAAAACGCGAACGACATGAACGACATTTAGGTTTGGTAGGAGAGAGGAAGATTGCGACATTCTTGGAGCTGCACGATTGTAAAGTTCTGCAAGATCTGTTGTATAACTCATCACGAAATATTTTACTCACAGACTTGACCGATTTGTTAGTTCGTTTAAGCTCTTGAAGTCGTCAAAGCTCGTGATGTTACCTATTACTTTAGGCTTGAATATCTTCACCAAGGACGAGAAAATGAAGAAATTATGAACCTGTGCAACACCTGCAATAACTTGGATGGAACTTATCGTTTAAGGCTACCAATCTGTGTGTTCCGAACTAATGCTACGCAGGTTGTAACTTGTGACAGTCTGTTAAGGTGATGTGGCACACGGATCCTTTATATTGTCTCTTGGTTCTAAGCAAACTCCTCTGATGATGGCGCTGCTTAATGCAATGGAATTGTACGCACACATTCAAGAACAAGTGGACATCTTCCATGCAGCATGTGAATTCATAAAACGTCGACATCGATCTAAACGGCAGGTTAATTTCAAATACTTTAGCACCATGCGAGCAACCCATGATGTGGGCATAGTCTTGGCAAGTATCGTGCTCAATATACCAGGAACTACTTTGTATCGCTGCATCCGACAACGCAATGTACCTACGATGAGCTTCAAGGACAACTAAATATGCTACAGTTGTGCTGTCTACGACGTCATTGAGGCTCAAGCACGTCCGGTGTTGTTAGGCAAATTTATTGTCAAGCAGAATGCAATGAAAAACTAAAGTCCTGTTTAAGCCTCGCAAACTCATTGCCTGCCATCCGATCGCGGCCTTGTCGCCATGATTGTGAAGGGCCATGACATAATCCTGTTTCCAATGGAAGAGGCACGTCGTGGCTGCAGCCATTTCATCCTCTTGTTTTCTTCTTTTCTTTTTCTTTCTCATTACAACTACAAAGTCCTCAGGTCGTCCGACGCAGTCATCGGGTACTTCATCTTCCATTCTCATGAGCGGCTGCCAGGTCTTTTCGTTTCATCATCTTCTCCTTTTTTGTTTTGTTTCGTTTGTTCGTGCTTCCTTCATCGCTCATTCACTCGCTCGTCATCTTCATCACTTCTCGTCGTGTTCTTCAGCAGTTTCCATTCGTTTTCGTTTTCTTCTCAATTGTTTCGCAGTGCTTCCAAACGAAATGTCATGGTTTCGCAACCAATAACACTCAATGTAACACACATCAGCCTGGAGCGGCATTGTCGTCGGCCACCGCCAAGAACTTGACAGCAGCAGCACAACATGCTCCTAGACGAATCCAGCTCAGTAACGCTGCCGGCTTATCGGCTTCGCTTCACCGACAGCGTCACGGCTGGTGCCAGTGGCCACACGAGGAGCAGGGTAGCCTGCGTCCATAGCCGCTTGCCTCTCATCACGGAAGCCAGTCGAGCGGTAAGACTGCTGCGCTTGCAGCTGAGCATCGCCCTCCTTCGCCTCATCACGAACGTACGCACGGCCCTGAGAAGCGATCTGACGGCCATCACGGGGAGCCTCCTGGCGAGGATCCGCGCGAGCGGTGCCCTCGCCGCTGGTGCGCTCCCGACGGCCGCTACGCAGGTTGAGGACAGTCCAGTCGAACATAGCGTCAAACTGGAAGCCCTTGCGGAAGAAAAGCTCCTTAAACAGACGCTTGAGGTAAGCGTAGTCAGGTTTGTCATCAAAGCGCAGAGCACGACAATACTCAAAGTAGGCACGGAACTCAGCTGGGTAGCCCTTGCAGAGCACCTCAATGGGCGTGTTCATCTTCTTTTCCATAATCTTCTCGTATTTCTGCTTCTTTGTATTAGCCTTGAGACCCTGCCACGGTAGGGAACCACGGATGAAGTACATGTACACGTAACCGAGAGACTCGAGGTCATCACGACGACTCTGCTCAATACCAACGTGAGTGTTGATAGAGGCGTAACGAGCTGTACCCGTGAGGTTCTTGTTTTCACGGTACGGAATGTGTTGGTGCGTTTTGGGATCACGGTACTTCTTGGCCAGACCAAAGTCAATGACGTGGACAATCTGGGCACGTTTACCCAGACCAATCAAAAAGTTATCTGGCTTCACATCTCGGTGAATAAAGTTCTTGGCATGGCAGTATTCAATGCGGCACAGTAGCTGGTCAGCAATCATCAGCACTGTTTTCAGCTGAAAGCGACGGCCACAATAGTTGAACAAGTCCTCGAGAGAAGGGCCCAGTAGATCAATTACCATCACATTGTATTCACCTTCGACGCCAAACCACCGCAAAGACGGCACACCGACTGTACAGATCAACATTATAACATAACAGCAAGGTATCAGTTAGCACAAATACCGATGTAACCGCATTGTTGGTATAAAAAAAGTAAAATAGCACGTACGTCCACCACTGAGAATCTTGTAAATCTTTGACTCATAGAGCAGTTGTGGGTGCTTGCTCTTGATAGATTCCAATTTAATACCAACCTCCTCTCCCGATGTCATGTTTGTACCCAAGTAAATGTCACCAAAAGAGCCGCTACCAATCTTACGACCAAGACGGAACTTTTTCCCGACACGTAATTCTAATGCGCTCTCACGAATTAACGACATCCTTACGTAAAGTAAAAAGGATAAGAGAGAATGGAGAGAAAAAAAGAGCTACAAAAGACGAGAAACAAAGGGGGACAAAGTTAGTGAGGTTGTAAGAAATGATGCGGCTTTCCCTGCGCCGAATGGACGCGACAAAGGGACCAGTGTAGAGACGAGATACAGGGGCACATCTAGAGCCCTTAGTCGCTGTACATAGAGCTCTGTAGCTCCATTGAGAGGGAAAACTACGAGACACTTACTTGCTTAAAGAGAAGCGCACTCACTGGCTTATGACGACTTGGAAAGAAAGAAATAGGGGGCGACGACTCGCAACTGGAGGAGAGACAGTGTAAATATTGTTGTTTGAAGAGACAATTTTCAGGTTAACAAACCTGTCAGAAACGATTAAACGATCGAGAGAGAGACAGACGGTTTGGTATTTTGTTTTTTATAGGTACGAAGATACATGCCTCATTCGATATTTTATCAAGTAGATTTAGAGAGAGAGAGAGAGAGAGCGATGATGGTCGTCTGGTACGAAGTTTATAATTACATGAAACGTAACAGGTCTTTGACCATCCATCTATACTTGAACCACAAACTGAACACTCGGTAAAACACTGGGTAAAAAATCATCGATCGAACCGTGTGACAACAAATGGAAAATACTGTTTGAAGCAGCTGCCCCTAAGTTTCCTTTACATATTTTTTCACATTTTGCATGCATATATCGTAGAAACAAAACTATTGACGTCATGTCGGCCCTTACTTTTATATAGAAACACCAAGCACTGTCGTACGTGGCACTACTCAGTCTGGTGCGGTTGACTGGTTTATGCAATGCTCAGAAATTTCTGACCGTACTTAGCTGAGTGTAACCGCATGTACTGGACTAGGCCGACTAACTCCGATCACTCCATTGTCAAAATGCGTAGCAATTTTAGTACCCATTATGGCGACGGATCCTGTGATCGTCCGCAGCACAACAGCTAGTGGCTCGGCCGTTTACGAGTCGGAGCGTGCGGTACACGAATACCTGCAGTTTCATTATGGTACAAGAGTTGTATACGTTTATTCTTTATCATTGTAACAATCTTATGCTCGTTGTCTGTGTATCATTTGTGTCAGGTGAGCCGTCCGCTGTGGTTCCCTACAGCTTTGCACCAAGAGACGCACTGGAGTTTCTACCACGCACGGTGGAACATTGTGTGAAACTGGCATCTTTAAGTCAACGTGGTCGTGCGCTCGATATTGGCTGTGCAGTGGGTCGAGCCACGTTTGAACTCAGCAAGCACTACAATGAGGTGCGGAGATGTGTGGGGAGGTATGATACAGTGGAAAACTGGCAGACTTAATGGTGACGTTTATTGCAGGTTGTCGGTATCGATTTTTCGAAGCATTTTGTGGATGCAGCTAATCAGATGAAGGAACGTGGTGAGATGGAGTACGAGGCGCATGTTCAGGGAGATATCCACGAACGCCGCTTTGCGAGACTACCTGAGTGTGCCAAGCCAGCTGTTGTTGTTTTTCAGCAAGGAGATGCATGTCATTTATCTCGATCATTAGGTAATAATTGTTTTTGCAGTATAAAGAAGTAGATGCGTGAGGGCTAATGTTTGTTTTGTTTATCTCGCTATAGGCAAGTTTGACGCGGTGTTTGCCACCAATTTGCTGTGCCGGTTGCCAAATCCAGAGAAGTTCCTGAACGATATTGGTGGATTTGTTCACTCTGGTGGCGTCCTTGCTCTCGTGAGTCCGTACTCGTGGCTGGAGGAGTACACGGTGAAGGACAAATGGATTGGCGGCGTACGCGACGGCGAGGGAAAGCCCGTGGACAGTTTCAGCATGATTAAAAAGCTGCTATCGAAGGACTTTGAGCTGATAGAGCGTCAGGACTACCCATTTATGATTCGAGAACACGAGCGCAAGTATCAATGGGGTGTATCCGACGGTACTTTTTGGAAACGCAAGTAAAAAATGCAGGCAAGGTCCGATAAGCTCGCAAAGACATTCTCAGTGTCTTCGTCACAGAACATCATTGCAATTCGTAGTAAGCTTAGGCCGAGATGCCGCAATTTAAAACAATTTTGTGAAAGAGTGGTGACGAGGATGCCCTCAAATGTTATAAGAATCGTTACGAAGGACGAGATCTAGATTACAGAGGCACACGCAAGTCAAGAAAGCCGAACGAAGACCGACATTGACTAGGAACTAATATTATCGGAATACTATGGACTGACTTACAGCCAGTGAGTGACTATATTAACGGAGCGGCGAAATAAGGGACGAGGAGCAGAGAGAGCAAAGCAGACACGGAAGCGTACCACCAATCCGCACTGAAGCACGCAAGTTTGCTCGGCATCCCTGCTACCGTTGGCTGGGAGTGCCGCATCAGCACGCCCATAAGCTGCAGCAATGATCCGCAGTTTGGTCCACTTGGTTTTTTTCTTTTTTTCCAAGTTACACCGGTGTCTGCCCTCTGTCTGCCCCATTGCGCCAAAGTAATGGTATTTCTGTGTGTTGGTGTCGCTCCTGGAATGTCTTCGCTACTCCCACAACCAAGCAGTAGCTTACACAAGTATGTTATGCATTCACCCCGAGAGCGACGGCGCTCCTTCTTTTCTGCCCGGATGCCCGATTTGATTTTGTGCAGGCGATGCCATTAGCATTGATCCCTGTTGCGGTAGAGCCTGTTGCAGTCGTCAGCACCGCGCCGTTCTCACCGTCTTCTACTGTTCGATGGTGGTGATGCATGGGGGTCATTTGCTGTGCCTGGTGGTGATGATGCAAAGGCAGCGGGTGGCTGCGTCGATGTTCCTCTGGTGGCTGCACCTTCGGGTATCTCTCGGTCACGTACACGAGTTTTCCATCGAGCTGCGGATCGGGAGCCACGAAATGGCGCAACTGGTAGTAGGGTGAGTGTGGTAACGACGAGCTGCGCACACGCGTGTACATGTAGTGATTGGCCAGCTCGTTGTAGTATCGCGCATACGTCTCACTGCTCACGTGAAGACTAAAGTTAATAAGAAGCAGATACTCGACTTCAAGCTCATTCATCTCGAGACAGGGTACACCCCCTACTTTAGCATAGTAAGCATTGTTAAAATAATGGTCATCAAAGAATTTGGCAGCCAGCACGACACTCGTAATGACCACGCGGTGCACATTGAGCTCCGTAAGCACAAAACCCTGCATTTGGTGAAGACGATCCATGTATACAAGTGCAAGCACAAAGCACTCAGGGCTACAACTAGCGTATTTGTGAATACGCATGAGATAATCGCGTACAGAGATGCCTGGTGCACGAAAGGCCTCAAATTTCGTCTTGTGATAATAACCCAGTGGCATCCGGTCACTAGCACGCATCATGGACTCAACAACGACTGCAAGTGTCTCGACAATGGCACGGCCCCGTTCATCATTTGAATTGACCGTGTCGTCTAGCATCACGGCCATCGCTATTTCTTCTTCTCTTCGTCCACTTCGTCCACTTGGGGCCGGTTACGGTCTGATGATGGCTGGCGGAGGGGAGGGGGTATCCAAAGAGGTCCCTCGCAACAGTGACTGGATTTGGGTTTTGGGCGTGGAAAAATAACCCTTTTTTGCCTTTTGTCGCTTTTATAGGCTTTGTACCCCTATCGCAGACATAGACGGGCTATTTGGTTGGTGGACAGTAGCTTACACGGTTATACGGCAGACTTTATTTTATAAGGGAGCAAATCTGACAATGAAAATCTACAAGAGACGTAGGTAGAAGTGTCTCTCTAGGATCCGCTGGAAAAGACAATCCATTCGTGTCATTTCTACAAGTTTCTTTTCATCTGATACGTTAACGCGAGCTAAACAATAAAAATGGGGGAAGCTCGCATGGAAGCTTTTAGAATTCACAACATCAAGAGACTTGATATCAGGAAGGAAGTTTCAATAACTCATCACCCTAGTGTGCGCTCTTGCAACCTGCTTCATATCATGTTAGTTTTTATTATACGGCTACACCTTTGTACATATGTTCCTAGTTATAGACGTCCTAATCACTAGACAATCATACAGCAATTTAAACGGAAAACAATCGTTTCCAAAAATCGAGATTGTCATCGGGGGTGCATGACAACATGAGACAGACAGATGTGTCGCAGGCACGTTTCTAAATACCATAACGATACCCCACCCCACTATAATGACAGTGTATCGTATTTAATGACGAGTCCCTGTGGCGGCCATCCATCCAGTGCATTATGGGCTCAAGTTACAAGAGCTCCAAGGCGTCGACCGTTGCCACGCAACACGATAATGACGAGCTGCTCGTGACCAAAGGATCGCTCACATCCACACGCTCTAATAGTCCAGAGATTTTGCTTCAAGTGAACCAGAAATTTGCCCGTTCCTTTGAGGAACGTAAGCGCAAGGAGGAGCTCTTGACACTTGAAAAGCGTGGGCTTAATGATAATGACGACGACGAATCGGAATCAGAAACGGAGGACGAGGATGGTGAAGAGCTTACGCGGGAGCTGGACTCGAACATTCGTAAGACGCTGAAGCTCATCCGTACGAAGAATCCGGCCATTTACAACTCGTCCATTACCTTCTTTAGGCAGTCCGAAACGTCACAAGTCAGTGACAAGGACGCAGATGCTGGTGGTGTAAAGATCAAGAAGGAGAAGAACGTGGCGCCGTTATATTACAAGGATATGGTGCGTCAGCAGGCGATTGCAGGCGACGTTAGTGGCAGCGACGATAACGACGATAACGACGATGACGACGACGACGAGAAACCAGTGCAAACATATGCAGAAGAACAGGCGGAGATCAAAAAGACTTTTTTGGCGTCGTTGGAGGAGAACGAGGAAGGAGACGACGAGACAAATGAGCTGGACGGAGGACTTTTTACAATGAGAAAGAAAAACAGAGGAGAGCAGAAACAGGAGAACGAGGACTATAGAGAGTTTACGTCCAAGTATGGCTCCAAGCTGAAGAAGGGTGAAATTGACCCTGATAAATTTTTGGAGCATTATCTAAGCAGTGAAGGCTGGAAGGACAAGACGGCTGTTGTGCCACATTATGACGAGATTGTTAAGGAGGACGAAGAGGATGCAGATGCTTTGGAGAAGGCTGAAGAGTTTGAACACAGTTATAACTTTCGCTTCGAAGAGCAGGGAAGTAGTGTGATCCAGACGCATGCGCGTCATATTGATGACACTATGCGTCGTGAAGATGACTCGCGTAAGCGGAATAGAGCAGAGCGTAAGGAGCGCAAAGCGCTTGAGCGCCAGAAGAAGGAGGAGGAACTTCGTCGTTTGAAAAACCTCAAACAAGCTGAGATTGAACAGAAGCTAAAGAAGGTTGCACGGCTAATGGGTGAGGAAGAGGGCACGGCTGGTTTAAAGGCAGAGGACTTGGAGGGTGACTTTGATCCCGACGAGTACGATAAGCGTATGCAGGCCGTCTTTAACGAACAGTATTACGATGAAGATGACGATATGGAGAAGCCTACGTGGGACGAAGACGAAGACAAGGAATTATTTGCTGGTCTGCCTGTTGATCTGGAGGAGGAGGAGGGGGATGCAGAGGGCGATGCTACGTTGCGTGAGGAAGCCGAGGTGGAGGGGGATGACAAGGAGAAACAGGCGCTAGTTGAGGAGGATGAAGAAGGGCAGGATGGAGAGGAGGCGCCAAAACATTTGAAGCTGACAATGAACGAGATTCAGCGTCAAAAGCAGAAGTATTTGGACGAGTTATACAGCTTGGACTACGAAGATCTGATTGGAGACATCAAGTGCCGCTTCAAATATCGCCAGGTCCAGAATAACGATTTTGGTCTTACCGTGGACGAAATCATGGCTGCTGACGACAGCGAGCTTAAGCAGCTTGTGTCCCTGAAGCGTATGGCACCGTACGCCGACTCGGAGTACTTTATAGACCGCAAGCGACTTAAGAACTTTAAGAAAAGTGTGCGGGTGGCTCAAGAGGAGAATCGTAGGCGCAAGTACACCAAGGAGCCTGTAGATAGTAAAGGGATACAGAAAGAAGAGGCTGAACAGCCCAAGAAGCGGAAACGTAGCAAAAAGAAGAAGGCCATGGAGGAGGAAGCGAATCCAGAAGAAGATAAAACGTTGTCTGAGGAAGAGAAACCGATACCGAAGAGAGCGAAGGTAAAGAGTGAAAGTGCTGAGCCAGCAGCGGAGAAGGCTTCAGTCGACATTGAGAAGAAAAAGCGCCGGAGTAAGAAAAAGAGAAGTGGTGAGAAAAATGTACATGCATCGACCGGTCTCCCGACTTCTCGACTCGAGTCGTACAAGCTGCTTAAGACAATTAAAAACTAGAGAAAGATTGAGGTTTCATAAGCTAATGTGGCGTTGCCCATGCAATCAACAAAATTGGTAAATGCTGCTTTATCAGCTTAGAGGTCATGCCTATCGTCAATTCCATGAAGCTTGTCAACGTGTCCGGCGGGGTGTGTCGCAACACCACTTAAGTCCTAAAGACGATTTATTCTTCTTGTTTGCCGAACACAACAATACATGATACGCAAGGAGGTTCAGACTCCTTCTTTGTATTGTGCGAGAATTTGTTAGCAAAGCTGCGAAAGTGTTTTACTCACGGTAAAGAAGCTCGGAGATAAAATAAGCAATCGGCGATCTGCTACGAGAAGCAGGCTCTTGAAAAAGGGTACCGGCTTGCAGACAACTCGATCAGATCATTGCTGGCCTTAGCTTCAATCGGCGTTTTGTAAATATATCGCGTGGAGCACACGTCGGTAAAAATGACACGCTAAGACTCTTCCTACTTAGAAAGAAATATACCACATCCGTGATACTTGGCTGAACAATGACAACACCGAAACGCAAGAACGGATTTGGCACGCTTGAGCAGCAACTCAAATTGCGAAGCGATCGCTTGTCTGAAGTCTCACACACTGTAATTCCAAGCAGCATCTAATCAAATGCCAGAGGACGCGAAAATCTTGTAAAGTAGGCAAAACCGGAAAATATTCTATTACTTTCGACTTCATACAGCGTCCATCCAGGCAACAACCGACGAAACAATACAGCTCCCTCAACATTGTCACGTACCCCGCCCATGCGGTAGACAAGTGCGAAGGACATCCTCCTGCCAGACTAACTCACATATATACGGCGCGCGCTATCAAACGCCAGCCACCGCGAAACGTGTCCACGCTCTCCAGCTTTTACCACGCCGCTTCACTCTTAAAACGCAACTTCCTTGGTGTCTTTTAACGGTGAGCTATCTTCTTCGTCAACTGGCTGGGGAGCTGGGCCTGTCGTAGGGGGCCTGCGCGCCACCTTCGTAGCCGACTTAAACTCCATCAGGTCCTCTTGATACTCGTCTGACTGCATATATTGCGTAACTGTCTCGCCCAGCACATTGAGCACCTCCACCTGCTTGTGGTCAATGTTGTCGCGGGCATAACGATCTGCCACGCACAAGTCGCCTACCACTTCACCGTTTACTAGCAACGGAATGCCAACAAAGAATTGTAACTTTGCTGTGAAGCGCTTTTCACCTGAAATTCGTTTATCCGAGCTCACGTCGAGCACGATACACGGCTTGCCGCGAGTTGCAAGTCGTCGGAAAGTCGGCAAACTTCGAGGTAGACCCGGCGCCGGCTTGCCGTCATAATACCTCACAAGCTCAAAATCTTCGGTGCGAATACCAGCCATGGGACAAGCCAACGTCTCCATTGCCAGCATACAGATCTCCTCCATGTCCTCGTTAAAGTAATGGATGCGACAATCTGAACTCTTCTTCCTGCTCGTAGCAATACTGGCATTGGAAGCAGTCCTGCCCACGGTATCAATCGGCCTGCCTTCAAAGCCCGTTCCCCTACCTTGACTTGATGTTGTTGATGTTCGTTTATGGAAAAGAGGTGGGCTGCTACCTCCGTCGTCACTCATTTGCGCATTTGCATCAAAGTCAGTTAGAGACAAAGCTGAGCCTTTGTTATACGGTATCGCAGGAGGAGTCGCCGACGCCGGATTCTCGTTAGGTGGGCTATATGACTCACTCGAAGTCAGAGAACTCGTACTACCAATGCTTGTGCCAACACCCAACCCATTTGGAAGCGGAGTAGTGCCAGTACTGCCGCTCATGTCTAAGTCTGTGCCATTGCTACTCACGGTCCGACCTGACGGATTCGAGAATCCACCGACCATCGTGCTTCCAAAATTCGTGCTGCCACCAATCATCGTATTTCCAAAATTCGTATTGCCATTTGAGCTGCCACTGTTTGCTAAGCACGCCTTGCAAACGCGCACTTTTGCCGCCACATCTTGATCCCCCTTGACCATCTTAAACACCGTGCACGCCGAGCACACTACTTCTCCACACACTCGGCAATGATGACGTCGCTTCAACATACCAAAAGACTGTGTGCAGAGTGAGCAGTTGGTCCGTTGTGCATCATTGACCCACTCCTGTCGTTGTGCCAGTGCCGCTGGAGCGAAAAGTGCTTGCTGCACTGCCTTCTCCATCCCGGACAGACCTCCAGCAAGTCGAAGCGAGGTCAGTCGCACCCCGGCAGAGACGCTCTCACCTCCTCGTGCTTTCCGCATGGCAAATGTGAGCGTGACGTTGACCATATTGGGGTCTTCTGGAGTCTGCTGCACCACGTACGAACTAGGCTCAAAGACGGTCAAACTGTAGGCATCTGGCTTGCCTCGAATGCCGTAGCGTGCAGCTGCACCATCATACGACTCAAATTTCAAGACTCCGACATTACCGTGCACCGGGTGATTTGGCAATAGCACGCAATACTCGCGGATGCAAAATTCTTTTGAACGCCCGAGCGTCTTTGGGGACGAGTACACGAGCCACTTGAGTGTCATGGACTCAAAAGATGCACCATCTTGTACGGACGTAGCGTCCGCATGATGTGCGTACAGTACTTCTCCATCTAAAAAGTTGCGTGGGTGCAGTAGCTTTTGAAATCCTTTGAGACTTGTATTGTTGACTGCTCGAAGACATTCAAGCACGTCGGTCACTGAGCCTGAGACTTTAGTTACTGCACGTACCGAGTACGAAAGACGCTCGCTGTTCTTTGAGTGGAGATACACCACAGCGTTTTCCTTGCGAGTTTCGACCGTCCAGACGCTTAGGACAGAGGCGCTTCGTACAAGCTCATCCACTTCGGAACGCTCTGAGAGATAGAGTGCATCTAGATCTACGTCAGCAGGCCATTGAGAGGCCACGGTTGGCATACGTGGATACTCAGGAGACCCGGGGCCGCCAGTGCTAGTGGGGACGTCGCCATTCATCGGTTAATGTCTTCCGCCCTTTACCTATACAATGAGTAAGTGAATGTTCAGCGAGTGGGGAAGGTCGCACCACACTGAACATCGATGTTGCGGCTATGTACAGTATCAAAGAGCATGCAGTAAAGAAATTGTGTGTCTTACCGTCAGACGCAACTTTTGGAGTATTTTACTTAAGTTGATATTGTTTTGTAAATGTTTCGCAATTGTCAAAAAGAAAGAGATGCGATACGACTAAAGGGTTGTGTATGGAATCCGGAACCTTCAGCATGAACATTCAAATGTTTGCAACACTCTAAAAGAGATTTTCAAGATAATACACAATCGATTGCAAATAGCCAGCAACGCGTTCGCCGTTAGCATCCGACGTGACCGCCATCCGTATGTTGGCCAGAAACGGTGACGAACACTACAGATCCAAGCAGACACACTCGACTAAATCACGGATTGCATTCTCAGATTTTCGCGGTCAAGTCCAAGCTTCAGCCTCTTATCAAGGATATTTACTCTGGCGATGATCCTCCCTTGTGGGAGCCAAAGTCGGTGGGGTCATGTCTCACGCATGCATCTCGTGCGGCCACCGGTCGTGCGGACTGCAGATCAAGGGAAGATAAACCGGCTGGTGGCGTCCCCACGCCACGCGTCATCGCTTAGGCGATAGCGTACTCCAAGTTTGAAGAGCCGTTCAAGCGGTTATAACGGGGGCCACACTTCACGACACGCGCCGTCGCTCCGGCGACCGCGCACTTTTGAACAAACGGGCCGCTCGAGCGGCCTGTAAGGACATAAACAACGGTATATACCTGCATCAGCAAAGCCAGACAGTCCCGAGAGCATTACTGCTGGTGGCCAGCCCGTACAAGTAACGGACTCGATCGAGCACTGGCGTTGCTATTCAAACTTATGATTTACCAGACATATTGCAACCCTAAACAGTTGAATGACACGTCTGCCTCTCTCTCTCAAACACAGATTGCTTTGTAAGCACTAGTGCGAACATGCAGCTGGCGCCAAACGCCATCAGGATGGACCGCGTTATGTCTACAAAGCGACAATTCGATTTCGCAGGGAAAGTTTTTAATGTTGAATCTTCAAGTTGAAGTGTCAAGTTTTACGATAGCTCTCAACCTGTGGGAAAGGATGCTAAAAAGCTCTCACTTTCCACACAAATTTCCTCACGATGCGACTGCATAATGGAAGTTAAGGTTTGTGGTTTTCAGTGAATCATGATAATAATATACAGTGCAGTAGGCATTTCTGCGACGAATGTCCTGGGCGGAAGCCACGAAGTAGCTCACTCATGACGGCTCAATTCACAAGACGTGACTTGTTGCACACCGGACATCGGCTATTCACTCCCGTTGACTATGTCGTCTTCGACTACTTTTGTGTTATCATAACACTGACTTTGCTGGACATTCTCTGTTTAATTCACAACTGAACGTTAGTTTAACGTTATTGGTTAACTTTTTGCTGGAAAACTTGACGCTAGGTTCTTCTTTATCCATTTGTCCATCCTTAATGCTTCCTTGACGTGTATGGACAGATTGCGTCATTGCGCATTGGTTACAACCATCCCAAGATCCTTGAGGCTGTGAGCAATAAAGACAATCTGGCCATGTTTGCTCAACGGCCATGTTGTCTTGGCGTGTTTCCGCCTGCTGATTGGGCTGACCGCATCAATGACACGCTACTTGAAGTGGCTCCGAGAGGATTGGAAAACGTCAACACATGAACACTGGGAGCTGGAGAACTCGCCTGGCCTCGTCACTTTTAGCAAGACGATGCAGACGGGTGGATATTTTGCAAAAGGAGAGTTCCGCCTCAAGGAGAGCTACCGCATCTTTAACACGTGGATGGGTGATCCCACGAAGACGATTATTCTGAAAGCGGTGCTTGACGTGATAGAGAGCGACAACCTCTTGGAGAATGTCAACATCACGGGTACCTACCTACCTGAAGACCTGGTTGAATGAGATTGCCACAGAGTTTCCCGCATTGGTGTCGAATGTACGTGGTCAGGGAACGTATTTGGCTATGGACTTCCCGACAGAAGCCGTGCGCAACGAATTCGTGAGTCTGATGAAGACGAAAGGTGTCGCCTCGGGAGGCTGCGGAAGCAACTCGGTTCGATTTCGATCCTCGCTGGTCTTCCAACCGAAACACGCAGCGGAATACTTGGACAAGATGCACGAGGTCTGCAAAGTTCTTGTTACGGCATAGCATTTGACGACACAGGAGAATTGCTCAACTTGTGTCGTTGTACAGGCCGCAGCATAGAAGCAAAATTGTTCATTGAAAGAAATTGTCGACCGGGGGGGTTTTTTTTTCCCCCGGTTCCTGTTTTTTTTTTTCACACCTTCCTTTATAACATTCTTTCTAAACCATTTCACTAACTCAGATATTCAGTCCCATTATTAACTCCGACAATAGACCCGCTCTGCTTCTTCAAATTTGACTAGTCATATGTAGTGGTAAGCAACGATGTAATTTGCGACCTGGTAGCATTTTGGAGTTGTTGTTAAGTAAAAACGTTATGATTCTTCGGGCAATGAACACACAAGCGCTATCGTCGCTGAACTAGACCAGTTCTTCGCTGGAGTAAGCACCAAAATGAGCATCATGGAATAGGTTTTAAGCATACTATCACGTACGGCGATAAGCTGGACGTTGTAATTACATAAAAAATGACGAAGAAAAGGTGATGTGGAGCTCATTCCTTTCAAGATTGTCGTTTAGCTACGTGTGGTAGGATATCTACAGCCGCCACGCTACATCCTGCGTGACCCACTACCTGGTCCTTGTCGACCAGCAGATGGCCCAAGAGTGTCGAACTCATGCTAAGTCAACTTGTTAGTAAAGAATTTGCCGAAAAATCGTATTGGCAATATGCCGAACGCGTAACAATTCGAAGAACGATTGCCCCTACACGCGAATTCTAATTGTCCAGACAAAGTCACTTGGTCTCTCAATGCTCATCAGATCGTTCTTGTTGTGTTTCCTCATGAAGTGCCATTCAGATTACCAATAGTATTTCGATAATATCAATGCTTATTGTACAGCAAGCACACAAGAAAATATGATCGAGGCATGACTAGCTGGTGATTCGTATTTGCGGTCCTTTATGAGGGCGTTGTACAAAACAACAGCTGTGTCTTTCAGTAGAGCGTGCGTTTTCACGAACGCTGACACATCTAGGAACAGTGCTTATCGTTATACCCTGACCTTTGTCTTCGGGATATCATAGCAGCATTACCTTCTTCATCTTCTGTAAATAACTCGTAGCTCCGTCTCAAAACGTAGCGCGTACAAGACGTCTCAGTCGTTAAGAATCTGCTGTAAGCTTAGCATATTATTCGGAAAAGACCTCATGGAGTTCCTGGTTGTACTCTCGTGCAAGAAGCTCACGTTGCTTTTTTGCAGCAGAAGGCTTTGCAGCATTATAAGTACTAGCAGCAGATAAAGCGGCAGCTACCGCTTTGTGTGTTTCATTTCCAGTCTTGCCTATCCAATCTTGATTTTTCTTCCTCGACCTCCTGTATCTGCACTTGTAACGCGTTCATCGTCGACGTATCAACCGTCTGCAGGAATGTACTCATACGTTGCAGCAGCATTGTCGGCTGACGATCATTCACATCAGTTTCACCAACGTAGTAAACAAAAGCGTAAGATCATCGAGATCACGACGCAGTCGTGCGGTGGTGCAGCCTTCGCAGTTTTTCGTTGTACTTGGCTACGGCACAAAATAAGATATGTTGCCTTCGACCTCAAGCGAGCAGTGGTCATTGAGGGACATGGATGTCTTCATGGGCGGTCCCACAAGTAAGTGAGGTTATTCCATCTGGCACATTAGATATGGCGAAAAAGTATCAGCATCGCTTGCACTGCGTCATTTCATCTTGCATAGTGGGGCAAGCTCTTTCTCCGTAACGAGCTCATTCATCGTGCAGATTTCGTCACGAACCGTTTATCGAGTATCTTGAGGAGTTCAAGGTGCTTGTAGTCTATATATTTTGATCCATTAATGAACAAGATATTAGCGAAGACCACCATATTGATTGCAGCACAACTCGGAGTAGGATATGCAGGTTTGTGAACTAGCTCGTTGGTGCTCGCGAGACACCAGTTCATATACCGTGGGCTTCGAAGATGCAGTTAAAATTCCGTACGCTTCAGCATTGTAGAGTTGATATTCGATTAAACAGAATCAGGTGCCAAAGTCAACGCGATAATCTTGAGGTCACATTGTCCTATAGTTTGCAATTTGTGCTTGGTAACTAGCGTAGATCTTGTTGCTGCAGTAAAGAAAGTGGTTAAGTTTAATTTCGTCACGAGTTGCACTTCAGGATCGAGACCAGGTACTGAAATCGTTCAGAACGCTGACATATCGTTAGCGACCTTAGCGCGAGGTCTGATCTTCAGTTGTTTGCAGTTGCAGCAAAACACAGACATTCGAGTTTCCATTGTTAAAACCTTAAGAGATGGTGTCGTTCTGATGCTGGAAGCCCAACTGCAACGAGATTAAGATCTATGATGCCTCGAGTTCACGGGATGATATCCGGCTTACGGTGCTAACTAATATTTTTCAGGTTTATTGATGTTGGAGTAATGACGCTTTTTCCATTCAGGTTGGCTTGACTCCATCCATCTATTGTAGGGTTGGGAGATCATTATTTTGAGCACTACATTGAACATTCTCATCGCATAGGGCAACACGATGCCACTCAAGGACTCGACGTCATTGGACGACTGAGTCTTAAAAGATGATGACAAATGGTGTCATCGCAATCAATTTGCAGAAGAGCACCTACAAGATTAGACTGACAAATATATGGTGCAAACAGGGTGCTGGAATACTAAGCTAGACGTTAAAAATGCTTAAAAAAGACATGATCCTCCAAAAGTGGCTAACGCCATCGATGCTGATGCGGTTGGAGAGGTGACGGCAAGGTGGTGCTTAAAAATCTATACAAGCAATCACCAAAATCGAAGGCGTTTAAAGTATCAAATGCGGACAAAATCAGCAGTCCTGCTTGCGAAGTGATGCAAACTGGACAAATCAACAACTCCAGCTCAAACCGAGCAATGGCTGGCCAATTTGCTTCTAATGCGTTATCAGATGTGATTGTAAAGCGATCGCGCACCAAAAAAGTTCACGCGTAAAATGACGATAAGTTCCGCCAGCTTAGTAGAATCCGTGTGACTCGATGAAGAATGTACCTGACTACTTCTTAAACGAGCAGATTTATCTGCATCTTAAAACAGCTTTCGGCTTGCTGGTAAAGAAGAACAAATGGACGTGGTTGTTCCATGCGAACAGAACGACGCATTATTTTATCTTATTGGCACTCATACCACCGCTATTTTCCTGCTCACCGGCACTGCTTCCTCAAACATTCAAGCGAGTGTGGCACACTCTTAATGCATATTTGGTGGGCGTTGACAATACTTTGCTCTCTCGCTTACGCTATTTCATATTTTGCACAGATGAAGCGCATACCATCCTTCGGTTGGTGTGCCAACAATACCACGCTTTGCTCAGGTAGACCTAGACTGTCTCCACTACTCCGAATTACCAACCTAGCCGGCAAAGACCTCCTAAGGCTTAATCAGGTTGATCCTGGCGACCCATACGTTAAGCTCCGCACGGCTACAAGTAAATTCAAACGGGAGCCACCAAACAATACATCCAGGGCAATTGCTTGCCGAAGAAGGTATTTCCTCCTGTAAGTATCCACTTCTGATAAGCTTTAGTTGATTCTGGCGGTGCATAAAGGTGGCGTGGCAAGTAGATACCAGCCTGCATGATTTGCGGCAACAAGCGGGACGTGAAGCGTGTCATTTGACAATGGTTGTTATGAATTACAACGTTGCTATGAAAGATATCTTAATGGTAAGGTATGCCGTCTGAATAGATGCTGATATCAAGATAAAACTGACTATGTTTATTATACGTCTTCGGCGTGGGTGTCTTCTTAAATTCTACCAGATCTGACCACGTTACTTACCATTTAAAGTCCTAGTCACCGTAAACGGCATTAATAAGCATATTTGGACCACGTCCTCAATGCTGTTGCCAATATGACTCCTCGACCAGCTGCGATATACCGATAAGATACCCGTATGACCATGTCGCGATACTACCGTCATTCCTGTGATTGGATGCAGTTGAAGTTCGGTGATTGGATGCAGTTAAAGTTTGGATCAAGTAGAGTGTATCCAGAGGGTAAACATTAGGCTTAGAGTAGTGTAAGCGAACTAAGGACCAAATGAATCACTTTGCGTTTTGCATTAAATCACTCAAGCACTTCCAACCTCTCCAATAACCTTTAGGTTATGAGCCCAATCCCCGCCACCTCAACCTCTGCGTCCGACTACGCGTTTGCGATGGAGCACTCGTCGCTGAGCCGCATCAACAAGTTTGATGGGACCAACTTCCACGCCTGGAAGTTCAAGATGCAGATGGTGCTCGAGGAGCGTGACCTGTGGGAGGTCGTCTCTGGGGAAGTGAAGATTGGTGACTTGGCAAACACGATGGATCAAGCGTCGTTCAAGAGGAAGTCTCGCAAGGCCATGGCAGCTATCTGCTTGGCTATGGTTGATTCGCAACTGCCGCTCGTCCGCTCTGCAAGTGATGCGCATAATGCATGGTCAAGACTTGAAGACCACTTCGAGAAGAAGAGCTTGGCGAATAAGCTCTTTCTTCGTCGTCGTCTCTTCACAGTCACGATGGAAGAAAGAGACGATGTGATGGAACACATCAACAAGGTGAAGACTCTGGCAGAGCAGCTCGAAGCAGTCGGCGCTCCGGTCAGTGCTGACGACCTGGTAATCACGCTGCTTGGAAGTCTCAGCGAAGCGTTCCAGTTCCTAATCACTGCGTTGGAATCGAGAGCTGATACGCTGACGTGGGAGCTAGTGTCGTCTAGGCTCCTTCATGAGGACATGAAACGCAAGGAACAAGGTGGTAGCGTCGACGGAGCTACCCATGGCCAAGCGTTTATGACAAGGGACAACGAGCGCAACAAAGGGCGACCGGTGAAGAAGACTGGGGCGTGCTATAATAGCGGCAAAATGGGTCACTTGATCGCGGAGTGTCCTTCGCGAGGCCAAGACAACACGGAACGCTACCGATCGCATCGCGCCAACGTCGCTCAGAACGACAATGACGGCGACTATCTGTTTTCGGTAAGAGCGCCGACAACGCGGATGAAATGTGGCTGGTCGACTCAGGAGCGACGCAGCACATGACGTGCTCCAAGAAGTTTATGACAAACTACAAGCTCTTCTCTCCAATTGACGTACACCTTGCAGAAGATGGTGTCGTAAAAGCAATTGGATGTGGTGACATAATGATTTCTATGAAGACCCCGAAGGGTATCAAGAAGGGTGTACTGACGAAGGTGTGGCACATTCCCAAGCTATCCCAGAACCTTTTCTCGGTCGGTCGATTTTTTTTACTAAGGACGTCGGTCCTGTAACATTCGACACGGATGGCTGTTTTGCCGAAGCGGAAATCATGAAGTGGAAGTTCGGAGCTCGTGAGGGTAAAGGTCTCTTCAAGCTTCAAATGACGCCACTTCTGGGAGATGAAGCCAATGCAGCCAAGTCGTCGGGATGTTATGGGGACACCAAGTCGTACCTCTGGCACCTTCGACTTGGTCATGTGGGCCACGATGGACTTGATACCATCGTGAAGAAGGAACTTGGTGTTTGAATCGACATAACGTCTGTCGAAAACTGGGATGTTTGTGATAGATGTGCGCTTGGTAAGCAAACACGCTTGCATTTTTAATCGACAGCACCGAAACGCTCTACCAAGATTCTGGATGTCATTCACAGCGACGTCTGTGGACCTATGTCAAGTCCAACTTTCAGTGGCAAACGATACTTCGTCACGTTTATTGACGACAAGTCAAGATACTGCGTGGTGTATCTTATAAAAAAGAAGTCCGAAGTGACCACCAAGTTTGCTGAGTTTGTTGCTCTTTCCGATACTCAAACTGGTAATCGCGTCAAGACGCTAATTTGTGACAACGGCGGCGAGTACACGGCTGGAGACATGGCGAAGTTTTGTACCAAGAACGGTATTGTTCGAAAGTACACGCCGCCGTACAGACCACAGCTGAATGGGGTCGCGTAGCGAATGAACCGGACGCTCGTGGAATGTGCTCGTTGCATGCTGGAGCACGCTGATTTACCCAAGAATTATTGGGGCGAAGCTGTGACGACGGCAATGTTTCTGCGAAACCGATGCCCAACAAGAGCCATAAGTGAAGACACCTTATGAGGTCTGGACGAAAAAAAATCCTGTACTGACAAATGTCAAGGTATTTGGATGTCATGCGTACGTCCATATTCCGCACGAGAAACGCTCGAAATTGGATGCCAAGGCTTCACTATGCCGTTTTTTGGGCTACGCGGAGCATCTCAAGTCCTACCGCTTTGAGGACATATCAAGTGGGCGCGTCACCGTAAGTCGTGATGCGCAGTTTATGGAAGACGTCTTCGACGGTGGTAGATCTGTCCAAGAACAAGAGGTCACTGATCTCAACGAGGAAGTGAGTACGGACCATGAAGATACGAATGACGCTATGAATGAAGATGAAGACGTTGAGGACGTCCAAACGGTAGACTTCGCGCCTGGCGACAAAAGACATCCAAGAACACAATCTCTTGATCAAGCAACGGAAATTCCGAGTTCGAAGCGACAAAACCGTAGTCTCAAGCACATGTCGGCCATTGCTGAAGGAGATTTTGAGGCGGCATTCGTTGTGGATTCAGTAAGAGAAATGCGACCACGCACAGGTCGGCGATGGAATCCATCAACTCTGCGAAATGGGAAGAAGCGTGCGACTCCGAAACCAACTCGCTTCTCAAGAACAAGACATGGGATCTTGTCCATGTCCAGCTTCCCAAAGGTCACAAAGCAATCGGCTGCAGATGGGTGTTTCGTGTCAAAGAAAACAATATGGAGAAATTGAGCGGTTCAAGGCACGCCTGGTTGCAAAAGGATTCTCGCAAAAGTTCGGTATTGGCTATGAAGAAACATTCGCGCCTGTGGCAAAGTTCACGGTAATTCGATGCGTGCTAAGTCTTGCGGCGAAGTACGATCTTACCGTGCACCAGATGGACGTCAAGACTCCTTTTTCAATGGTGAGCTGGACGAAGAAATCTACATGATTCAGCCTGAAGGTTACGTCGAAGACAGCAATCCCATTCTCGTGTGCAAGCTCAATCGATCGCTGTACGGACTGAAGCAATCGCCGCGCATGTGGAAGAAGATCATTGACGAGTTTATGCTGAAGCTTGGTTTGAAAAAATGTGAATCGGACCACTGCATCTACACGAAACGCGACGGTGAAGCCATAATCTTCGTTGCACTCTATGTGGACGACTTGGTACTTGCAAGCAGCAGTGACAAGATGCTCAATACAGTAAAATACGCCTTGAGTGATCGATTTGAGATGACCAACTTGGGTAAGCTCAACTTCTTTCTTGGCATGGAAATCGATCAAGAACGTGGAAAGGTATCGATGCGTCAGACCAAGTTCGCCAAGGACGTTTTGACCAAGTTTGGCATGGACAACAGCAATCCAGACAAGACACCACAAGATCCATGGCGAAGTCCATGTGCGAGGATGGGTGCTATCACAGCGACACAATGGCAAACGTGCCCTACCGAAGTGCTGTTGCTTGCCTCATGTAACTTTTGGTTGGCACGCGTCCCGACCTTGCCGCTGCAGTGGGAGTCCTCAGCCAATTTGCAGCAGATCCATGTCCTACACATTGGCAAGCGCTAAAGCGGGTATTTCGGTACATTCAAGGCACGAAGACCTACGGCATCGAGTTCACGGCGGATGGCGATGCTCTTACAGGCTATTCGGATGCAGACTGGGCAGGCGACACTGAGTCGCGCCGAAGTACAAGTGGCTACGCGTTCATGATGAACGGCGGGTGTATCAGTTGGAGAAGCAAGAAACAAAGAACGGTGGCGCTTTCTTCAACAAAAGCCGAGTAAATGGCACTATCGGAAGCTACTCAAGAGGCAGTTTGGTTAAAGGTCTTTCTATGCGAGCTTGGAGAAATGGCAAAGGACGAAGCGATCAAGATCTACGAGAACAATCAAGGTTCGATTGCGTTGGCCAAGAATCCCGAGTTTCACAAGCGCACCCAGCACATCGACATACGATACCACTTCGTACGCGAGAAGGCGGAAGATGGCCAAGTTGTGCTACAGTATGTGTCAGCACTTGACAAGCTGGCCGACCTCATGACGAAGCCAATCCCCGGCCCACAGTTCAGTACGCTCCGAAGCAAACTTGGCATTATGGCATCATCGGCTGTCGAGTCGAGTGGGAGTGTTGTCAATATGACTCCTCGACCAGCTGCGATATACCGATAAGATACTCGTATGATCATGTCGCTATACTACCGTCATTCCTGTGATTGGATGCAGTTGAAGTTTGGTGATTGGACGCAGTTGAAGTTTGGATCAAGTAGAGTGTATCCAGAGGGTAAACATTAGGCTTAGAGTAGTGTAAGCGAACTAAGGACCAAATGAATCACTTTGCATTTTGCATTAAACCACTCAAGCACTTCCAAACTCTTCAATAACCTTTAAATGCAACTGTATTTCTTTGCCCTGCATGCCTGTTTTGATCGTACTCATCGGCTGCGTGATCAGAACAACCACGAGCAGCAGCCAGACGCCCTGCAACGAAAGCCAAAGATAAGGGTGCCGCTGTATCATCATTATTGTGAACGAACAGGAGGTCTTAACCGATGCGCTTTATGCCTAGTAAGCTTGTTTTCCAACCTGGACCAGGTAGCGTCACGGGAGCGAGTTGTGCTCTCGCTTGGTCTCCTCTACAGCTGACACCACAATCTAAAGCCCGCCGATGCAGTGACATGACAAGCTCTGCAATCGCTAGTGATATTATACCGGAGAATGATCTACTCCGCACCTTGGCTTGGTCTGACAGTGCCGTCTCATGTAGGAAGTTGTGCAACGGCGAAGCGGTGGCACCCTACTTGTCGAAAGCACCCCAGACCCGATACAGCGCTGAGATCGACCTTGTTGTACGGAATTCTTGACAGTCACACAAGGCTACTTGGTGCTGCCAAACACTAACGCGCAAGATGCACAATTCGTTCCCGTCGACTTTGGACATGTACAGCAATTATCTGGCAGCCTACACCATGATAGCGGAACGTCATTTATGTATCATTGCGAAGCGCGCACAATGCTCGACCACGCTGCAGAACATAAAGTTTTGGCCCACCGCCGAGATGATTGAGATGACTCTCCAGTACCTAGTCCACCACACATCGTCTCGCACAGCCGCCGCTATGCAGTCGCACCACGCCCTGAGCTGAAGTCATGTCTATGATGGAAGTATAAAAATGTTGTGTCATTGTTCTGCTACAGTGCCATATCTTCCTCCGCGGTGGTATAATCGTCGCCGATGAAATGCCCGACAAGATGTCACACAGCAATTTAGTTGGTTTATGGCGCTGCTCCTGATGCCGTCAATACATGCAGCAATCTGCCGATACTTCGAGCTTGTGTGCTTTCAATGTAGCGATGAAAATTAGTGAGACGCACACGCGCGGCGCGGACCATTAGCCCTGCTGCATCATAGCCACAATTAGATGATACTTAAAAAATGTAAGCGCAAGAGTATGAAGAAATGTGAATGCCCAATGGATGTGTCTACAAAAATTACAAAACAACACACAGAAAGCGCTCAAAATCGCAAATTGGCGCTATCTGTACGTATAGGGTTTAGGCACTGATAGGTATAAACGCAATTTTCAATGATACATTATACCTTCTCGGCCTAATAGCTAAGATCAAGTGTAGTATCTGTTCTAATCAGTGTGAAAACTGGTTGCCGACTGTAAAGTCGGGAACTTTCACATTAATTTCTGCATCTATTTCTATAACTTTCTAGCTTGCTAGTTACGCATAGATAGGTCTCCGAGAGGTTACACCCTTTCTCTCGTGAGACCGACTACTACACTTGCTTGTTGCCTATTTTCTTCGCCCTCCGACCCTTCACCAACGCATCTTGGGATGCGCTTCTGGTGGCCGGATTGGCAGCCTCGAGAGCGCTCGCTGTCTTCCGACAGCGAGTGCTCTACGGCCAGCCACTCTAGTCTCGCCAGCGATGCGTCTTTTTATAGCGCGGATGCTGACGCAGAGATTAGAGCGGCTGACGACTCTTTGGGGTGGGACGGTCCACTAGGGGTCGGGTTACCCATTGTGGATCCGCTTGCCCCCGTTTTGGACTCGGACGAGTCCCAAAATGAGTCTTTTGGCGCCTCTCGCGGGGCGCCATATCTCGGCGCCGACGGCGCCTCAGACGGTGCAACTTCGGGCACGGGTATATCACCTGCGGCGCCCATTGCACAGGCAACGACAACACGTGGCGACCCCTCGGGCGACCAGGCGCCAACCCGGTCTTCGAGCGCGACCTCGCGTCGTTTCGAAGATCGGGCAGCGGACGGACGTCCGCTCGGCCAGCCAATCAGCACGCCCGGTCCTCTTATACTCGGTTTGAGTATAGGAGGAGGGCCACGTGGCGAGAATTCTCTTCCCTTCGCCTCCACTGCCACACGGCCACGATGGCCTCGCGCCCCCTATACTTGGTCTAAGTATAGGGGAGCTGCAACCACCTTCGGCCGGCTCCCCAGTCGTCGGTTTGGACCCCTCGATCCTCCACGCGCGCCGTTCGGCTGGCCAAGACTCTTCTCTGGCCTCGCCCGGCCTTCAAGCGCGCCGTTTGGCTCTCGAAGACACCGCGATTGTTGAGTTGGCACCCGGCAGGGCGGCAGGCATGCTGCCCGACCCGGTCGTGCCCGGGGTAGCGCTGGCTAGCGCTCCCCAGCCCCCAACAAGCCACCAAGCGCGCCGTTTGGCTGTCCAAGACCCCACTTCGGCCTCACCCGGCCCTCAAGCGCGCCGTTTGGCTGCTGAAGACCCGGCGATTGTTGTTTCGGCACCCGGTAGGGCGGCAGGCATGCTGCCCGACCCGGTCGTGCCCGGGGAAGCGCTCGCAGCCGCCACGGCTCGCGCTCTGGGTGTTGCCCATGGCCCCAGCGACCTCGAGGGCGTCCTTAGCGACGACGAGGACGCCCCAACGCCTTGGAAGACCCCGTCGACGCTGCCAGCCCCTCGGAAGTCCTGGCGAGTGTGTTGCCTTCACCCGAAAGGGCAGGTGGCATGCTCGCCGACCAGGGAGCCTTGGCATGCCTCCTCGCAAGCAGTGAGGCCTGCATGCACGACGGCCCCGCCACTCCACCCAGCACAGCCGTTGCCATGGACGTGGATGAAGGGGCCCTATGGACGGCGCCGTCGCAGCACCCCCTGTCGCCGCCACGAGAGCTTCGTGTGGCAGGCAAGCGTCGGCGTCTCAACGACGTCGACGACGAAGACCAACGGGAGCTGGCCGAGCTCTCGCAGCTTGTCGACGAGGACGAGGCTGGGATTCCTACCCTTGCGCTCAGGCCATCCGCGGCCAGCACTATACCGGCCTCTGTCCTCTCCGTGTTCGTGCACAACGCGCAACACTTCCAGTGCACGTTGTGCACGTACACGGCTGCCAGCTTCGCGTCCCTGACACGTCATCGAGTCTCTAGGCACCGCCGCATCGCCTTCATGGACCGGTTCTCGGCAGGTTGTGCGTGTGGCACCCCCTTCACGTCGAGGCTGGCTGCAGCAACACACGCGCAAGCGTGCACCAGCCTCCAGACTACCTCTTTGGCTGCGACTGCGTCAGCAGCAGGGGAATTGAGCCCCACTGCTGGCGCAGTCAACGCCCCCGCTACGGTGGCGTCTGTTACGCCTCGACTGCCCCGTTCTGACTTCACGGTGCTCGCTGTGTCCCCCCCGCAGCTGAGCACCACCAGTGCTGACAGGTCCAGGTCTAGTGTACCCCGATGGGACCCACCGCTGCCCCGGGAGCTGATAGCGTCTCGCGTCGCCGCTCGCCTCGATGAGGTTCCAGCCCCTCGCTGGGGACCGCCACTACCGCGCAGTGTGGTGACGTCTCGAATCGCTGACCGCCTCCTTCCACCGGAGCTGGAGGATGAGGAGACCAAGGAAGAGACCACGGAAGAGGAAGACAGTCCGGCCGGTGGCAGGGCCGTTGACGATGAAGAAGAAGATGCAGATGAAGACGGTGGCGAGTGGCTTCTGCGCTTTGACGGTGCCTGCCGGGCTAACCCTGGACCAGGCGGTGCTGGAGCAGCACTCTTCAAGCCAAGTGGTCCTGTAGTGTGGACATGCTCTCACTACATGCCCAGCAGCAGCGAGACCAACAATACAGCTGAGTACACGGCGCTGCTGCTCGGTGCAAGGGCCGCCGCCGATCATGGCGCCACCCACCTGCGTGTGGAAGGTGACAGCACCCTCGTCATCCAGCAGGTGAGGGGAATCTATGCTACACGTAGCACGCGCCTTCGCAAGCTCAGGAATGGTGTCAAGGCCGAGCTAGCGAGGATGGTCCAGGTCACGCTGCACCACATTGACCGCCAATCGAACGGACACGCGGACCGCCTCGCGAATGCTGCGATGGATCGGCGTGCCTCCAAGATGGAGTGTGGGGTGCATCCTGCTGAACATGGCGGTTCATGCACCTCGCTGGAAGTCTCAGGCTCTACAGCAGTGAACCCGCCTGCTCGTCCTGCGCCTCCGCCAGCTGCGGTCGAGCCTCCTGCGGTTGTCGACGTGGCAGACGTCGACGACGACATGGCAGACGTCGACGACGACATGGGCGACATCGACGACGACATGGGCGACATCGACGATGGAGAAGTCTACGCTGCGATGCGTGTCGGCCCAGAGGCAGTTCCCCAGCGTCGGCCGCGTCTCCGTCTGCGCAACTTGGACGACGATGAACGCGAAGCGGTGGATACGTTGGTGGGGCGGCTGGCTGCTACGCTTGCTGCCAAGATTTCGGACGCTAGTGACTGGGAGGCAGCGGAGGGTTACATCACTGCCCTCCCGCATGCGCTTTACGATCGACTCCAGCCATACGCCCAGCCCCAGCGACGGCAGCATAGCCAACCGCTCCCTCCACAACCAGTCCAGGAGCGGCAAGCGACACGGCAGCAGAGACAGCGGGTCCCCGATCACCGTGACGAGAACGCAGCACCGACTCTAGAGACGCCAGGGAATCGACGAGGAGAACGTTGCTCACGCCGCCGCCGTGGACGAGCCGGTGGTGCGACAAAACGCCGACGGCGCCCACGACCGCCACGTGTGACACGACACCACCGGGAGCACCGGCTAGACGAAGCTCTCGATGAGTTGCATGCCGTAGGACGCAGCGACCCCAGCAACCGCAAGGCGGTGGCCAAGGCACGTCGTCGTGTGGGGAGGATTAATTCCTCCATCACGCAACAACGCCTACGGCACCAGTTCGACACCGCAGAGAAGGCCTGCGTTGACGGTATCCTTGCAGCTGCACGGACCAAGCGCGTGTCGGTGGAGAATGCATCCACGCTGTCGGATGCTCTCCCCACGGATGAGGTGGACACAGGTATCTGCCCCATCCCGGGCGACCAACTTCATGACTACTTTGCGACGGTGTCTACCCCGGGGCGCGCCTTCAACGCTATGGATCCAGTGGGTGCCCCCTTCCGCTCGGCCCTTGCCCGCCTGCCTGCAGCGACAAGTGCCATGGAGCTGCTCATGGAAGCGCCTTCCCCGGACGACATCGAGGACCAGCTTCAGCGTGCACGTGGCAGCTCCAGTCCGGGGCTCGACGGTGTCGGGTACGATATCTTCAAGATGTTCGCGGCGCAGCTCCTGCCTGCGCTGCATGCAGCATTCGCGTGCTGTTGGAGATACAAGAGGGTTCCACAGAGCTGGAAGGTCGGCGTGGTGCGCCTGCTGCACAAAAAGGGTGATCGACTCGCACCTACCAATTGGCGGCCGATTTGTCTGCAGCAGGCCATCTACAAGCTCTACGCTGGCGTCTTGGCACGGCGCTTCACTCGGTGGTTGGACGTCAACGGACGTCATGCAGACGCACAGAAAGGCTTCCGGGCGATGAATGGCTGTGGAGAGCATAATTTCCTCGCAGCCACGCTCATCGATCAAGCTCGCCGCAAGCATCGCGAGCTGCATGTCGTGTGGTACGACTTCGCCAACGCCTTCGGCAGCGTGCCACATGATTTGCTCTGGGAGGCGTTGCAGCGGCAGGGTGTACCGCCTGAGTTTATTGCTTGCTGCCGTGGTCTCTACGCTAATGCAGCGTTCACCATTGGCAACGCCAAGGACGGGACTACTGCGCCGATTGCGTTGCAGGTGGGGGTGTTCCAGGGATGCCCTCTCAGCCCTCACCTTTTTACCGCTGCTATCGCTCCGCTGCTTCATGCCCTCAAGAGTCTGCCAGAGACTGGTGTTCAACTCTCCAGTGTGGACCGTCCCGGTGCTGCCGCCTACGCTGATGACCTCAAGATTTTCAGCAGCACCGTGGATGGTATTAAGCGTCAGCATTCGGTTGTCCAAGACTTCCTGCGCTGGACTGGCATGGCGGCCAACCCCTCCAAGTGCAGCACTCTATCCGTTCAGCGGGACAGTCGTGGCCTCCATCAGCCTTGCGACCTTGGATTGAAGCTGGATGGCACCCCGATCCCTGCCCTCAGCGCGTCGGACTCGTACAAGTACTTGGGGATCGGGGATGGATTCGACCACGTGCGACGACGCGTGGAGCTCGCCCCAGCACTGACCGAGCTCAAGCACGACGCGACGGCGCTACTGCAGTCTGGGTTGGCGCCGTGGCAAGTGGTCAAGGCGATCAAGGTGTACTTGTACCCGCGCGTCGAATATGCCCTCCGGCACCTGCGACCGTTTGCTCAACAGCTGGAGGGCTTCGACAGACACTTGGTTCGTGGCCTTCGCCACCTGTTACGGCTGCCGGTCAACGCGACCTCTGCATTCTTCTACACACCGGTGTCGCGTGGCGGATTGGGGTTCCTGCCATTGACGGAGCTGCACGGTGCTCTTCAAGTGGCGCACGGATGGCAGATGCTGAACTCGCCTGATCCTGCCATCCGGCGTATTGCATGCCAGCAGCTTCGTCAGATTGCCGATGCGCGGTACCGACTGGACGTTCAGGTGTGGAAGGACCGTGACGAGGAGCTGGGCGAGCTCCTCCTCAACAGCAAGCTCGCGACGTCGGACCCAGCCCCGCCCAAGCGACGCAGTGCAGATATCGGTTCGCTGTGGTTCGACATTCGAGGGCACCTCCACCGTTTTGGTCTCCAGTTTGAGATGTCGCCAGCGGTGGAGGAGACTGGGACACCTTCCAAGCGGCTGCAGCTTCGCGTGCCCCACCATAGTGCATGGTTGGACCACCGTACAGTCCTCAGGCACGTGAAGCTGCACCTCAAGAACAAGTACTGGAAGCGATGGACCTCGATGAAGGATCAAGGGAAGGGTGCTCGCGTCTTTGGCGATGCTGGGAGCGCCTTCCTCACGCGGCCCCGTGGACTGTGGGAGACGGACTACCGCTTTGCAGTGGCTGGTCGTCTCAACCAGCTTGACACACACAGTGTCCTCAAGCGCCGGCGTCTCCGTGCGCATGACAAGTGCAGGTTTCCGGGTTGTTCTCGCTCTGAGACGCTGGCACATGTGCTCAACCACTGTGCCGGCACCATGGACGCGGTTCGCACCCGCCATGATGAAGTTTTGAAGACCATCGAGCGCAAGATTGCTTCCTCAACAAGCGCCGACGGCGATCGTGTCGAGCTTCGGGTCAACCAGACGGTGCCGTCGCTCCCTGGACCGGCGTTGCGACCCGACCTCCAGATCTACAACCACACTAAGCGAACGGTGTCGGTTGTAGATCTGGCAGTGGCGTTCGAAGAACAAGCTGCCGACGACCCAAGGACGTCTTCGCTCGCAAGGATCGCCGAGATCAAGCGCACCAAGTACGACTGCGTCAAGCGTCACCTCGAGCGTCAAGGATGGACCGTGCAGCTTTCGGCGCTGGTGTATGGGTCACTTGGAGCGGTCGCCGGTGGTAACCTCGCGGTTTACACCGAGCACCTCGGTCTGCTCAAGTGTGATGCAAGGCGGCTGGACCGACAATTATCTGTCGACTGTATCGCGTCCAGCCGCCGCATCTGGAATTTGCATTGTAGCATGCATCGCGCGCGTCAGCATCCAAGCGGCTCAAGAACAGCTTCTAGGGGCAGTCGAGTGACGGAGACCGGGGGGACTCCGTCACACAACGGCCACCGCTAGTCGGTTATCAGGCCCATTGCGGCCGACAGGGCCACACCCATGTAGGGAACCGCCCTCGCAAACCCCACCGGTAAGTTTTGGTCCGACGTCTATGCGGTGCCTATCTAACATCACTAACACACCACGTAGTATCACTTGGGTATTTTCTATACCAATTTGATTGTGGACTAATCGGTAGGTAATACATACTATTTCTCTGTTCTAATCAGTGTGAAAACTGGTTTCCTGACTTTCAGTTGGGGATTTTTCACATTCATTTTTGGAACTTCTATCGACACTAGCTTGCTAGTGTCGACGGAACGGTTTCCGGGGGCTTTCAAAACTTCCCCCGCGAGGCCAACAACTATACCTGGTCCTTCTTCTTCAAATTAATTATTCTTTATGTACCTTCTACTATAGACAACAACACATATACACAAAACATTAGCCTATTAATATTTTACTCTGTAAAAGTCCACTAAGTGTTGCACAATTGTCCCCAACTAGATGCTTTGGTAGAGCCAATTTCGCCACCCGTTGATTCTTACATGTCGCCCCAATTTTAAATCAAAATAGCACTAACGATTTAATGAATATGCTGTTAAAATTATTGTTATATTTTACTACCTTTCCACACATTTTGTATGCTACTGCCATATTGAAGAAAAACCCACAAATTCGCACTACTCCATTTCGAAGTACCTTCGCAGCGATACCTTCTCGGCCTAATAGCTAAGATCAAGTGTAGTATCTGTTCTAATCAGTGTGAAAACTGGTTGCCCCAACAACACTTCCTTGTTGCCTATTTTCTTCGCCCTCCGACCCTTCACCAACGCATCTTGGGATGCGCTTCTGGTGGCCGGATTGGCAGCCTCGAGAGCGCTCGCTGTCTTCCGACAGCGAGTGCTCTACGGCCAGCCACTCTAGTCTCGCCAGCGATGCGTCTTTCTATAGCGCGGATGCTGACGCAGAGATTAGAGCGGCTGACGACTCTTTGGGGTGGGACGGTCCACTAGGGGTCGGGTTACCCATTGTGGATCCGCTTGCCCCCGTTTTGGACTCGGACGAGTCCCAAAATGAGTCTTTTGGCGCCTCTCGCGGGGCGCCATATCTCGGCGCCGACGGCGCCTCAGACGGTGCAACTTCGGGCACGGGTATATCACCTGCGGCGCCCATTGCACAGGCAACGACAACACGTGGCGACCCCTCGGGCGACCAGGCGCCAACCCGGTCTTCGAGCGCGACCTCGCGTCGTTTCGAAGATCGGGCAGCGGACGGACGTCCGCTCGGCCAGCCAATCAGCACGCCCGGTCCTCTTATACTCGGTTTGAGTATAGGAGGAGGGCCACGTGGCGAGAATTCTCTTCCCTTCGCCTCCACTGCCAACGGCCACGATGGCCTCGCGCCCCCTATACTTGGTCTAAGTATAGGGGAGCTGCAACCACCTTCGGCCGGCTCCCCAGTCGTCGGTTTGGACCCCTCGGTCCTCCACGCGCGCCGTTCGGCTGGCCACGACTCTTCTCTGGCCTCGCCCGGCCTTCAAGCGCGCCGTTTGGCTCTCGAAGACACCGCGATTGTTGAGTTGGCACCCGGCAGGGCGGCAGGCATGCTGCCCGACCCGGTCGTGCCCGGGGTAGCGCTGGCTAGCGCTCCCCAGCCCCCAACAAGCCACCAAGCGCGCCGTTTGGCTGTCCAAGACCCCACTTCGGCCTCACCCGGCCCTCAAGCGCGCCGTTTGGCTGCTGAAGACCTGGCGATTGTTGTTTCGGCACCCGGTAGGGCGGCAGGCATGCTGCCCGACCCGGTCGTGCCCGGGGAAGCGCTCGCAGCCGCCACGGCTCGCGCTCTGGGTGTTGCCCATGGCCCCAGCGACCTCGAGGGCGTCCTTAGCGACGACGAGGACGCCTTGGAAGACCCCGTCGACGCTGCCAGCCCCTCGGAAGTCCTGGCGAGTGTGTTGCCTTCACCCGAAAGGGCAGGTGGCATGCTCGCCGACCAGGGAGCCTTGGCATGCCTCCTCGCAAGCAGTGAGGCCTGCATGCACGACGGCCCCGCCACTCCACCCAGCACAGCCGTTGCCATGGACGTGGATGAAGGGGCCCTATGGACGGCGCCGTCGCAGCACCCCCTGTCGCCGCCACGAGAGCTTCGTGTGGCAGGCAAGCGTCGGCGTCTCAACGACGTCGACGACGAAGACCAACGGGAGCTGGCCGAGCTCTCGCAGCTTGTCGACGAGGACGAGGCTGGGATTCCTACCCTTGCGCTCAGGCCATCCGCGGCCAGCACTATACCGGCCTCTGTCCTCTCCGTGTTCGTGCACAACGCGCAACACTTCCAGTGCACGTTGTGCACGTACACGGCTGCCAGCTTCGCGTCCCTGACACGTCATCGAGTCTCTAGGCACCGCCGCATCGCCTTCATGGACCGGTTCTCGGCAGGTTGTGCGTGTGGCACCCCCTTCACGTCGAGGCTGGCTGCAGCAACACACGCGCAAGCGTGCACCAGCCTTCCGACTACCATTTTGGCTGCGGCTTCGTCGACGGGAGGAGCATCAAGCCACACCGTCGTCGGCGCTACGGCCACTGTCTCAGCGGTCGCCATCGTCGTGCCTGCCCTGCCTCACCAAGATGTTTCGGAGCCCACAGCGTCCCCCCCCGCTCGTGAGCTTTTCCACCGTTGTCTTACAGGTGACCGATGACGACAAAACGGTATTATTATCGACGACCCGCTCGTCATCTCCGCTTCCACGTGCTCTGGTAGCTTCACGCATCGCTTACCGATTGGACGAGCTACCAGCGCCACGTTGGGGTCCTCCCTTCCCCGCGAGGTGGTCGCCTTCCGGATTGCTGACCGCTTGGTGCCATCGACGCCCGATGTTGAGACCCTTATTCGCAACCTGCTGTGCCTGCGCTGACTTCTGCAGCTAGCTCGTCCATGGCGACCCCGATTTGACCCTCGACGAGTGGCTTCTTCGGTTTGACGGCGCCTACCGCGCCAACCCGGGTCCTGGTGGTGCTGGTGCGGCGCTTTCAGCCCGACGGCCTCGTCGTGTGGACTGGTTCGCACTACATGCCGAGCAGCGGCGAGACGAACAACACCGCCGAGTACACGGCGCTACTGATCGGCTTGCGGGCTGCAGCGGATCACGGTGTGACGAGGTTGCGGGTGGACGGTGACAGTATTCTTGTCATTCGCCAAGTGCGTGGTATCTTCGCGACGAGGAGCACTCGATTATGGCGCCTACGCAACGCGGTGAAGGCGGAGATTGCGCACCTTGAATGTGTCACACTCCACCACAAGGACCGCCAGTCCAACGGTCACGCCGACCGTCTCGCCAATGAAGCGCTGGATCGTCGGCGGTCGTTGATGGAATGCGGAGTGCATCCCGACGGTAATGGGTGCACCACCTCGCCGGCGGCTGGTCCAGCCCAGCCGGGTGAATCCATCTACCTCGACATGGATACCGGTGCCTCCACTGAGGATCTCGCCGCAGACATAGACGACGGTGATGTATACACGCCCATACGGGTGAGTCCCCACGAGGTCTCTGCACGCCGCTCACGACTCCCGACTGCGCAAGCTTGAGGATGACGAGATGGAGGCGACGAGTGAAGTTGTGAAACGTCTGGGTGCTGCTTTGTCCGCCAAGATCTCGGGCGCCATGACTGGGCGACGGCGGAGAGCTATATTACGGCCCTTCCGCATTTTCTGTACGACAAGCTTCAGCCTTACGCTCAGGCAGGTCATGATTCCAGGCGCGCCTCACCACCTCAGGCCCGGTCTCCTACCAATCTGCATTCGGTCTCCGGCAGACAAGGGCGAGACGAGCGACAACAGGAGGAGAACAGCCCTCGCGATGGATCTACTTCTGCATTGCATGCGACCAACCGGAGTAGACGTCGAGGAAGGCGACGGGGTCGACGGCAACGGCGCCATCCTCGCCAAGCTGGTGGTCAGCCTCCTGGTACAAGGCAAGCGCAACGACGAATGCCGCGGCCCCTTCGAGTCACCCGTCACCACCGTGAACACCGCATCGATGAGGACCTGGACGAGCTTCACGCCTTGGAATGCGCATCACCTCAAGACCGGCCGGCAATTGACAAAGCGCGACGTCGGGTTGGACGTATCTGCTCGGCCATCAACCAGCACCTTCTACGCCATCAGTTTGACACGGCCGAGAAGGAGTGTGTTGACGATATACTGGCCATGGCCTGTACGGAGCGAGCGGCACGAGCAGGAAGTGTAACACCAGAGACGGGGCCAACTACTCCTGACGAGGAGCAGTTGGATGATGGCGTCTGCCCCATCTCAAGTGACGATCTCTGGCGGTTCTTCGACGGCATTAATACGCCACGACACGTATTCGACGCGGAGGCTCCAGATGGTGCTGTCTTCCGCGCTGCAATGGATCGCTTGCCCGCTGCTACACGTTTGACGGAGCTACTGAGTGAGCCACCGACATTCGACGATATTGAAGTCAAGCTGCAGGATGTGCGTGGCGCCTCCGCTACTGGCCTTGATGGGGTCGGGTACGACGTGTACCAGCGATTTTCCGCCCAGCTGTTGCCGGTGCTTCAGGCAGTTTTTTGTGCTGCTGGGCGCATCAGAAGGTCCCTCAGAGTTGAAAACTTGGCGTAGTACGTCTACTTTACAAGAAAGGTGCGCGTGATGACCCGGCAAACTGGAGGCCCATCTGCCTCCAGCAAGCCATTTACAAGCTATACACCGGAATTCTTTCACGGCGGTTGGTGCGGCGGCTGGAAGCGAACGATCGTCACGCGCCAGGGCGGAAGGTATTTTGGGCGGTGAATGGTTGCGGGGGCATAACTTCCTCGCGACCACACTGATCGACAACGCACGCCGCAAACATCACCCGCTCTACGAAGTCTGGTATGACATTCGAAACGAGTTTGGAAGTGTACCGTTACAGCTGCTATGGGACGATCTGACGCGCATGGGTGTCCCAGTGGAGTATATCCAGATGTGTCAAGGCCTTTACGCCGACGCAGCGTTCTTTGTAGGCAACGCTGTCGACGGATCAACGGCAGCGATCAAGCAGCGTGTCGGGGTGTTTCAGGGGTGCCCGCTGAGTCCACACCTATTCTCAGCGGCTATTAGCCCCCTTCTCCATGCGCTCCAGCGACTCCATGATTCAGGTGTGCAGCTCTCGGGTGATGACCGCTTTGGTGTATCGGCTTATGCCGACGACCTTAAGATATTCAGCAGCAGCAAGGCGGGCGTCACGAAGCAACATGGACTCGTTGCAGAGTTTCTGGCTTGGACAAACATGACAGCCAACCCTGCCAAGTGTCGCAGTATGGGGGTGCGACGCAACAGTAGTGGTGCTGTTGAGGCTGATGACCTCCAGCTTACGCTCGATGACACGATGATCCCTACGATGACGCACATGCAGTCGTACACGTATCTGGGGATCGGCGATGGTTTTGACAACATTCGTCGCCGGGTTGAACTTGCACCCAAGCTCAAGTCGCTGAAGCAGGACGCAACGGCACTGATGGCATCTGGCCTCGCACCATGGCAGGTGATAAAAGCCGTGAAAGTGTACATCTACCCCCGGGTGGAGTACGCTCTCCGGCACCTGCGGCATGAAGATCAACACTTGGAGAGTTTCGATCTCCATCTTCGCCGGGGACTTCGCCACCTGCTGCCCTTGCCCAAGAACGCGACAAATGACTTTTTCTACGCTCCAGTGTCTCGTGGAGGTCTAGGCCTGTTTCTCCTGGTGGATCTACACGCAGCGTTGCAAATTGCACACGGATGGCAGATTTTGCACTCACCAGACCCAGCCATCCGTCGTGCCGCGCGCGAGCAGATCTTCCAAATTGCCGATATTCGGCATCGCTTAGACCGTGCCCATTGGCAAGAAAGACGCGAAGAGCTGTGTGAGCTGTTTCTGAATGGGGAGCTTGTAACGTCAGCTCATACTCCGCCCAAGCGGCGTAATGGTGACATCGGCTCGTTGTGGGTCGATGTTCGCAAGAATCTCAAGACGTTTGGATTGACGATCGCAACCATGCCCGCCGAACCGTTATCCAGGACACCAGCCTAGCCACTCCAGCTTCGTGTACCCCACCACGCCGAGTGGTTGGACCAGCAAAATGTGCTGCGACACGTGAAGCAGCACCTGAGGAACTTGCGCTGGCGGGCATGGTGTGCCCACAAGGATCAAGGAAAGATGGCGCGCGCACGGGGGCGTCGGCAGCGGATTCATCACACGGCCGCGTGGCATGTGGGAAACCGACTACCGCTTCGCCGTGGCCGCCCGTCTCAACATGCTAAATACAAGCGATGTGCTCTCGCGCAGACGTCAACGCGCACATGATCGGTGCAGATAACCGGGTTGCAGGTGGAAGAAGTCACTTGCTCATGTGCTGAACCACTGCCGGGTACGATGGATGCTATTCGTAGTCGCCATGATGACGCGCTGAAGGAAATCGAGCGCACGCTCCACGCGTCCATCATCAATCGCCACGGTCGCACCGAGCTTCGTGTAAACCAGACGGTCCCGGGTCTCCCTGGTCCGGCTTTGCGGCCGGACCTCCAGCTTTACAACCACGACAAGCGGAGGGTTGCGGTCATCGATCAGGCGATTGCGTTCGACCAGCAAGATCGAGACGATCCCACTAGTTCAGGATTGGCCAAGGCAAGCGCAGAAAATGCAACCAAGTATGCCAGCGTGCTTCGCCACCGCGAGAGTCAAGGATGGACGGTCCATCTCTCGGCCCTCGTCTATGGCTCGTTGGGATCGATGGCGCCCGGAAACTACAAGATCTACATGGGTCATCAGGGCTTGCTCAAGCGCGAGGCGAAGCGGCTGGACCAGCAGCTTTCGGCAGCATGCATTCAGTCCAGCTGCCGCATCTGGAGCCTGCACTGCGCCAAGCACCGAGCACGACAGCATCAAGATCAAGCGCCATGTCAGACGAGGGGCAGGCGGGTGACGGAGACCGGGGGACTCCGTCGCACAGCAGCCGCCGCTAGACGGAATTGTTCTAGCTTTCGTTGGCCTAATAGGCCCCACCCATCTAGGAAATCGCCCTGGGGAAACTCAATCTGGTGTTCGGCTGTCTCATGCATCTGCATTTGAACAGTCGAACTTCTACCCGTAGATGTTGATACATTTGTCCACATAGTTAAGCATCAGACAGAAATTCCTGACTTTAGGAAATTAACGGGTACACCGGATGGTAAATATACATACACTTCTCTGTTCTAATCAGTGTGAAAACTGGTTACCTAGCTTTTAGTTGGGGATTTTTCACATTCATTTTTTGGAACTTCCATCGACACTAGCTTGCTAGTGTTGACGGAACGGTCTCCGAGGGCTTTCACAACTTCCCTCGCGAGGCCAACCTCTACACTTGCCCCTCCTACTTTATATTAGTCCTTCTTGTTGTACCTTTCACTAGTAGATAATAATCCTACAGCACATATACACAAAACATCAGCCTATTCAATAGTTTTGCTCTGTAAAAGTCCAATCAGTGTTGAAAATTTGTCCCTACCAAGCTGCTTTGGTGGAGACAAATTCGCCATCCGTAGATTTTGAAATATCGGCCCAAATCTAAGTTAATTTTTTTTACTTAAAGTTGGGGCGCTATCTCATTTTATACTCCGATTGAATCCCCAAATAATAATAATCATTATTGTTTTGACGAATTAATCAATATACTGTTATATTTCATTACCTTTTTACAAATTTGTATATGCTACTGCCATATTTTACAATAGTCCGAAAATTCGCACTGCTCCATTTCGATGTACTTTTGCAGCTATACCTTCTCGGCCTACTGGCTAAGATCAAGTGTAGCACCTGTTCTAATCAGTGTGAAAACTGGTTGCCGACTGTAAGGTCGGGAACCTTCACATTCATTTTTGCATATCTTTCTATAACTTTCTAGCTTGCTAGTAACGCATAGATAGGTCTCCGAGAGGTTACAACCTTTCTTTCGTGAGACTAACACTTGTTTGTTGCCTCTTTTCTTGCCCTCCGACGCTTCACCAATGCATCTCGTGATGCGCTTCTGGTGGTCGGATTGGCAGCCTCGAAAGCGCTCTCTGTCTTCCGAGCATGGTTGTGGCCAAAAAGTTGTGCTCATGACATCCGTTGAAGGCCCTGAACCCCTTCTGTGCCATGGGTAGCCGGTCGTTGCCTTCCATCCAGCGCGATAATCGACGTGCCAGCAGCCCACTGTATAACTTGTAAACCGTGGGCAGCAAGCATATTGGCCGCCAGTTCTCCGGCTTCTCCGGGTCGCCCTTCTTGTGAATGAGGCGAACGATGCCAACCTTCCACAAGGAAGGTACGCGCCTATGCATCCAGCAGAACTGAAACGCGGTGTGGAGGAGCGGGACCAGCTGCGCAGCAAAGCGGCTATATACATCGTAGCCTATGCCGTCGTGACCCGGGCTTGATGTCTTGGTCGCGCGCGAAAGCTGGTATTCCACTTCATCCATCGACAGTTCTTCGTCGAGGGCATCCGCTTCCAACAACGCAGGCGTGTAAACGTCTAACGCCGCCCGGAACTCTTGACCTTGCGGAGCATCGTAGTCGAACGGCACCCTCTCCGTGCATGTGCCGGTGAAGTAGCGGTGCATCTCCTCGCGATCGATGGGACACGTATCTGGGTGCTCCTCGCCGGCCGTGTCCACCGAGGCGTCCGCCAGAAGCTTGGTCACACACTTGGCCTCGTCCTGAGCGAAGTCACGTCGAAGCTGCTGCTGAGCCATTGACGAACGAATCCTTCCAACTCGCCGACGTGCCTTGCGAACTGCCCGCTGGTCCGCCGGAGACGCTTGCTGCGTTGTCTGCAAGTCATCGAGCGCTTCATCCAAGCGGTGCTCACGCTGAGACCGTGTCACCCGCGGCGGGCGCCGGCGACGGGACGACGCTTGAGTCGTGCTAGGAGCTGGTGAAGCCGAAGCAGGAGGAGGCGCGTTAGAAAATTGTAGCAGTACCTCACGAATCCGATCCGGGATCGCGCTGATATAACCTTCCCCTGTGGCCCAGCAATCCGCGTCAGTAATTCTGCTCGCCATGCCATCTGCAAACGTTTGGAGCGCATCCGCGGCGGCATCCCGCTCCTCTTCGGTGAGTTGACGCAGCCGGAGACGAGGTTGTCGCGCTGGAGCCGAGCCTGGGCCAATGGGCAGCGTTGGAAAGACTTCGCCATCGCGCGCTGCGATCTCAGCTTCAACCTCCATCGTATCGTCGTCCACCCCCGACTCATCGCTAAAAACAGACGTAGCTCCTGTGTTCACTGGAGCCGGCAAGTCGGTAGCAGGCGGAGTATTCGGCTGGAAACAGCCGAGCATGTCTCCCGAGTGGTGACCACACTCCACAGCGGTGCGCTGAAGATCGAGTGAACGGTTAGCCAGACGATCAGCCTGAGAATTGGCTTGGCGATCGACATGGCGAAGCTTGTGCCATTCCAGTCGCCGGAGTTCCTGGCGCACGCTATTACGCAACCTCCGAAGCCGTCGGTTATTGCACGAGAAGGAGCCGCGCACCTGAGCGAGCACCAGGTTGCTGTCGCCCTCGACCAGCAACCGCGTGGCCCCATGTTGCACCGCACTCCGTAAACCCAGCAGCAGTGCCGTATACTCGGCCGTATTATTGGTCTCGCTGCTGGAGGGGAGAAAATGGGAGCAGGTCCACACCACCGTGCCGCCCGAGTCGAACAGCACCGCCCCCGCACCACCTGGTCCAGGATTCCGCCGACAGGCACCGTCAAAACGCAAAAGCCATGGCTCGTGGTCCTCGGAAGGAACTTCTACTGCCCGAGTGAGCGAGGGAGCGCTTGGACTTGGCCGAGGTAGAGCCGGCGGGTGCGCTGAGGCAGCTTCCGAGCTGACTGCGGCAGATGAGCTGGTCAGCGATGGAGTCCCTCGGGTGCCCAAGCGACGCCCTGACGATGGCATCCTCACCAGCACCCGTGGTCCCCAGCGCGTGAGTGTCCGTCGTGGAGCAGGCAGCGAGGAAGGTCGAGTGGATGGTGCCGGAATAGTGGGTTCCCCGGTGACAAGATGGGCAACAGCGGCGGCCCCGATCGCGCGGTGACATGGCCCCCACCGCGTGGCACCAGTGCCCGATGCGGCAGGTGTCAGTGGTCTTCGCACTGCCAGGGTCGGAGCTGTCGCATCATCTGTCAAGAGCCGGGGTCCCCAACGAGTCTGCTGCGCCGTGGCGCACTGCGAAGAAGGCCGTGGAGTGTTGGGCAGGGACGCTGCTTGAGCAGAGGCTTGGTCCATCACTCCATCTGTAACCTGCATAACAACATCCAGGTCCGGGCTGGGAAGCTCAGCATCAGGATCGTTCAAACGGCGGCGCTTCCCGGCGACCCGGACCTGTGGAGGTGAAAGAGTTGGGCACCGACCGGGGGGACGTACTGGTGCCCAGCAGAAGCAGGAGCGGCGGGCACGATGCTCTGTGTGTTGGCGGCACCTGCTGTTACAGTGGCGCTTGATGCGTCTGCTGTAATTGCAAGTACCGCCGCGCTGAGGGGCCCTGTAGGGGTTGGGGCCACCTCACTGCGCGATTCAGGCAAAAGAGGAGAACAGAGGCTGGAGTCGCGTGCAGCGGAGACGGCGAAATAGGAGCTGTCCTTGCACGCCATAGCATGAATCGTCGCTGATTCACGCGACCTGAAGCTGATGCCGCACGTGCACCCGCTGTGGAAGTGGTTCACGAAGCAGGTGTCACGGTGGGCTGTGCGACGATGAGCTGCGAGCGCTGCGAGGTCGCGACAGGTGTGCGCACACACCGCGAAAGTGAATGCAGCGGTGTTGTGCGCGTACACCGTCAGCACAGGGTCTTGATGGATAGCAGTAGGCCAGGCATGGGTTATGAGGCTGACCCCTGTGTTGACGCGCCCTCGTCGCGCTCGCTGAGCATGCCACCTGCCCTTTCGGGTGAAGGCAACACACTCGCCAGGACTTCCGAGGGGCTGGAAGCTTCGACGGGGTCGTCCAAGGCGTCCTCGTCGTCGCTAAGGACGCCCTCGAGGTCGCTGGGGCCATGGGCAACACCCAGAGCGCGAGCCGTGGCGGCTGCGAGCGCTTCCCCGGGCATGACCGAGTCGGGCAGCATGCATGCCGCCCTACTGGGTGCTATCTCAACATTCGCGGTGTCTTCGAGGGACAAATGGCACGCTTGAAAGACCGGAGGGTCTTAACCGGCGACTAGGGAGACGGTCGAAGAATGTTGCATTTCTCCTATACTAAGATCAAGTATAGAAAGCGCGAGGCCATCGTGGTTGCCGTGCTTTCATGCGTCAGTTATCATACTCGAAGATTTATTTCGCAATATCATGCACGAGGAGCCCTGGCGCACATCCCAGCGTACAACGCAGTTACTAAATCAAGCCGTTTGAGCTCATAACCTGTTATAGAGTTGTGGTAAAGTCGATTAGGAATTTTGGCTAAGTCCATGTATTAATTTTATCGATAAATCCGGAGCCGAATTATCGGGACTTTTCTCGCCAACGGTTGGATCCCTTTCCCATAATGGCTGGATCCCTTTCCTATAACAGTTGGACCCCTTTCCCATAACGGTTGGATCCCTTCCTCATAACGGTTGGATCCCTGTCCGCTTACGATTGGACCCCTGTCCACCACTAAGTCACTTACTAAAATGACTTATTGGGTGTGGTGGAGTCGATCGTAATTTATGGATGATCGAATGGAAAAGTACCGTTGATCGTGGCATAGATCATATTTCCATGTTATATTGGATTATCATGGAATAGATCACCGCTTGGATATACTTGGTTCCAGTATCGGTTGATCCAACTGGATGTATTAAAATTGTACGGATTTTACTTGAATGTGGAATATTGGAATTTCTCAAAGTGTGGATCGCGGCCTCAATTAATTGTAATGGACAAATCATGATCCGAGATACATATCGTATCGCTATCGATTTTGGATAGCACCGCGATCCAAGTTTGGATCGCACTGCAATCTTAGTATTCAGGTGGATCCGCGATCCGTGATTCTGTTATTTCACTGTGGAGGATCGAGTAAACAATTTTCATAAATTGTAGATCGCGATCCAAGTTATGTGGATCACACATCAAGGATCGATCCCGAAACATTGTGCAGAAAACGCGATCCAACTTGGAAAACGCGATCCGACTCAGAACCGCGATCCGACTCAGAACCGCGATCCAAAGCTGAGCGCGATCCGACTTAGAATCGCGATCCGACTCAAAACCGCGATCCAAAGCTGAGCGCGATCCGACTCAGAATCGCGATCCGACTCAGAACCGCGATCCAAAGCTGAACGCGATCCGACTCAGAACCGCGATCCAAGGCTGAACGCGATCCAAGGTATAGCGCGATCCGACTCAGAACCGCGATCCGAATCAGAACCGCGATCCAAGGCTGAACGCGATCCAAGGTAGACCACGATCCGACTCAGAACCGCGATCCGAATCAGAACCGCGATCCAAGGCTGAACGCGATCCAAGGTCAGAACCGCGATCCGACGTCAGGACTGCGATCCGACTCAGGACCGCGATCCGAATCAGGACCGCGATCCGAAGGCTGAACCGCGATCCAAGGTAGACCGCGATCCGACTCAGAAGCGCGATCCGACTCAGAACCGCGATCCAAGGTATAGCGCGATCCGACTCAGAATCGCGATACAACGTAGGTCCGCGATCCGACCTAGATCGCGATCCAACTCACAAGGATTACGCATTATGGATCGACCGCGATCCTGAGCTGATACGCGATCTGATTCGGATCGCGATCCAAGGATAAGGCAAGATCGCCGATGGATCGGGATGGCAAAGGCATTTGGGGTGGACCACATATTGAGATCTGATTTTTCCTGAAAGGGTGACACGTGGTGATAGATCCTGGACTACAGATAGGCAGAATTGTAGGTTTCGAGTTTTGATTGGTTAACACTAAACAGAGTTCAATTTTACTTCTAATACACGTGTCGACTTCTCTTCCGGGCTGGATTCTTTGGCCACCCGACGTCTCGAGGAAGCATACACACTACGCCAGTCATATCCCTGGATTGTTTGGCCAGGGATTGCAAGAACTCTCAACACAACTCAACTGCGATCGGACGCAGATAAAACACGTAGGGCAAGGCGAAGCAAGTGCAGGACGGATCAAGTGGTCAGAAGGTTCTGCTCAAGTGGTCAGAAGATTCAAGCTTCGTTTTATTGGATAACCGTGATCGATTGGGAAGATCACACCAAGTACTCGGTTTATCTTGTGAAGATTTCCACAAGATAACCAAATCTCCTATCCCTAACCCAATTAGGATCAACATCGACTCAAGCCCACCGAGAAGAGAGCAACCCGCCCTACCGACGGGTAAACAAGGTGAGGAAGGCTTTATACACGGAATCGGGGTACCCCCTCCGTTAGTCGGTCGTCCGCGCGCCAATGGAGAGTTGGAATCGCATCAGCAATTTGCGAATCCCACTCCACCACAATGGTGCGCGTGCCCGGATCTTCTGGTGACTCGGGATTTCACCGTGAGTCCCTGAGAGAAGATGTAAAGGTCAAAATTGAACCTGGGATTGAAGCGTCAGCGGCAAAGGGATCACCGCAGACGTGTGAAGAAAAAAGATCCCCGGATCATCAGCGTTTTGGGAGGGGCGCAGATGAAAAGAAAACCAAAGAGGAAGATCAAGAGATTGATCTAGAAGAATAACCTCTACTCCCTCCCCAGGTCCTTTCGAGGACTCCTGCGGATCACGTTGCAAAACGCGATCCGCTGGATAAAAATCCTTCGGTTAAAACCGAAGAAAACTTATCCAAAACCATACCGAATTCGAAGAAGAAGAAGAATTCGAAGCCATCTCGAGTGAAGATGAAGGCGCCTGAATCGGATTATGATGATACCGACATGAAGCCAGCGCAGGAGGATGATAAGACGGAAGGGTGGAAACTGGATCAGTTGGAATGGTGTTATCATTGGAAGGAGCTTAAAGATTTGTTGTCAAGCGATCCAGTTTTAAAGATTTTGAAACCGAAGTTGATTGGATCGCTACGAGGACCAATTTCAGCTCCCATTCCGACACCGAACCAGCTGGAAGCGATCCGTCGGCTTATGGAGTTGCTCCAAAACGCTGGATTCACCGCTGGAGCTTTTGACGCACAGGTGCTGCTGGAATGCAATCATGATCGCGTGATCCAGGCAGGGCGATCTCTGTTTGCGAAGTTAGTTCCGCTAACTAAAGAATGCGATCCAGTAGACTAGGCGATCCAACCGATCGTAGATATTCCAAAAGGTTATCATACTGGATCGTCACAATATATGTCAGCGGAATCTGAAGGGGAGTCGGATACCTCGATCAACATTCAGCGAATGTCACTTGGACCGGCTGGTGCAGCACACATTCGTGAACGACTTGTACCGACCAAGGCCGAAGTACAGTCGCCAACGACATCCGCAGCTGAAGGATACGAATGTGACTGGATCAGGGCAGCTGCAGTCCTACTTTGAAGCTGCTATGAGGAAGTATGAACAGGATCAAGCTCGCATGATCGCTAGTCGATCCGCGATCTCTATAAATACCCCAAAAGTCTGCATTTCGGATGTGGACATGGAATCGGCCGGATCGCGTCAATCGCGATCCAATAATTACGATCCAGACGATTTGGGGTTGGAGGATCTACGACGGCCACAAGTCGCAAGTGCAGGCACTGTACCTTATGGTGGACTTGTCACCCAGCGAATTCGAATGTCTGCGATCGCAGACCTGAAAGAATTCACAGGACGGGACAAGGACGAAGATCGGGCGAGAAGCTGGGTCAACAAGGCCAAGTCTGCATTCTTACGCGATCAAGCCCCGGACGATGAAAAATGTCTAGTATTTGGTGACTTGCTCACGGGGCCGGCGCGAAATTGGTACATCCAGCTTAGCCGATCTACCCGGAATTCATGGAAGTCGTTGCTGGAAACCTTCATGATCCAATATTGTAGATATAGTATGTCTGTCGGGAGAAAATACTATCATGCGAAGAAGCGGTCCGATGAAACGCCATTGGAATATTTGTATCGGCTGAATGTAGCCGCGATCCGAGCAAAAATCCCCATTCGGGAAGGATCGCCCTCAATTCGCCGAGAACATGTGGAACTTTTTATTGGTACGCTCGACGATCGCGATCTGGCTAAGCAATTGACGTTGTTACGCCTTGGAGATGCCGACGATATGGAAGAGACTCTTCGAACATATCAACGCATGGAAGGGAGACAGTATCCGAGTGCAATGGGGTCAAGCAAATTTCGTCAGCGATATGCGTCGGCCTCCACTCCGACACCCTCGAAACCAACTCGTGCTGTGAGAGCAATCCGCCTGGAAGGCAGTAGCAGCGAGTCAGACTCGGACCTTAGTGGATCGGACGCCGATACAGATCGACGCAACCTTTGTGTGGCTACAGTACCGGATCGCGTGAAGAAATTCAATGATCAACGTGCTGGATTGGACCATTTGGATCAAGATCGCAGTCCAGATCGCATGGGGAATCAAAAGGCTTGTACCCATTGTGGATCAAAGAAACATGATGATCGTGGATGTTGGAAGAGGCTAATGTGTCAGAAGTGTGGAGGCAAGGGATTGTCTTCGGATAAGTGTTTCTACACCTGTTCCGCCTGCGGAGATGTTCATGAGAGTGGAAAGTGTCGAATGGAAGAATTCTACAACATGATACGCAAGTAGTATGTTCCAACCAAGCATGCTGGAATGCTTCCGCCGAAGGCAGAAGAAATGTTAAACTAGGACGCTCGCCAGGTTGGAATCTGGTACGAGCCGCGTTCTAGGCTCTGCATTTATGCATTTGTGGAAAGAAGATCGACTGATCAAGGTGTTAACGCTTGGATCGATCCGATTAATACATGTGAGGATTCAAAAAATTTGCGTTCAATATCAAGTGTCGTAAGAGTTGATGAGTATGCCCGATCGCCTGCTAAAATGGAGCTCGACTTAGCACCAGGTGAATCAAGAGGATATTGGAAATATCATACCCCTGGAAAATGGTTCAAGCAAGCCAAGGCAACGGGCAATATCAACAATGAAAAGGCGACTATGTTGTTTGATTCTGGAGCCGAAGTCTCGATCGTCGACACCACCTTTGCTCGTTAGGTAGGATGTGTCATTGACGAGAGCCAAAGGCAAGAATGCGTTGGGATTGGTGAGAACACATACATGACGGATGGTCGTACAAGAATCAAGATTACGCTGAATGGATCATTAGTCTACTATTTTGATGCTTGGGTTGGAGATCAAGTAGGTCAAGACGCGATCTTGGGTATGGATTTCATGGTACCGGCTGGGATACGCTTGGATTTAGCCGATGGAACGCTTTGTTTACCTGATGAGGTCAGGATCCTTCTGAATGGACGAAGACCCCTTTATCGGGCTACTATACAAGCGATCACAATTCCAGATCAATTCGTAGTGATTCCCGTGGGTAAATCGACCGAAGTGAAGATCGGAGTTAGTCCTCCTAAGGCCAAGATCTGGGTGAGACGTGAGCCGAAATGGGTGCCCACAGTGACTACGGGACCTGGTCAGATCAAGTACTTACAACTGACTAATTTCGACGATCAAAAAGTGACATTAAGTCATGGATCGCCATTAGGTTGGTAGATGGTCGCTGATATGATACCTCGGTCCCCAGGATATGTCTCGGTAGGATCGCGTCGGTATAACGAATGTCAGACATTAGCGTTCGAAGCGACAACGGATCGGGAAGAAGAGCCACCGGAAGAATATACCGGACCGCTAGTGGATCATCCTTCGTACCCTACACCGAAAAGGATCTTAACACGCTCAAAAGAGGAAGCAGAAAAAAGTACCACGGAAACTGCGAAACTCGCGTCACGATCAAATGATGAACGCAGTACAATAAGTGACGTCGGTGATAAAGTTGTAGAAGACAGGGAGATCAAGGACGAACATCAACGATCAGCACGATCGCCGTTTATGATTAATGTGATCAAAGGAACGCCAGAAGTCGATCAAGTAAAGGATGTGCCAGTCAAAGAAGCTCGCACCAACGAGGGCATCGATTCAGAATTTATTGATCACTATATGAATCTTGTCAATCATGATTATGGAGATCGCGATCCGACAAATACAGATCGCGATCCAGCAATCATTGAAAGTGTTTCTGTGGATCGCGATCCTGCGATTATTGATGGTGTAGATAGCGATCCAGCAATTATGGAAAGTGTTTCTGTGGATCGCGATCCTGCGATTATTAAGGATGTAGATCGCGATCCAACAATTATGGAAAGTGTTTCTGTGGATCGCGATCCTGCGATTATTGAGGATGTAGATCGCGATCCAAAAATTATTGACAGTGTTTCTGTGGATCGTGATCTGGCAATTGAAGATATATGTGCGGATCGCGATCCTGCGATAAAGAATCGCGATCCACAATCCCGAAAGATGGAAAATAACTCCGATGTGGAAAACGAGGGAGAATTTTCGACGAAAAGTGAAGAGGTGAAGCTGGAGAGTCCAACATATTATCTTGAAAGTGGCGAGTTGTATGCCGAAGACGTAGATCAACACATGGCAGTTTTGCCAGAAATTGGTCCATCTACAGCCGAAGTCACAATTGATGATATACAAGTGGGCGATCCGGAAGTTCCCCTAACAGAAGATCAAGAAGGATTACGACAACTGATTTGGAAGAGTCGTCATTTGCTTATCGGCAAAGGAAATGCCTTACTTCCAGCGGCACGTGGAGCTGTATGCGATATAGATGTTGGTGAAGCACATCCGATCGCACAACGGGTGCGACCAGTCGCGCCTAAATTTCGTGAGAAGTTAGCTGACCTAATCAAGGGATTATTATCAGCTAAAATTATTCGACCATCGACTTCACCATGGGCCTCGCCAATTGTTGTGATCATTAAGAAGAACGGTGTCGACATTCGTTTGTGTATCGACTATCGACGGGTGAACCAACTGACGAGACTAATGGTTTATCCCATGCCTTTGATAAGCGAACTGCTACAAGATATGGACAAGGCGATGTGGTATTGCTCTCTGGATATGGCGAGCGGATTTTGGTTCGTAGAAATGACGGAGCGGGCAAGAATGATTTCAGCTTTTATTACACCGTCGGGTTTGTTTAAATGGTTGCGAATGCCGTTTGGGCTGAAAATTGCTCCACAAATTTATCAGCGACTTATAGACAATGCGTTGTATGGCTATCTAAAGATCGGCAAGAGTACGACTACGATCGGTGCAGAATCAACAGATTCGAGATTCCCAAATACTGGATCGCCAAGATTGATTGACGTGTTTTCAGAGGGAGAACCGGATACCAGCCAGATCCCTCTGTGCTTGGTAGAAGATCATATATCGATGACATACTGATTCCCGCTACGTCGTGGACCTCCTTATATGATAAGGTGAAACGATTGCTAGAGGCATGCAATGAATGGAATCTGTCGATAAGCCTGGCTAAAATTTTTTGGGGACGACGAAAGGTGGATTACTTGGGACATCAAGTTTCACTCGCTGGAATAGAGGCACATCCAAAAGATCTAGGATCACTTGTGAATATCCCATTCCCAAAGACATTACGATCGATGCAATCTTTTCTAGGGAGTTTGAATTACTATAGCCGATTTATCGAGGATTTTGCGATTTACGCGTCGGTGTTGTACGAATTACGGGAAGCAGATTTCCATGAAATCCGCCGTTTGGATAAGGTGAATACACTGGCTAAAAATGTTGGAGGGAGTAACGATGGTGACTGGCAAGAAACGAATCAATCTAATCCAGATCGAGACCCTGATACAGGTGGCGATCCAGATCGAGAAGGTCGGACTAGATGGGAAAAATCGATGATCGCGTTCACGATGTTGAAAGCCAAGATCGCAGATACCCCGATTCTCAAGCACTTCGATCCAGATCAATCTCCAGTTATTGTTGTTTACGCAAGTAAATGGGCGGTTTCAGCAGCTTTGCTGCAAGAATTTGATGGCATATATTGGCCGGTAACGTTTTCTAGTCGGACGTTGAAGCCGTATGAAATAAATTACGGGATGGTCGAGAAAGAAGTTTTAGCACTTCTCCGGATTCTGGATACATGCAATACTATGCTAGTCTTGCGAGAGATAAAGGTTTTTACACGTTATTCAACGCTGGCCTGGCTAGTACAATCCTCCGGCCTTAATGGACGACTAGGAAGGTGTGCTGCATTGTTATCGACTTGGACGTTGGAGATTAAGAAATGCGAGAAAGGAGAGGACGAAATACTTGGAGCTTTGGCGGCAAGTATAACGCCCCGTAAAGAAATCGATGAAATACTAATTGCGATCGCTCCCCGGAAACAGCCAAGAAGGACTATAAGTATGCCTCCTCCTACGGTAGGAAAGACGGAAAGTCTTTTGGTCGTCAGTTTCGATGGATCGGCACGAGTAAAACGTAAAGGTGGAGCTTATAGTGCTATTGTGTGACAATTACCAGAGTGGACAATTTTGGAGGCAGTTTTCAAATATTCAACGGATCTAACAGTGAATGAAGCAGAATACAACGGCATGTTGCTGGGTTGTGAATTACACACACACCAGGACAGAAGACGAGTTATAATTTGTGGAGACTCGAATTTGGTGATACGGCAAATGCGTGGTGAAATCGATTGTAAGGCACCAGGTCTGCAATTATTGCGACATAAAGCGTAAGAGAAATTGCGGTCGTGGCCTGCTCATGAGGTTCTACATATGAAACGCGATTGGAATCAGAGCGCAGATCGATTAGCTAGTATCGCATTGCAACGAGAAGAGGGGGCGAGTATGATTACGGATGAGAATCGTCATGATTTAATTACGCTTAATCGGTTGGATGAATTGCTAAAGCCTCAAGACACCAAGTCAGAAATTAAAGTAGCGGCGATCGCTCAATCACCACGCAGAAAACGTCGACAACCACAAATTTTGCAGGAAGAAATGGTGCAGCAGATGAGAAGTGATCGCATACAGCGTGCCCAAGACGAAGAACGCTGGATCGCTAATCTGAAGGCATATTTGGTCGAAGACATTTCGACATTGACGGTCGAGGAAGCGAAATCATGTGCCAAGATGGCTAACGATTATGAAGTGGATGAAGATAATCTGTTATATTTTTGCCCGGGAACCACAACGAAATCCGAAGATCGGGACGATATCGCTCGTCTGGTGGTGCCCGAAAATCTGCAGCAAGATTTCCTGCATCATTATCATTCTAGTTTGGAAGGGGGTCACCAGGGAATTGGGAGAACCTACCAGCGGATTAGAGCGCATTTTCACTGGAGGGGTTTGTATCGAAGTGTTCAACGCTATGTGAATCAATGCACAGATTGTGAAACTGGAAAGGGACGTCCCGTGATTGATGGAGAATCACCGGGGAATCTACAGTCTACCTATCCTTTCCAAATTATCGCCATGGATCACATACCGTCTCTGCCTAAATCGTTCAAAGGAAATACCGAATTACTTATCTGGGTGGATTTATTTTCTGGCTACGTAATCGCCAAAGCAAGTTCGTCGCGAACAGCCCAAACTATCGCTGAAAATTATGAAGAGTGTGTTTTCCGTCGTTTTGGTGCTAGTGAAGCAATACGTCATGACCGAGAGCCCGGGTTTATGTCGGATTTTTTTCGTGCGTTTAACCGAATTATTGGACAGAAGCAAAGGGCAACGATGGCATATCGACCTCAAGCAAATGGAACTGCTGAGCGTATGGTGCAAACTCTGACTCGTGCATTAAAGATGTATGTCTCTGATGTGAATCAACAAGACTGGGATGAGTATGCCGAACGCCTAACTTTCGCGATCAATACCGCCCAAGATCGGGTGCGTGGCGAAACGCCATTTTTCTTGATTCATGGTTGGGACCCGAGATCTACGTTGGAAGCTACGTTACCATTAGGGAGTACAAGGCGTCGGGATCGCGATCCACGTAGGTGGCGATATCATGTGCAGCGGCATTATCAGCGGGCGAGAGAAGCAGTAAATGAGAGACTCAGGACGGCGATCCAAACACGTGCTGATCGCCACAATGAAAACCTCAAGCCTCACGAAATTGAACCAGGGGCGCAAGTCTGGTTATATTTGGATCGGGTGAAAGAAGGGTACGCTCGAAAGCTAGCACATATGTGGCATGGACCTTTTCGAGTAAAAGAAATGTGTGGAGATCACGCTGTCCGACTGGAGACTGCTGGTACACCATATCGATTATTTCCTGTCGTACATATATCCAAGTTGAAGAGAGTAAAGACGTTCCCCGATCGTCCAAAAAATTTGCTGACGATTAAAGAAGAGTATCGATTCGATTTTGGTGAAGCGGTTATGCCAGAAGACAGTTTTGAAGGTAATCTGGAAGACGATAAATTCGAAGTGGAAACGATTGTAAATGTACGGTCTGATAGAAAGACACGTTTTGGACGAGTACATAGACAGTTTAAAGTCTACTGGAAAGGTTATGCTAACCCATCCTGGGTGGACGAAGCCGACTTAAATTGTGGTGCCCTATTGCGAGATTTTGAACGTGGCGAGATTAGCCGGAATCGTTTTGAAGCGATGCAATCACATGAAGAGGGGTCTGGTGGCTAACGAAGATCGAATGTTGGGGATGGTATAATATGCAAGAAGGTTGCATAGGATGGTGGAAAGGAAATTTGTGTGTAATGAGTATGGCGATCGAAGGTCTGGAAAACTGGATCGCGGATGAAAAGGCCTAACAAAAGAAGACAATTTCGGAGATAAATAACGAAATGGAGAAAGAAAATGGAATTGTATTGAACGATTACGATGTGTTCGACATAGATCGTGTGGGAAAAACAGAAGCTCGACGACAAAATTCGGGGTGATGGGGGAAATGTCGCGCCTAAGGACTACAGTATTCTAATCGATACAGACGGTACCCTTCGCACAGCCAGATCGAGCACTGTATGTCGTCTGACCGGTGCAGGGGACGATTCAAGTGGCGATCCAAAGTCGATTAGAAGATATCCCCCCACCCTTTCCTTGTTTGGCTAAGTCCATGTATTAATTTTATCGATAAATCCGGAGCCGAATTATCGGGACTTTTCTCGCCAACGGTTGGATCCCTTTCCCATAATGGCTGGATCCCTTTCCCATAACGGTTGGACCCCTTTCCCTAACGGTTGGATCCCTTTCCCATAACGGTTGGATCCCTTGGTGTCCACCACTAAGTCACTTACTAAAATGACTTATTGGGTGTGGTGGAGTCGATCGTAATTTATGGATGATCGAATGGAAAAGTACCGTTGATCGTGGCATAGATCATATTTCCATGTTATATTGGATTATCATGGAATAGATCACCGCTTGGATATACTTGGTTCCAGTATCGGTTGATCCAACTGGATGTATTAAAATTGTACGGATTTTACTTGAATGTGGAATATTGGAATTTCTCAAAGTGTGGATCGCGGCCTCAATTAATTGTAATGGACAAATCATGATCCGAGATACATATCGTATCGCTATCGATTTTGGATAGCACCGCGATCCAAGTTTGGATCGCACTGCAATCTTAGTATTCAGGTGGATCCGCGATCCGTGATTCTGTTATTTCACTGTGGAGGATCGAGTAAACAATTTTCATAAATTGTAGATCGCGATCCAAGTTATGTGGATCACACATCAAGGATCGATCCCGAAACATTGTGCAGAAAACGCGATCCAACTTGGAAAACGCGATCCGACTCAGAACCGCGATCCGACTCAGAACCGCGATCCAAAGCTGAGCGCGATCCGACTTAGAATCGCGATCCGACTCAAAACCGCGATCCAAAGCTGAGCGCGATCCGACTCAGAATCGCGATCCGACTCAGAACCGCGATCCAAAGCTGAACGCGATCCGACTCAGAACCGCGATCCAAGGCTGAACGCGATCCAAGGTATAGCGCGATCCGACTCAGAACCGCGATCCGAATCAGAACCGCGATCCAAGGCTGAACGCGATCCAAGGTAGACCACGATCCGACTCAGGACCGCGATCCGACCACCGATCCGAATCAGGACCGCGATCCGAATCAGGACCGCGATCCGAATCAGAACCGCGATCCAAGGTAGACCGCGATCCGACTCAGAATCGCGATCCGAATCAGGACCGCGATCCAAGGCTGAACGCGATCCAAGGTAGACTGCGATCCGACTCAGAAGCGCGATCCGACTCAGAACCGCGATCCAAGGTATAGCGCGATCCGACTCAGAATCGCGATACAACGTAGGTCCGCGATCCGACCTAGATCGCGATCC